>CM066044.1:139935156-140118414 GCA_033557465.1 Ichthyophis bannanicus
ATCATGGGGCTGACCCTTTCTCCTGCCCGGTGGCTCTGGTGTTACAGAACCTTCTCCACCTCTCTGTCTGGGCTCCAGTCCAACTCTGTCCGGGTGCACCTCAGTGCCTTGGCAGCACACCACCATCCAGTGGATGGTAAGCCCCTCTCAGTCCAGCTATTGGTGACCCATTTTCTTCGGGGCTTGCTCTTATCGAAGCCCCCGGTTCGCCCTCCAGCAACCGAATGGGACCTCAACATGGTGCTGGGGGCAGCTTACTCGCCCGCCCTTTGAACCTCTAGCTACCTCTCTTGGAAGGTGGCTTTCCTGGTCACGCTTACCTCCGCTCGCAGAGTTAGCGAGCTCTAGGCCCTTGTGGCAGAGGCGCCCTATACCAGGTTCTACAAGAACAGAGTGGTCTTCGCATGCACCCCAAATTCCTACCAAAGGTGGTGTCGCCCTTCCATCTAAACCAAGAAGTGGTGCTCCCTAACCTTCTTTCCAAGACCTCACTCCAGTCGGGCGGAGACGGTCCTCCACACCTTGGACTGTAAGAGGGCTTTGTCCTTCTACATCCAACGCAATCAGGGCAACCGCAAAGCTTCTCAGCTTTTCATCTCCTACGACCCCAGTAGGCTGGGAGAGGTGGTGACCCAAGCATACGCTGTCCACTTGGCTGGGGGACTGTATCACCTTCACGTACGAGCAGGCGCAGCTCCCGCTGGACAGCTGCATCACGATGCACCGTGTCAGGGTCATGGCGGCTTCGGTGGCACACTTGCGCTCCGTCCCAATGGGGGACATCTGCTGGGCTGCCACCTGGTCTTCAATCTATACCTTTGCAGCCCATTACTGCCTGGAAAGAGAGTCCTGATGGGACAGTGCCTTCAGCCATGCTGTGCTCCCTACCTTTTTGGTGTTTAGGCAACTCTGACCCTTCTGTGTTTAGGCTACCGGAGTGCTGGTTTATCGGATAGAAGGGTCTTACTGTGGTCTGTGTACATGGGCTAATTGCTGCTTTCCCAGAGAGAGTCCCTATTTTTGCTATGGGCTTTTGGTAGCCTGTAGCTGTGGAATCCCATATGTGAGGACCGACTTCCTGCTTGTTCCCGGGGAAAGCGTAGTTACTCATCTGGAACAGGTGTTCTCAGTGGACAGCAGGAATCAGTCCTCACAACCCTCCCTTCTCCCCTTGGAGTTGCTCTTTACCATTGTTTATTTTTGCCGACTTTTAGCTATGTTATCTGACTGAGCAATGTGGCACCCTTGGGCGGGAAGGGGACCATGCATGTGTAGTAGCATTCCCAAAGGCTTTCTTTGAAAGCTGTGGAAATGCTCTGCGTGTGCTCCGTCGGTGTTAGTCACCCATATGTGAGGACCGATTCCTGCTGTCCCCGGAGAATACCTGTTACAGGTGAGTAACTACGTTTTATTTTCTCTCTCCAGTCCTTAAGTCTCCGTTTTCACCTTTCACTTACCAGCTTTCTATTTCCTACTCTTGCCTCCCAGCTCTCTCACTCATCACTTTCTAGTACCTTAATTCGATGATCTGTGCTCCATCCCCTTCCAAGTCTCATCTGTTTTCTGCCTCCTACCAGTCCCTGCTTCCCTATCATTCATTCCCTCCACCTTTAGTCCCTTGTCTTACCCCTATCCAGGCACCCATTCCCCTTTTACCTCCTTCAAAGACCTATCCCCTTCCTTTGTCTCTCACCCTCTCCACAGCCCTGTCTCTTTCAACTGCCTTCTTATACTTTCCAGGTCCTTGAAATAAATTCACCTCCCCATTTTTCTACATTTTTGTCTCACAGCACTACTCATTTCCCTCACCTACTCCCCACTGTCCTCCTACTCCGTTGATTAATTTCTTCTCCCCCCCCCCCCTCCATGCTACCTGCCCCCAGAATCTGGCTCAATCATTTCCAGAGTGATAGGAACTGCTTGCTTCATTCCTCTATTGCTCTGTTTTCCCTCAGCTGCCACTGGCATGGAAAGCACATTTCAAAGGAGAAGGCTGGCATTTTCCACAAGATACGACATATGCTAGCCCTCACCATTAAAAAGCATTCACTGTGCCAGTGACTGGGGGGGAGGGGAAAGGAGACAGGCCCTGACCCAACCAAATTTTCTATCTTTATAGTGACAGGAACTAAGTTGTTCATCCCATTCCAATGCCTATGCCTCCCACAGTAAGGGACCCCCCAATATTTGCTTTTAGGTGACGTTTTTGCAAGGAAATGGTGCTATTTTGGCACTCAACTTTTGAATGCCTCCAAAGAATATTAAAAAGATCCTTTATACAATTATTTTTTTACAGTTTCATAGATAAGTCAAAGTGAAATACAAATCTATGCTCACAATCTTCAGAGATCCACCATGGCCTATCTTCCACCCACCTCCAATCCCTACTACAAGAGACACCTAACAGAGACCAAAAAACGAATTGTCTTAACACACTTTGCACACCAGCATTAAACTTCAAAACCACCTCCTAGACATCAAAAAGGGCCTTGCCTGGCACTTCTGGTCTGCCACATAATCCTGGGATTTTTTAATATAGTATTTGCAAACCTTTGTATATCATGCTTTTATCTTTAATATCTTACTATACCACCTTTCATCAATTAACAAAGTTAATGAAAAGTTAACACATAATAGCACTGTTATCACATATTACTTGCCACAGGGCCAATTTTGCTCCTGTAGGCCCTGCCGCAGAAATACAATAACAGCATTATTACACACTAACATTTTTCTTTTTCATTTTCCTACTACATCTCACCACTTCTTGTTCTTACCCATTCTCTTAACAACTAATGCAAGAAAAGGGGTAGCAGCACAAAAACTCGAGATCTCATTTAAAGTCCCCCTTCTTTTGTCACTGATACATATATATTTACTTGTGCTTCTCTTTACCCTACCTTTCAGTATTTCACACCCTTTCCTTCCTCTTTACACACAAGTATCCCTTCCCCATATACTCTGATTCTCATATTTCAGTCCCCTCCTAACACGCTCTTTAATCGCTTTCTTCTCGACACAAAAGGGACCGTTCTCCCCTTAGCTCTCACAGGACTTGACTGTTCCGGCCGCACGCTTTGTTTCCCCACCTACAGCCTTTCTTCCTCGGCTCCATCTTCCACCCCTTCATTTTTTCTCTTCAGCTTTCCCTCATTTCCCATTGCTCTATACTTTCGTCTTGATATCTTTTCGATTTCCTCCTTGCTCTTCTCATCTCTCTTCCATCGTATTCTCCTCTATCCTTGACACCCCAGGTTTCCTAGATAACATAAGTTCAGCTACAGTACAAGTACAATGCAACTTTTGAAAGGCAGCATTAAGCAAGACCGTTTTTGGATGAGGGCGGAAATTAAGGCAAGCACAACAGTAACCTATGCCCGACTTCACCAACATCTGTGCACCGATGGTGAGACCATTTGAGAGTAGACGAGCAAACTGTGCAGGAGGGTCTAACCACGCCTTTTCCGTGCTGCTGCGAAGCTAATTGGCTGCAGCCGAAACGACGTAAGGGAACGTCAAGCCGCACTTTTACGTTTGAGGACCGACAGAATACAGTAACCAGAAGGCGGTGAAAAGTCCTAGTGATTCCTCCGAAATAGAACCGGAAATGACTTCAGAAATTCCGGAAATATTGGGTGTTTAACAGGATGGCGGATGTCCCAGAGAACGCACCACAGCGTGAGTGGAAGCGAACTCAGAAGTTGGCAGGAGAATAGAGCTCTTGGAGTTTGTTCTTTAAATTTTAGTTCTGCCTTTTTTTGTAGACTGCCCGGGAACTAGCAGCAGCGAAGCTGGTAAAGGTTCGTTATGCCAGGGATGTCCGAATCAGAGCCTTTGCGCTTCAGGGGTACCGGCAGGTGTAGATCTCGGTAAGAGTCTTTCATAAATAGTGACGTTGCACTGTTGATGACTGATGTAGCATCCTCATACATGTTGCACTTTCAGTAATTGATAGACCTTAATAATGGATGATGAAATGTTCAAAGAAATCAAGGAAGCTAACAAAAGTTACAGCGCAGTAATAATAATGGGTGATTTCAACTACCCCGGTATCGACTGGGTCAGTGTCACGTCAGGACATGCTAGGAAGATAAAGTTCCTAGATGAAATAATGACTGCTTCTTGGAGCAGCTGGTTCATGAACCGACCAGAGGGGAAGCCATATTAGACCTAGTCCTTAGTGGAACACTAGATCTAGTGCAAGAGATAAGGTTGTTGGGGCCACTTGGCAATAGTGATCATAGCATGATCGCCTTTGATTTAATTAGTGGAGGAGGGATAGTAAGGAAATCCACAGTACTACCTTTTAACTTTCGTAAGGGAGACTATGATAAAATGAGGAAAACAGTTCAGAAAAACTAAAAGGAGCAGTTGCAAAGGTTAAAGACGTACATCAGGCTTTGGCTGTTGTTGAAAAATACTATCTTGGAAGCCCAGACCAGCTGTATTCCACGCTTTAAGAAAAGTGGAAGGAAGTCCAAAAAACTGCCAGCATGGTTTAAAGCTGAGGTCAGAGAGGCTGTTGTTTGCCCAAAAAAAAAGCATCTTTCAGGAAGAAATGGAAAAAAGAGCCAAACGACCAAACCTGGAAACAGCACAAGCACTGGCAAGTCAAATGCAAGGCATTGATAAGGCAGGCAAAGGGAGAATTTGAGAAGAAGCTTGCTGCGGAAGCAAAAACGCGAAGTAAAGACCTTTTCAAGTACATTCGTAGCAAAAAACCTGTGAGCGAGTCAGTTGGTCCATTAGATGATTGATAAAGGGGTTAAAGGAGCACTAAGAGGCGACAAGGCGATAGCGGAGAGACTGAATGAATTCTTTGCTTCGGTCTTTACTGAGGAAGATGTAGGGATGTTACCCATGACTGAAGTGGTATTTAAAGGTGCGGAAGAATTGAAGGAAATATCGATACATCGGGAAGATGCTATTAGATAAACTGAAGAGTAGCAATCACCTGGGCCGGATGGTATACATCCAAGGGTGTTGAAAGAACTGAAATATGAGATTGCAGACCTGCTATTAGTAATCTGTGAACTATCATTAAAATCATCTCTAATACCTGAAGATTGGAGGATCGCCAATGTAACACCAATTTTTAAATCCGGGAAACTACAGACCCGTGAGCCTGATGTCAGTACTGGGAAAAATGGTAGAAACCACCATAAAGAATAAAATTATTCAGCATGTAGATAGTCATGACCCAATGGGAGACAGCCAACATGGCTTTAGACAAGGAAGATCTTGTCTTATTAATCTGTTATGTTTTTTTTGAAGGAGTTAATAATCGGGTGGACAAAGGTGAGTCGGTTGATATTGTGTATCTGGACTTTCAGAAAGCCTTTGACAAGGTCCCTCATGAGAGACTTTTGGCAAAACTAAAGAGTCATGGGATAGGAGGCAGTGTACTATTGTGGATCAGGAACTGGTTAAAAGATAGAAAGCAGAGGGTAGGGCTAATTGGCCAATTTTCCCAATGGAGAAAGGTGAATAGTGGTGTACCCCAGGGATCTGTGCTGGGTCCGCTGCTTTTTGACATATTCATAAATGACCTGGAAAGTGGAATAACGAGTGAGGTTATCAAATTTGCAGATGACACAAAACTATTTAAAGTTGTTAAAACCCAAGAGGATTGTGGAAAATTGCAAGAGGATCTTGATAAATTGGAAGACTGGGCATCAAAATGGCAGATTAATTTAATGTGGACAAGTGCAAGGTTATGCACCTAGGGAAGAACAACCCAAACTATGGTTACACGATGCAAGGTTCCACATTAGGAACTACCACCCAGGAAAAAGATTTAGGCGTCATTGTGGATACCATGTTAAAACCCTCGGCCCATTGTGCAGCAGCGGCCAAAAGAGCAAATAGAATGCTAGGTATGATAAGGAAAGGAATGGAAAATAAAAGATGATATAATACCTTTTATATCGTTTCATGGTAAGACCGCACTTTGAATATTGTGTGCAATTCTGGTCGCCGTATCTTAAAAAGGATATAGCGATTTTTAGAAAAGGTTCAGAGAAGAGCCACCAAAATGGTAAAGGGAATGGAAGGATACTCCTATGAAGAAAGGCTAAAAAGGTTAGGGCTCTTTAACCTGGAAAAGAGACGGCTGAGGGGCGATATGATAGAAGTCTATAAATTAATGAACAGAGTGGAACGGGTAAACGTAGATTGATTGTTTACCTTATCAGAATATAGAAAGACTAGGGGACATGCAATGAAGCTACAGGGTAAACTATTTAAGACTAATAAAAGAAAATATTTTTCACTCAACATGTAATCAAACTCTGGAATTTGTTACCGGAGGATGTAGTAACGGCTGTTAGTGTAGCTGGGTTTAAAAAAGGTTTGGACAAGTTCCTGGAGGAAAGGTCCATAAACCATTATTAAGAAGGGACCCAGGATATCAATGATTGAACCAATACAAGCATTGTGGAACCTGTGTCCCTTGGGGAAACTGCTAGGTACATATGACCTAGATTGGCCACTGTTGGAAACGGAATACTGAGCTTGATGGACCTTGGTCTGACCCAGTATGGCATATCTTATGTTCTTATGATCTTATGTTCTTATGTTACCTTCCGCGAGCGAGGTGATGGTTATCTGGTATGAGCGCTGCACTTTCAGTGATTGGTAAAGCCATATGAGCATCCTCTATAATAGCTTACTGACCATTTTGGTAGCCACTTTCTGCACTGCTTCTATCTTGTTTATATCTTTTTGAAGGTGTGGTCTCTAGAATTGCACACAATCAGGGCTGTACCAAGCCATAACTGCTTCCTGTGCTGTTTTCATATCTGGTGCGCTCTCCCCCCCCCTCCCTGTGTTGCCCTGCCACCGCCACTTTTTTGTTTTCTCTGAGGCAGTGGCAGAAGCAGTGAGGTAGACCCATACGTTTGTGGAACGTACAATCTGTCTCTAATAAACTTGCTTTTACTCATGATCTCTTTATCTCTAATGCTCTATATCTTGCCCTAATTGAGACTTGGTTCTTCCCAGATGATACCGCGTCTACTGCTGCTCTCTGCCACGGGGGGGGCCTATCAGTTCTCCCATACACCTTGTCCCACTGGCCGTGGTGTTGGGCTTGGGCTTCTACTTTCTTCCTCTTGCCAATTCCAACCCCTCCTGCTGCCTCAGTCTCACTCCTTTCTCTCTTTTGAAGTCCACTCCATTTGCCTTTTCACCCCACTAACTCTCTGGGTAACTGTGATTTATTGACCTCCTGACAAGTCTGCTTCTACCTTCCTCACTGACTTTGACGTATGGCTTTCCGTCTTTGTGGATTCCTCTTCCCCCACTCTTATTCTTGGGGATTTCAACATTCATGTCGATAATCCCTCTGATCTTTATGCTTTAAAGCTCCTCTCCCTTACCTCCTCTTTGACCTCCAACTTTATTCCACTGCCCCCACTTACCAGCATGGCCACTGCCTGGACCTGATATTCTTCTCTAGTTGCTTACCATCAAATTTCAATAACTCAGCTCTTCCCTTATCTGACCATCACCTTCTAAGCTTTAATCTTCATCACCCACTGCCACAACCTCGTCCTGTTTCCTCCAACCTATTTAGAAATCTTCTTGCTATTGATCCCTTGGCTCTCTCTTCCACTATCTCTTCCTCTCTCTCTGCCACTCTGTCATTCAAGTCTGTTGATGAGGCAGTAACTTCCTATAATGCTGCACTCTCCTCAGCTCTGGATTCTCTCGCTCCACCCATCCCATGTCCTGTGAGACGCTCTGCACCCCAGCCCTGGCTTTCATCCACCACCCGCTATCTACGTACCTGTGCCCATTCTGCTGAGTATGCCTGGCTCAAATCCCACGCCCCTGCTGACCTTCTACACTTCAAATTTATACTTGTCTCCTTCCAATCAGCCATAGCCCTTGCCAAACAAGACTACTATGTCCTTCTGACTAACTCTCTTGCCTCTGATCCTCGCCGTCTCTTTACTACTCTCAACTCTCTCCTCAAAGTGCCCCCGCCTCCAATCCCTCCCTTCCTTTCTGCCCAAACCCTGGCTGACTATTTCCATGACAAAATCCACAAGATCACCCTCCAATTCCCTACAAAATAACTACTTCTCCTCCTCCCCCTCCCACTTCACTCCCAACTCTCCCCCTATCTCTGCTACCCTCTCTTTCTTTCCTGTGATCTCTGAAGAGGAAACTGCACACCTTCTTTCTTCCTCCAAACTCACCACCTGCTCCTCAGATCATATCGCCACCCGTCTCCTAAGCCCCATCTCCTCCACTGTTGTACCTTCCATATCTCATATTCTCAACCTATCACTCTCCACTGCAACAGTCCCTGCAGACTTCAAAAATGCTGTGGTCACACCTCTCCTCAAGAAACCCTCACTCGATCCCACCTGTCCTTCTAATTATCGACCCATCTCGCTCCTTCCCTTCATTTCTAAACTACTTGAACTTTCGGTTCACCGCCACTGCCTCGACTTCCTCTCCTCTCATGCCCTCCTGGATCCCTTACAGTCTGGCTTTTGTCCTCTACACTGTACTGAAATGGCTCTTGCCAAAGTCTCCAGCGACTTGTTCCTGGCAAAATCCAAGGGCCTTTACTCCGTCCTCATGCTTCTTGACCTCTCTGATGCTTTTGACACTGTTGACCACAGCCATCTCCTCGATACCCTGTCCTTGCTTGGTTTTATGGGCTCTGTGCTATCCTTATTCTCCTCCTATCTCTCCCATCGCTCCTTCTGTGTGTATTCTGGTGGCTCCTCCTCCTCTGCTACCCCGCTCCCAGTGGTTGTACCCCAAGGATCTGTTCTGGATCCGCTCCTTTTCTCTCTCTTTATACCCAGTCCCTTGGTGTGCTTATGTATTCCCATGGCTTTCAGTACCATCTGTATGCTGATGACTCCCAGATCTATGTCTCTATGCCTGAAATTTCTCCGGCAATCCAGACCCAGATCTCTGCCTGCCTTTCTGACATTGCTGCCTGGATGTCTCACTGCTGCTTGAAATTGAACATGGCCAAGACTTAACTTATCTTTCCCCCTAAAACCTCCCCTCCTCTTCCTCCTTTCCCAATCTCTGTGGATAACTCTGTAATCCTTCCTGTTTCTTTGGCCTGCAATCTGGGGGTTGTCTTTGACTCCTCTCTCTCTTTCTCCACACACATCCAGCTCGTAGCTAAGACCTGCCGTTTCTTTCTCTACAACATTAGCAAAATCCACCCCTCCCTTTCTGAACACACTACTAAAACACTTATCCCCTCCTTAATCACCTCCCGTTTTGACTACTGTAGCCTACTCCTTGCTAGTCTCCCTTTGAATCATCTCTCTCCCTTCAATCTGTTCAACACTCTGCTGCACGGCTAATCTTCCGCCAGCCTCGTCATGCCCATATTACTCCTCTTCTCAAGTCACTTCTTTGGCTCCCTATCTGTTTCTGCATCCACTTCAAACTTCTCCTGCTGACCTATAAATGCATTCACTCTGCGGCTTCTCAGTATCTTTCTTCATTTATTTCTCCTTATAACCCCCCTCGGGAACTCCACTCTTCCAGCAAACTGCTCCTAACTGTGCTATCCTCTTCCACTGCTAACTCCAGACGTCGCTCCTTTCACCCTGCTGCATCGTACGCCTGGAACAAACTACCTGTGTCTGTGCGCCAGGCACCTTCCCTTACCCTCTTCAATTGCAGGCTGAAAACTCTCACCTCTTCGCCTCTGCTTTTGGATCTTGACTCTCCTGATCTCCTTCCCATGCTTTATCCCTGCCTACACCTTCTGTGTTTGTCTTGACTAGATTGTAAGCTCTGATGAGCATGGACTATCTCTTACTTGTTTGTGCAGTGCTGCGTATGACTTGTAAGTGCTATATAAATGCTCAGTAGTAGTAGTAGTAGTTTGTAGGCAGGTTGGGTCCCTCCTTCCCTTCTCTGATGTAGATCATGTCAGAGGAGGAAGAAACCAGGCCAGCCATTCAAACACTGATTTGCAAAGATCCGTGTTTGAATGGCTGGCTTGGTCCCTCCCTACTTTGATGTGACCTACATCAGAAAAGGGAAGGAAGGACCCGACCTACCTACAAACCCGGGTCTGCCTCACTGCTGCTGCTGCTGCCGCCGCCTCCGAGAAAACAAAAAAGTGGCAGCAGTGGTGGCAGGCTAACACGGGCAGGCAGGGACTGGCAACTCAACATGCACCCTTAATCCTTTTGCGCCCTGTGCAGCTGCACAGCTTGCAAAGGGCTAGGTACGGTACTGCATACAATACTCCACCTGAGGTCTCATGAAAGACTTGTACAGAGGGACTCTCACTTCCTGTTGACCATTCCTCTCCAAATACATCCAAGCATCCTTCTGGCTTTCGCTGTTGTCTTTTCTACCTGTTTAGCCACCTTAAGATCATCAGAGTCAATCACCTCTAGGTCCCACTCTTCTTTCATGGACAGAAGTGCTTCATCCCTTATACTGTACTGCTCCCTTGGACCTTTGCAGCCCAAATGCATGACCCTGCATTTTTTAAGCATTAAATCTCAGCTGCCAAATTCTTGACCATTCTTAAAGCTTCTCTAGATCCCTCCTCATGCTAGCCACACCTTCCTTGGTGCTTACCTTATTGCAGATTTTGGTCTCATCCACAAAGAGGCAAATGTTATCTGATAGCCCTTCCACAATATCATTTACAAAATTGTTACAAAGAATCTGACAACGGACAGATCCCTGTGGCACACCACTGGTAACATCCTCCTTCTCAGTTTGATATCATTTACCTAAACCCTTTGTTGCTTCCCACTCAACCATTTTCTAACTCAGTCATTCTCTTTAGGACCCATCCCTAGATTGCTTAATCTATAAGCCACATGTGCAGAACAGTATCATAGGCTTTGCTGAAATCTAAGTACACCACATCTAATGCACTCCCTCGGTCCAACTCTCTAGTCACCCCAAGAAATCAGTTTTGTTTGACAAAACATGCCTCTAGTAAAACCATGCTGCTTTGAATTCTGCAATCTATTGGATTTTAGAAACCTTGCTATCTTCTGTTTTAGCAGCATTTCTATTAATTACTCACCTTAGAGGTCACACTAACTGGTCTGTAGTCCCCAATCTCGTCCTTACTTCCACTTTTGTGTAGAGGGACCACATGTGCTCTTCAATCCTTTGGGACCACTGCCAACTCTAGAGATGCATTGAAAAGATCAGATAGTAGAGCTGCTAGCACTTCCCTAAGTTCTTTCAAAACTCTTAGATGTGTCTCATCTAGCCCCATCGCTTTGTCTACTTCAGTTTACTTTAGCTAGCTCCTCACAAACACAGTCTTCTGAAATTCTTTCAAGATCCACCTCATGCATATTCATTGTGGTTATTTTGAAAACTTGACTGGCTAAGTATGTCCCAAGAACTGGGCTGAGAACCCTTGCTCTATAGGTATTGCACTTTAACTTAACTCTTACATCTTTAAAAGCACCCCCCTGTCCGTACACCCTGCACTTTCAGTGACTCGGATCCCAATGGACATTTCCCATGCATGCTGTACTGTCATAGGGCAAATTTCAAAGCCATTACTTTTATCTGGGTAAACAGACCAGGGTCTAAAACACATAAACAATGATGATTACTTATGATTTATTTATTTTTTTGAATAAAAGTGACATTCAATATGTTTTTGTTTTTAATGAATGTTTGCCTTTTATAATGTACAACCTAATTAGAGCTATGCAGCTTTCTCAAATTAAGATATTTTGTGTGCTGTGCTGAATTCATATTTTCATCTCTAATTTTTTAAACTCTCTGTGATCCAGTCTTGATATTGATTACTATAATCTAGTTACCAGAGTCTGTAGGCCAGGCATCTGGTATAGCCAAGTTTAAAAAGGAGTGGAGAAGTTACTTGAAAAAAAGTTCATAAATAATTTTGTCAGATGGATTTTGCATGGCTACTACTCATTCCTTATCGTCTCTCCGGGCCAGTCCAGAACAGATGGGTAGTCAAATCTCCCTCCTCTAGCAGCTGAGGACTGAATACTAATTCTTGTTGCTAGGATACCCAGCACTCCCCTGGCGACAGGAGTCAGTCTTAATGTCCTCAGCAGCTGAGCTGGAGGTGTGAAGATTTGACTCCCCACGTAGTTCTGTTCTAGTTACTCTATGCCCTGTTTGTTATTTTTTTTGGAAGAGTTTCCCAGTGTGTTTGCTTTGCCCTAGCAGGGTATTGAGCACTTTATATTTTGGAGCGGTTAGCTTCTTGCTGGTGCCTGCGAGCTGTGTACTCGCCCTAGAGAATGGGACAGAGCCTGTCTCCTCTTCTCTCTTCGCTCACATAATTGGGAACAGACCTGGGGGCCCCAGCTGCTGTTACCTGCTGCATTTCTTCCTCTCAGGGAGCCGCGGGCTGTGCTTCTGGCCTTCTGCGGGCTCTTCACCCGGACCGGCAGCCTTTCTTCAGGTATTTTTGGCGAGCCGCGGCAGTTCCCCTCCCCCTTCGGATTCGGGGTTTTTGGTATCACGCGGGTGCTTCGACGGTGGGCTCGCGTTCGCTGTAATTTTTGGCGTTTCTGAGTGCCTTCCGTACTGCGGGTCTCGGGGGCTATGCCGGATCAAGTTAGTGAACAGACGGCGAAAATGCAGGCCGTTGGGGAAAGCGCGTGAACGGCGGCCATTTTATCGCAGCCGTCCATTTCAGCGCTCCCGCTCGTGAAACCAGGCAAAAAGAAAGCTAAATCGCGCCATTGTGCAGTAGAGCAGGCGCAGCCGGTGGTTCCCGCGCTGCCAGCTCTGCCGGGGGTCACGGACCCTCTTTTGTCCCCGGAGTTTATCTTGGCTTTTCACCGGGCATATTTACTCAAAAAGGCGCAGTCCCCTGCTCAGCTGGGATCAGATTCACTGGCGGCTCCAGCGGGGGTCTCTGGTCGGTCTGGCACTTAGTGAAGGAGCTTCTGCCTTCTCGGCTCCTAGAGAAGATAAAATGGAGGAATTTTCTCTGGCGGCGGAGGCCGTGGGGCCAGAGGAGGGAGAACTCTTGTCAGATTCGGGTTTGGACTCCTGGCCTGCGGATTTGGAGGAAGGGGAATTGGGGTCCGGGAGGACCCTAATATTTTTCGAGTTTTTCAGAAAAGATGAGTTGCCCAGCCCTGATTGCTCAGTCGCTTTTGGCTCTCAGTATTCCTTCCTCCAGCTGGTCCGCCGGACACCTTAGAGGATCCTTTATTGCAGGGGTTCAAGTCTGAACAAAAGTGTTTTCCGCTCCACAGGGTTATCCGTCAGATGATCGAGTCTGAGTGGGAATGTCCAGAGGCTTCCTTACGGGGAGCTCGAGCTATGGCACGCTTGTATCCGATGCCTCAGGAGGAACGGGAGCTCCTCCGTCTGCCCAAGGTTGATGCACTGGTTTCGGCGGTCACTAAGAAGACCACCATTCCTGTGGAAGGGGCTACGGCCCTTAAAGATGTGCAGGACCGTCGTTTGGAAGGGCTCTTGAAGCAGGCCTTTGAGGCTAGCGCCCTAGCACTGCAAGCATCTGTCTGTGGCGCTTATGTCTCTCGAGCGGCTATTCGCTGGAGTCAGTTTGCTTCTAGCCCTGGAGGAGAGGATTCTCCTTCTGCGGAGGGGGCTGAGCTCGAATCTGCGGCGGCGTATCTCGCCGATGACTTTTATGACTTGGTTCGCATTTCCGCGAAGTCTATGGCTTCCTTGGTGGCCGCCCGTAGGTTTCTTTGGCTACGTAACTGGGCGGCGGATTTTTCTTCCAAGGCCCGGCGCAGTAAACTTCCCTACAAAGGCAAGCTGCTCTTTGGGGAAGCGTTGGAGAAAATTGTTAAGGATTTAGGTGACTCCAAAGGGGGACGGCTTCCCGAGGATCGTCCGCGGGCGTCTAAGCAGGGAGCCTTTCCTAGGGGTCAAGGACGCGGAATTTCGACGTTTTCGGGGGGCTCGCTTTGCTCCTTATCAGCGGGGTCGGTTTCAATCCCGGGGGCAGTCCTTTCGTGGCGCTAGAGGCTCCGGAAGGGGTTACTTCGGTAGCGCTCCATCGTCCCTTAAAAAGCCACAATGAAGGGCGGCCGGTCCAGGCGGAGATTCCAATAGGAGGGCGTTTGCAGGAGTTTGTCTCCGCTTGGACCGCCATTACCACCGACCAGTGGGTTCTGCGACTTATCAGAGAGGGCTATGCTCTCAAAATTCGCTGGTCCTCTGGCGGACGCGTTCCTTTTTTCTTCTCCGTGTGGTCCGGTCGCCAAGCGAGCGGCGGTCCAGAGACGTTTGCTTCCGTTTACTGCGGCTCCGGGCAGTGGTGCCTGTGCCTCCCGACCAGTGCGGCTTCGGTCGATACTCGATTTATTTTGTGGTGCCCAAGAACGAAGACACCTTCCGGCCCATTTTGGATTTGAAGCAAGTGAACCGGCGGCTGCGGGTCTCTCATTTCCGTATGGAAACTTTGCGGTCCGTGATCAGCTCCGTGCGTCCGGGAGAGTTTCTCTCTTCCATCGATTTGACGGAAGCCTACCTTCACATTTCGATCAGGCAGGATCATCAACGCTTCCTCCGGTTCGCGGTTCCAATGGGTCATTTTCAGTTCCGGGCGTTGCCGTTCGGGTTGGCAACGGTGCCACGCACCTTCACGAAGGTGATGGTAGTGGTGGCGGCGGCTCTTCGCAGGGACGGGGTTCTCGTTCACCCTTCTCTGGACGATTGGTTGATTCGAGCGGCCTCGCGCGAAGAGTCAGTCAGGGCAACCGCTCGCGTGGTGGCCTGTCTCGAGAGTCTCGGCTGGGTGGTGAACCAGGCGAAGAGTCAGCTCCAGCCAGTGCAGCGACTCCCGTACCTGGGGGCGTACTTCGACACGGACAGGGGGCTGGTTTTCTTGCCTCCGGAGAGGGTTCGGAAGCTTCTCTCTCACGTGGTCGCGTTCTTGCGGGTGCGAGCACCGACGGCTTGGAGGTACTTGCAGTTGCTGGGGCTGATGGCGGCGTCCTTGGATCTGGTACCGTGGGCTCGGGCGCACATGCGCCCGCTCCAGCAGGCGCTGCTCTCGCGGTGGTCTCCGCAACGTCATCCTCTTTCGCGTCGCTTGGCCTGCCCCGAGCACGTACGGCTCAGTCTGCAGTGGTGGTTGGTTCCCGACCATCTGGTCGCCGGCGTTCCCCTGGCGCTTCCGGAGTGGGTTTTGGTCACGACGGATGCCAGTCTCTCCGGCTGGGGGGCGCATTGCTTGACACGCATCGCGCAGGGCTCTTGGTCGCCGGAGGAGAGTCGGTGGTCCATCAATTGTCTGGAATTGCGGACGGTGTATCTGGCGCTGGTGGAGTTTGCAGCGCTGCTAGAGGGGCGGCCAGTGCGCGTTTTTTCAGACAACCTGGTGACCGTTTCCTGCATAAATCGTCAGGGCGTGTCGGGTATATTCGTAGCACAAAAATAAGTTAGACTCTCTGTTGTTGTCTAGGGGAGATAGCTACTAATATACAGCCCAAGGTTCGGAAGTTATTCTGGCAATGAGCCACGAAAGAATTCTGTTCTGCAGATATATATTAGACTTTATTATAGGCAACCAAATAGAAAAATATACACACATATATATATGGCTAATTAGAAACATAAAGTAACAATTTGTTATTGTACAGATGTACACTTGGACAACGTAAGAATTACCGACTAGTAAACCCAGAACGTCCTGATTCGCTCTGCACTTAGGAAAAGTAAGAAATATATTGCTAACCCCTTTGCCCTTCCAGGAGAGGAGAGATTAAGCCGGTACCTTAGCTCCGTCGGTAGAGACAGCTTCGTCCAAGGATGCAGCTGTTAGCTAATGCCGGCTCCAGCCCCTTCAGAGGCGAGCCGCAGTAAGTCCGAACCGGAGGGATCAGTGAAAGTCTTGTCTCAGACCTGTGAAGGACGGCCTAGCCCACACGTCTGGCGAAAGGCTCAGGAATCAGGTACGCAGTGCACAGCAGCAGGGCCGGTGCAGAAGTCTATGTCCAGGTGGGGAGAAAAACCCCCAACTCCTTCTCTCACCGCTACTTAGAACTAGAACTTTTCCAGCGCAGAATGCAGAATTCTGTGTGTGAATCCTCCGTCATAGGTCCGATGATTGGTTGGCAGCAGGCAGTCTGAGGTGTTCTCAGCGAATCAGAAGGTAGATGATGCGCAGCGTCTTGCAAACAAAGGAGCCATGGTAAAAGTCAGGCAGAAGCAACAGTATGTAACTTCTGGGCACGTACAAGTGTCCAAGGCCAGCCACGGACAATAGCCTCTGTATGCATGCACACTTAGAAACGCTGATCCAGCATTTGCTTGGAAGACAGGCTTATAGCTGAACACAGCAAAAGCGAAGTGAAGAATCCATCTTGTTTGGTGCAGTTTGGTTCAGGCCTGAGTTGCAGAGCAGGCCAGAGATTTGCATGTAGAATTGCAGGGGTACCAGCCCTACAGGCGGAACGGGAAGTCTCCATCTCCTCGAGGAGAGCCAGCGCTTGTTCCACTGGGCGGAGTTGCACCTTCTGGCGCTCTCGGCGTCTCATGTGGCAGGAAAAGACAATATACAGGCGGATTATCTCAGTCGCAATGTGCTGGATCCGGGAGAGTGGGAGCTCAACGCGGAGGTTTTTCGCGACATCGCCCTTCGTTGGGGTCAGCCAGTTCTGCACCTCATGGCCACTCTCCGCAATGCGAAAGTAGACCGTTTTTACAGCAGGCGCAGGGAGCATATGTCGGAGGGTCTCGACGGCCTAGTGCAACCCTGGCCGCAGGACCAACTCCTGTATGTATTTCCTCTGTGGCCCTTGGTGGGTCGTGTCATTCGGAGGATCGCCACTCACGGAGGTCCGGTGATCCTCATTGCTCCGGATTGGCCCCGGCGCCCTTGGTACGCGGATCTGATGCAGCTTCTGGTGGAGCCACCTTGGCGGTTACCTGCTCGGGTGGACTTGCTGCTACAAGGGCCCGTTCCGTTGCCTCAGGCGGATCGGTTCTTGCTTACGCATGGCTATTGAGAGGCAACGGTTACGCCGCAAAGGTTTATTCGCCGGCGGTGATTTGCTACGTTGCTGCAGTCTCGCAGCAGACGGTCCACGTCTTTGGCGTACATTCGAGTGTGGCGCATTTTTGAGGCGTGGTGCGCAGATCGCGACTTACGGGCTCGTTTCTCTTCCATTCCTGATATTCTCGCCTTTCTTCAGTGTGGTTTGGAGAAAGGTCTTGCTCTCAGCACCCTACGCGTGCAGGTTCGGTTCGTGGGACTCGTCTTTCCTTGCATCCGGACATTCTGCGTTTCCTCCGAGCGGCCAGGCATCTGCGTTCGCCGGTTCGTCCCGTTATTCCTCCTTGGGATTTGAATCTGGTGCTGGAGGTGCTGACAGGCCCTCCGTTTGAGCCACGTTCGGCTAGTTCCATCAGGGAATTGACCTGGAAAACGACGTTTTTGGTGGCCCTCTGTTCCGCTAGACGCATTTCAGATTTGCAAGCTCTTTCGTGTCGGCCGCCATTTCTTCAATTCTCGGAGGAGAAAGTGGTCTTGCGTCCGGTTCCCTCTTTTTTGCCCAAAGTGGTTTCGGCGTTCCATCTGAATCATTCAGTCTCCCTGCCCACCTTCGTGGAGGCGGGGTCGGGGGCTTCTCTTGATCGTTCTCTGCGACGCCTGGATATGGGTCGAGTGCTCCGTTGTTACCTTAGAGAGACTGAGTCATTTCGTAAGTCCGACAGGTTGTTTGTGCTTTTCGGAGGACCATCTAAAGGTCAAGCGGCCTCCAAGGCTTCCATTGCACGTTGGGTGAAGCAGGCCATTCGTGTCGCATATGAGACCAAGGGTACGCCTGTTCCTCTGGGTCTTCGAGCTCATTCTACCAGGGGTCAGGCGGCCTCGTGGGCGGAGGCGGCCTTGGTTCCGCCGGTGGATATTTGTCGAGCAGCATCCTGGTCTTCTCTCCATTCTTTCTCGCGTCATTATCGGCTCGATGTGTTCGCGCGTCAAGATGCTAGTGTGGGTGCTTCGGCAATAGTAGCGGGGCTCACAGGTCCCTCCCAGGGTTAGATACTGCTTTGGTACTACCCAGCTGTTCTGGACTGGCCCGGAGAGACGATAAGGAAGAAGAAATTAGACCTTACCTGCTAATTGTCTTTCCTTGAGTTCTCTCCGGGCCAGTCCAGACCCCACCCTATCTGTGGTAGCGGTATTTTCGGGGTTTTTCGGTTCCAGTTTTTCGTGACATTGCCTCTATGGCGAATACAGTACTAATAGTGAAAAGAAAAAGAATAAAAAAAAAAAATTAAAAAAAAAGAGATGGCACACAGCGCCGCAGTCGCGGCTCAGAGCAGGTATTTTGCTCTTTCATTGCCCCTCGGTGAGGGGGCACGTCTCAGTATGTTTCACGGTCTCCTGGGTCACTCTTCCATTGTTCAAGGGGTTCCCTTAGTTCTGTTACTCTTTTTCTTATTTTATCTGCTTGGTACGTTAAGACTGACTCCTGTCGCCAGGGGAGTGCTGGGTATCCTAGCAACAAGAATTAGTATTCAGTCCTCAGCTGCTAGAGGAGGGAGATTTGACTACCCATCTGTTCTGGACTGGCCCGGAGAGAACTCAAGGAAAGACAATTAGCAGGTAAGGTCTAATTTCTTCTCTCTGGTAGTGAGCTGCAAGGCATGGATTTTATCTTCAGGATTTATTTGGTTCATTCTGTTATTCCAAATTGAGCTTGATGGTCTGATTCATCATGGCGCATGTTATGTTCTTAGTTTCATCTGTATGTAAGATCATATATCGACTGACTGACTGGTGCTTTCATCTATGTGTATATTTATATAAAATGTTTGTTTCTTGTACAGCTATACAGGAAATAAAAGAAAAAATGAAAACGGTGAAACACAAGATCCTGGTATTATCAGGAAAAGGAGGTGTTGGCAAGAGCACTTTTAGCGCCCATTTAGCTCATGGGTTGGCAGAAGATGAAATGAAGCAGGTCTGTGTGGTTCCTTTGCTTTAATAGTCTCTGTTGCTAGATTTCTGCAGTAAAGATGGCTAGAAAAATCAGAACAAAGTGGCAGTGTGCACAGTATCTAAATCAAAGCCTCTCTAAAAGAGCAGCTCCTACTGGCACCCTCTGTGTTGTGCTACTCTGCCCTAGCTTTTCTTTTGCCAGCCTTATATAAATCTTGCTGCCAGGAAGAGAACGGAGACCGGGGTACATAAGTCATCACTGATTGATATTTAAAAATGTCTGCTCCCATGGGAAAGCTTGATAGCTTTTCAAACAACAAAAAAAGTAGACTTCTGCCATCACTGGGTGTGCGTATGTATTTGCGTCCTCTCCCTGCCAGAACCTCTACCACTCCAAATTTTCAGGACATATCAGGGAGTCCACAAAGATATACAGTTGTGGTAAACATTATTGGCACTCTTGCAGTTCAACTCCTTAATGTCCAATATCTAAAAAAAAGTGGCCTGTGAAATTGACATATAAAAGAATCAAATAAAACGAGATCATTAAAATTGGAAATAAATAATAGGAAATAGTATAAAAACTGGAACATTGTCAGGACATGATTATTCCATAAATAAAGTGAAACCCTTGCAAATATGTATATTCCATGAGATAAAGCTTATCCTTTTAAACAATTCTAAATTTTTGTCGGATTACTTGCCTGGAGCAAGCCCTCCTCTTTTTATCTTATAATAAAGGCTATATAACCTAAAAAGTAATTGGGCGGACAGCACAAACATGTCATCCCTCAGATATACTTAGCTTTTCAACGATCTTCTTAGTTGCGTCCAGAATTCACACAGTACTCTGTGGAGACCTCATACTATCAGACTGGACACTGAACTCCAAGCCACGCTGGAGATGATGTTGTTGTTAAGTGCCGTCGAGTCGGAGTCGACTCATGGCGACCCTCTGGATAGCTATCCTAAATTGTGTTCGGTCTTCAGTCAGGCGGCTCATTGTTGACAGACTGGTACCCGTAGCTGCTGTTATTGTATCGATCCATCTCATTGCTGGCCTTCCTCTTTTGCGTTGACCTTCTATCTTGCCAAGCATGATGTCTTTCTCTAATGATCTCTCTCTTCGCATGATGTGTCCAAAGTATGAAAGTCGAAGTCTTGTCATCTGAGCTTCTAAAGAAAGCTTAGGTTTGATCTCCTCTAGTACCGACTGGTTTGTTCTTCGGCCAGTCCATGGTATACACAGTATTCGCCGCCAGCACCATAATTCAAAGGCATCAATTTTCTTCCTGTCTGTCTTTTTCACTGTCCAGCTTTCACATCCATATGATGTTGTTGAAAATACCATGGCTTGAACAAGTCAAATCTTTGTATGGAGAGAAACATCTCTGCTCTTGAGAATCTTATCTAGGTCTTTCATAGCCATTCTGCCAAGAGCAACGCGTCGTTTGATTTCTTGACTGCTTGTTGCTTTTTTATTGATAGTTGATCCAAGTAGGTTAAAGTTGTTCACAATTTAAATTTCTTCTCC
Source organism: Ichthyophis bannanicus (assembly GCA_033557465.1). Taxonomy (NCBI): domain Eukaryota; kingdom Metazoa; phylum Chordata; class Amphibia; order Gymnophiona; family Ichthyophiidae; genus Ichthyophis; species Ichthyophis bannanicus. The sequence continues at coordinate 139,955,586 of CM066044.1, forward strand.
TTCAACGATGAACCTGTTGATTATGCCAGTTGTCATGATCTTTGTCTTCTTTACATTAAGGTGCAGGCCCATTTTGAGACTATGTTCTTTGATTGTGAGAAGCAAATGTTTCAGATCATCTTCACTTTCAGCCAGTAATGTAGTATCATCAGCATAGCGAAGGTTGTTGATGAGTCTTCCACCCATCTTCACACCTCTGTTGTCTTCATGCAATCCTGCTTCTCTGATGATTTGTTCTGCATATAAATTAAACAGGTAGGGGGAAAGTATGCAGCCTTGTCTTACACCTTTGCTTATTTTAAACCTTTCTGTTTCTCCTTGTTCCATTCGAACTGTTGCTTCCTGATCAATGTACAGATTGCGCAAGAGAACGATCAGATGTTCTGATATACCCATGCTTCTTAATGTGGCCCAGAGTTTCTCATGGTTTACAGTCGAAAGCCTTGCTATAGTCGATAAAGCACAAATAGATATCCTTTTGGTATTCTTTAGTCTTTTCAAGGATCCATCTCACATCCGCAGTGATGTCTCTCGTTCCTCGCCCTTTCCTGAACCGTGCTTGCACGTCAGGTAGTTCTTGTTCCAGGTATGGTTGTAGTCTCTTTTGAATAATCTTCAGTAGAATCTTGCTGGCATGTGGGATCAGAGCGATTGTTCGATAATTTCTACAGTCAGTTGGATCACCTTTCTTTAGTATTGGTACAAACACAGATCTTTTCCAGTCAGTTGGCCATGATGTTGTCTTCCATATTTCTTGGCAGAGCCTTGTAAGTATGGTAACAGCTGCATCAGATTGCTGCAATACTTCTATAGGAATGCTATCAATGCTTGGTGCTTTGTTCTTCAGTAAGGCTTTCAATGCTGCTTCAACTTCTTCTTTCATCACCAATGGTTCCGGATCATAAGGTACAGGTTGAAACGGCTGTTGGTCCACTTGATCTTTATCATATAAAAACTCTGTATATTCCTTCCACCTTTTCTTGATCTTCTCAGCATCATTCAACATAGAACCTTGAGCATCTTGTAACATTCCATTTCGAGGCTGGAACTTTTTCTTTAAGTCTCGAAACTTTAGGAAAGCCGATCTTGTTCTTCCTCTAATAGTTTCTGTTTCTATTTCCTTGTAAGTGTCATTGTAGTACTTTTCCTTGTCCTGTCTTGCTGCACATTGGAAATCTCTGAGTTCTGCGATTGTCTTTCTTTCTCCTCTGGCTTTAGCTTCTCTGCGTTTCTTCCGTCATCCATTTTGGCCGTTTTTGCTTTTTCACCTTTTGTAGAGACTTCTCGCTTTCTTCCAACACAACCTTCTTGATGTCATTCCATAACTCTTCTGGAGCTCTGTCATTTGTATCTAAAGCAGCAAATCGATTTTGCAGGCAGTCTTTAAATTCCAGTGGTATATTCTCAAGGTCTTATTTTGCTGCATTCATGAGTGGTTTGCTCTTTTTCAACTTTAGCTTGAGTTTGCATACTAGTAGTTGATGATCTGTACCACAGTCAGCTCCAGGTTTTGTCTTTGTTGATGTTATAGAACTTTTCCATCGTTGACTTCCACAGATGTAGTCAATTTGATTTTTATACAATCAATTGGGTGAAGTCCATGTGTACAGTCGCCGCTTGTGTTGCTGAAAGAAGGTGTTCCAGATGAATAGATCGTTGGTCTTGCAGAATTCTATCAGTCTTTCTCCAGCTTCATTTCTGTTGCCAAGTACATATTTTCCAACTACTTTGCCTTCTTCTTTGTTGCCAACCTTTGCGTTCCAGTCACCCATGACTATCAGGATATCCTGTTTGCATGTTCTGTCAATTTCAGCTTGTACTTGTTCATAGAACTCTTCAATTTCATTCTCTTCTGCAGCTGTTGTTGGGGCATATACTTGAATTATAGTTGTGTTGATAGGCAATCCTTGTAGACGAATAGAGATTAAGCGTTCGCTGACTGTATTGTATTTCATTACAGTTCTTGCAAGTTTCTTCTTTATTATAAATGCAACACCATTTCTTCTTTGTCTTTCATTTCCAGCATAGTAGACCATGTGATCATCTGATGCAAAGTGCCCGATCCCAGTCCATTTCAGTTTGCTGACACCCAACAGATCAAGTTGTACACGTTCCATTTCATTCTTGACCACCTCCAACTTCCCTTGGTTCATGCTTCGTACGTTCCATGTTCCAATGTGTAAGACATCTTTACAGCTTCTGACTCTCTCATTTCATGCGCAGCTACATCAGCAGTCAGACTTCCCGAGGGCTTTGATCCAACCACATCATAAATGCTGGCTTTACTCTGAAAAGTCTTCAGCTCTTCCCCAATAGCTAGTTGAGTGCCTTCCGACCTGGGGGTCTCATCTTCCAGCACCATAGCACAATTTGTTTTGTTGTAACTATCCATTGGGTTTTCATGGCAAGATACAGAAGTAGATTGCCAGGCCTTTCTTCCATGCAGTTTAAGTTTGGTGGTGTTGCCGTTGTCACAAAAATGTGATCCTCTGCCGTCAACACTATCCCATTCTGCTGCTGCCCAGATGGGTAGTTTGTCTTGGTCTGGCACCTCAGCTGAGACCTGTCCATCTTGGGAGACCCTGTCAGTAGTTAAACTACCGATAGTTTGGCTCTCAGCATCACTGATGCACGCAAGCCCTCACAGCACGACAAGCTGCAAACCAAGTGAGATATATCCCACCAATCCATGCAGGTCTCAGAATTAAGTTATCATAATGTGAGCTTTTCTGTCCGTTCAGCTTAAGAGACCTGTTATTTTCATTCATTATCAACTAATGTTGATTTCCTTCTGGGAGGCATCACTGCTCTCCAGTAAAACACAGATGAACAAGCATAAGTACTAGCTGGGAACCACAACACAATGCCGTGTTTCAAGTCCCTAGGCTAGCCTGCTTGAGGAAGAGCCAAGAATCACTAGGGGCTTGAAACATGGCATTGTGTTGTGGTTCCCAGCTAGTACTTATGCTTGTTCATCAGCGTTTTACTGGAGAGCAGCGATGCCTCCCAGAAGGAAATCAACATTAATTGATAATGAATGCAGACCAGCAATACATTTACAGGTGAAGAAATGAAGCTTATAAGGGAAAAAGCAGTTAAATTTGGAGGTTCCATAATGTTATGGGGCTGTTTTGCTGCCTCAGGAACTGGAGGCCTGGATCGTATTAAAGGAATCATGGAGTTGGAGGACTACCCAGGTATTTTGGAGCAAAATGTGTTGCCTAATGTCAGAAAGCTAGGTCTGGGTCGAAGATCATGGGTCCTCTAGCAGGATAGTGACCCAAAAGATACATCCAAAAGTACAAAAGAATGGTTAAAAAGGAACAAATGGACCGTTTTAAACTGGCCAATAATGAGTCCTGATCTCATTCCGATCGAGAACCTTTGGAGAGAGCTGAAATCGGCCATTGGTAAAAGGAAGCCTGGAAATATTCATGAACTGGAACAAATTGCAGTTGAAGAATGGGAGAAACTACTAGCAAGACGGCTCTATGAAACTTATAGATGGCAGCAAGTAATGTTTGGAAGTTTGTCATCACTGCCAAGAATTTTGCAACCAAATATTAGTGAAGGGTGCAATTAATCCTGTCCAGGTAATATTTTTTTTTTCTCAGAAACTACTACGTCTAAGTTGCATTTTTTTTTTTTTTTTGTTGTTGTTGAGGAATGGGCCAACTCAGCGTGGCTAACTCAGTGCAATAGTAAAATATCCAAAACAGTTTCCTCTCCTATTTGGGCAACCGATGTAGCTGTTCTCGCCCGGACTTGGGAGATTATGTTGCTGCTTTGGAAGGACACCTGCCCGAACAACTTTATGCTCTGCTCAAGTGGTATGAGGACAGCTACATTGGTCGCCCAAATAGGAGAGGAAATGGTAGGCAATCTCTGTTTTTCTCCATCTATATGGAATCTGCTCGATAGTGTGATTCTCGGTGCTCAGTGTTCTAACAATCATTCTGAAGCTGCTCATCGTTGCCTCCAAGCTGAACTTGGAATATGCCATCCCACGATCTGGAAGTTCATTGATGGTCTCAGAAAGGTGCAGAAGGGCAGAGATGCCTATTATGAACAGTTCATTTCAGGCCATAGTCCTCCAATCAAGTTGAGGAAATACCGCAAATCTGATCAATGTATTTCAAAGATGATATCAGATTACGATACTAGACATCCTATAGAATACTTGCGTGCCATAGCTCATAATTATCAGATAGTACAACAAAATCTTTTTTTATGTTTTCCTATTACACTTTGGATGTTCCAGATTTCATTTGACAAACCTGAAATTATCAGATAGCTGCTTTAAAAAAGTTTTTGGATGTTTTACTATTGAATTTACCTTTGCACTTTTTTTGACATTTCCAAATTTCACCTCATATGTGACCAGAAATGGGTCTAGGACAACTCAGTGGTGTACACTGAGTTGGCCCGTGCTGAGTTGTCCTAGATTCTGTTGTCGTGTATCTTTGAACATACTATTAAAATATTATGATAACAACATACAATTGTAATAGTTCCAATTACTTCTCAAGACATTGTACACAGCATACCTAAAATGCAAGGGTGCCAATAATGTTGACTACAGCTGTGCACAGGAGCGAGGTTCAGTCCTTTTCATGATATCTGCAGAACTAAGCTGTTTGGAGACATTACCCTTGATCATTTTTGAGGATGTTATCTATACATCTGGATGCTCATGCACACCTAAGAATAACGGATTTCATTTGTTCTGTGTGAAATTTCTTGTTTCCACTGATACTTTGAGGGAGAAGGGTAGCCCAAACTGGTGAGTCATTGAAGTTTTTTGCTATCTTTCCTGTATCAAAACACCAAAAAGTGTTACTATAATAGTATATGAAATATTATATTTTTTTGTATTTTAAAGTTTGCACTTAAATGAAGACAGAGTCTTTCTCTTACTTTTCCTGATGTTTATTTGCTGGATTATTGGTGACGGGGTGAGGCGTCAAAGAGCCCAAGCTTATGACAGTGAAATGCAGGAACATCTGTAAATGGCTGCACCTATAGTTGTAAAAAAAATATCAATAGAGATGTGACTGATTTATTTAAATAAGAGGCATGGAACCCATTAATACAGCGGTTCTCAACCTGTGGATCGCGACCCCAACGGGGGTCGCCACAGGATTTAGCGGGGGTCGCTTAGCCTCCACCAAGTTTAAAAAAAAAAATTAAGATGTGCACAAGTTGCTGCCGCTGCCGAGTCCGCTTCTCGGCAGCAGCAAACTCCGGCAAACTCACCGCCGCCTTCTGCAGCCGCGGCTCCCTGCCTTTTAGGGAACCGCGGCTGTACTTGTAAAATCGTTGCGGAGCCTTCCTTCCTGTCTCGACTGGGCTCCGTGCAGCATTGTCCCGCCTCCAAAGGAAGTGGTAAACAACTTCCTTTGGAGGCGGGGGACAATGCTGCATGGAGCCCATCGAGACAGGAAGGGCTCCGCAATGATTTTAACAGGTACAGCCGCGGTTCCCTAAGAGGCAGAGAGCCGCGGCTGCATTAGAAGGGAGGCAGACAACCTGCAACACGGCTGACATCGACAGAGGGGTGCTGACATGGAGGGGAGGGGGGCTGACATGGACAGATGGAGGATGGGGCTGACATGGAGGGAGGGATGGAGGGAGGGGGCTTGACATGGACAGATGGAAGGATGGGGGCTGACATGGAGGGAGGGGGCTGATATGGATGGATGGATGGAGGGGGCTGACATGGACAGATGGAAGGATGGGGCTGACATGGAGGGAGGGAGGAGGGTGGGGGGCTGACATGGAGGTAGGGGGCTGATATGGATGGATGGATGGAGGGAGGGGGCTGACAGGACAGATGGAAGGATGGGGGCTGACAGGGAGGGAGGGATGGGGGCTGATATGGATGGATGGAGGGAGGGAGGGAGGGGGCTGGGAGGGAGGGAGGGGGGTGCTGATTGGATGGATGGTGATGGAGGGAGGGAGGGAGGGGGCTTGACATGGAAGATGGGGCTGACCTGGTGGGTTGGCTGGAGGGAGGGGGGCTGACATGGAAGGATGGGGGCTGACAGGGGAGGGAGGGAGGGGGCTGACAGGGAGGGAGGGGAGGGATGGGGGCTGATATGGATGGATGGAGGGAGGGAGGGGGCTGACATGGACGGATGAAGGATGGGGACTGACATGGAGGGATGGATGGAGGGAGGGGGCTGACATGGACGGATGGAAGGATGGGGGCTGACAGGGAGGGAGGGAGGGAGGGGGCTGACAGGGAGGGAGGGAGGGATGGGGGCTGATATGGATGGAGGGAGGGAGGGGGCTGACAGGGAGGGAGGGAGGGATGGGGGCTGATAATATGGATGGATGGAGGGAGGGAGGGAGGGGGCTGACAGGGAGGGAGGGAGGGATGGGGGCTGATATGGATGGATGGAGGGAGGGAGGGAGGGGGGCTGACATGGACGGAGGGAGGGAGGGGGGCTGACATGGAGGTATTGATGTAGGGAGGGGGTCTGACATGGACAGATGGAAGGAAGGGGGCTGAAATGGATGGAGGGAGGAGGGGGCTGGCTGATATGGATGGATGGAGGGAGGGGGGGCTGACATGGAGGGAGTAGGCTGGCATGGACAACGGGGAGAGACATGGGGACATACTGGACAGACGGGATAAATGCTGGACAGAGGCGAGAGACAGTGCGGGTTAGGATTATAATGGGCTGATGGGGGTGCTAGCACTGGTAATGGGCAGAGGGGGGGGCTACGAATGGTAATGAGTTGATTAGGGAAGGCTAGGACTGGGAATGGACTTATCAAGGGGGGGTAGGACTGGTAAATGGACTGATGGGGGTCTAGCATTGGAAATGAGCTGATCAGTGAGGTTAGGAACTGGAAATGGGCTGATTAGGGAGCCTAGCACTGGTAATGGGGTTGAGGGGGGACTAGCACTGGAAATGAGCTGATGGGGGGGGGGTAGGACTGTATTGGGCTGATTAGGGGGGGGGGTTAGGACTGTAATGGGGTTGAGGGGGATTAGCACTAGAAGTGAGCTGATTAGGGGGGCTTTGACTGGGAATGGGCTGATTTGTGGGGAGGGGAGGATAGAGCTGCTGACCCTGGAAGAAAACTGGGGGCTAAGGCTACAAGTGGGCTGATACAAGGGATGGGAGCATGGAACTGAAAGGGAGTGGATCTGAGAGGGGCTGCCATGGTATTTGTACTAGAAGGGACTGATCAGTGGGGAAGGAGGGGGACTGGAAGGGAATGGACACCAGTGGCAGTCATGGGAATGCAAGTTGACATTGGAAGGTACTGGGAGTGAGGACTGGAAAGGGCTGATACTGGGGAGGGTTACTGGGACTGGAAATAGGCTGATGGAAAGAAGTGAAGAAAACAAAAAGAGATAAGAACTGGCAGATGGACCATAGACCACAGAAAAAAGAGCTAAGAGAAGACAGGAAAAGCAGAAGCCTCAGATCGGGACCAGCATGATCAGAGAATAAATTGGTCAGACAAACAAAGGTAGAAAAAATAATTTTATTTCATAGTAGTGGATTTGACTACAAAATCATCATAATTTTGAAATCAAATATTGTTACTTTGTTGTTTTGATTATTTAAATAAGTATTTTATAATAAAAAACATATTGCAAAGGCCTATAATATATTAATAATTCAACCAAATGATTACAGCGACAATGCGTTAACGGTAAAGGAAGAGAGACGCATTTGATTTTATCATTGGGGGTCACCACAAGTTGACCAACGGTAAAAGGGGTCACGGTACAAAAAAGGTTGAGAACCACTGCATTAATACCATTATTCCTTGGAACAGCTAAATTCACTTATCCTGTTTTAAGGTCATTCCCAGCAAATATAGCCGAAATATACAGTATCACAAATAAAATGAATGATCCTTAGGAGTTCAGCAATATCATTATGGGACCAGAATGTCATCCTCTCGAGGCTTTCTGCCCTTCTCGGGAGCAGTAAAGGCCTAATTCATGGAGACTTTTCTCTTATTCTGCGTCAGTGACGGGGACGGAACAGACCCTTAGTAAATCAGATCATCAATGAAAATATGGCTGTAGAAAAAAAGTCATTAATCTCATTGCTAAAAAAAAAACCCCCACACACAAATAAGACTTTGTTTTTTTAAGAGCAACATCTTTGGCATTTTTATTCCCACTTCTGGTGCATTGTGGATGCTTGAAGAAACATGTACAGGTCTGCAGAGATTTCCTCCTGGAAAGAGACAATTTAAACAGTGCTGAAAGGAAAAACTATTTAAAAAAACTGACGTTTTTGAAATAATATTTTGTTTGTTTACTGACGATGACTAACAACATTAAAAAGCCAATTAACAAAGTGCTTTATGTATGTAAGCACAGGTTTATCCACGTAAAATGGGCTTTTGAAAATTTTGAAAATTGCTCACTCTTAGGGCAGGTAAAAATATACAGTTTACAAAGGGCATCCCTAGGTTGGGAGAGTGCAAGTACATGCAAAGATTTGATTTCCAAATCTCCATCTGTACTTTTCCTAGCAGACCTGACCTACATTAAGAGCAGGAGCAGAGTCTGCACAACCTATTGCACAAAATTCTAAAAGCTGAATAAATTTCATCTAAAAGCTTTCAAGCTAAGTCTTCTCAGAAGACAGCATAAATGTAATATTTCAAATTTAGTATGAAGATATCTGAGTGTATACAACCATCAGTTTTTATCATGTCTAATCTCTGTTTATGTAACAGATTTGAACAGTGGAACTATTTTGATTTGGTCTACAGGTCAAGACTTTTTTTTTCTCCCAGACAAAATAGAAGAAACTCCTTCTGTGTATTTGACTGCTCAATACAGAAAATGATCGCCAAGACGAACACAACTAATGAGTGAATAGGACAGTAAAACAGATTGTTAAAATTGCCAGAACAATACAAAAAAACCTGTTTTTATGCTTCCGGTGAAAATGTACATGCAGTGTTTTGGTCAGACCTGCCTTGGAGTTAATTTCTTTCCGTTTAGGAACCTTTGGTTCACTTCCCCAAGTTCTTTGTGCATCATTAGTGGGAAGGGCAGCGGAGGTCTAATTCTTAGAGACTTAGGGGCTTGTTTACAAAGCCGCGGTAGCGGTTCGCGATCGTTATCGGAGCCGCGGCCCCATTGATTTCAGTGGGGCCGCGGTTTCGATAACGATCGCAAATCGCTACCGTGGCTTTGTAAACAAGCCCCTTAGTGATGGAGGGAAGGGGCTGAGGTATCAAGGATATTGGCCTGTATTTATAATGAGAATTTTTTTTTCTTTAAACAACAAAAAATGTTTCCCTAGGACACAGCTGCCAAAATGCTTCCCTTTAGAAGCCAAGGATGTGTCCTTGACACCACCTTGACCTCTTTAGCAAGGCCTGGAAACATGACATTGCTCACCATGAAAGCTATTCTCTCTCCTAGCCTTTCCCTTCCTATCTCTTCCTTAGTGCAGGGCCTCCTGGCAGTGGGCCAGGATAGCATCTGGGCCTAATAAAGATAAACACTGCCCTGTTTAATGTTCACTTTAGCAGCACAGGAGGAATTTTGATAAGGAAAGTGAGTTTTTAGTCCTGTTTCTTATTACATTTTCCTTCACAGAGTGTAGAAGTGTCGACGGATGGTTTTCAGCTCTGTTATTGTTTTTTACATTGTCTTTGGTGATGTGCAATTAGTTTTTGTGCTGGGTTTTGCAAACTTTATACAATGTTATCATAGTCACTTTCTTAGCTAAACGCTTTGGGGGGGGGCGGTAATTTTAGAAAGGATGTTTTGTGTGTAAATCCTGTTGTATGCATGTAAAAGGCCTTAGAAAATGACCCGCCCATGGTGATTAGAAAGCATGTAGTCATATGTGACCAGAGGGTGGCATGTTTTAGGCAGAGCACGGACAGTCATGAAGTACGTGCATAGTTTATAAAATTCTCACCGTTGTACGTACTTCAGCTTCCAAGCTGCCGTAAACTTGCAGGGTCACCATTTTAAGCTGGTTTTGTAATGCTACTGGAGTCTAGTTTCTTGAGTTTTCTGTTTCATTTTTTTGTCTGTATATGTGTTCTTGTTGATTAAGTGATGATCTGTCTGTGTTCTGCACGTTTCACCAGTGTGAGAGCTTCTAGTAATATTCTGGTTCTGTGTAAGAATCTGGAACAGCCTGTCTTGTTCTCTTTTCCTAACCGGGGGTATATTGCTCTAGAATATTTGTAGTGTTGATATTTCATGGGTTAGCTTGGTACAGTTTGAGTTCTTGGAGTTGATGCTGGTATGGTAAGCTTCTAAGTGTGTATTTGCAAGGTTTTGAGTTACTTTGCACAGTGTCTGGTATTAATGGCAGGAGTTTACTGATGTGACACTGGTTACTTCAGTTCCGCTGTTGGTAGGATTATTGATTTGGCTGGGATACAAATACGTAAAATTAAATGACGTCCCATGTGAATGAAATTTGTTTCTTTTATGTGTTTTTACACAAAGTTTTATGTAAGAATAACATTAAGTCTAAATGTAAAATGAGAAATTGGGATGGGAGCTTGGTTTGTTTGCTTGCTGCACCCCCTTGAAAATATAGCATTCTCTTTCCACATGTATAAGGCTGTGGCAGCCATCTGGTTTGTTTATATAAAATCTTCTACTTTAAACTGTAGACCTCGGTAGGGACTGAGAGGATCTGTACTGTGTAGAATTTGACAGTAAGAAAATTAGGTACCTGTTCAGTGCAAGAGAGCCCTCTACTGGGTAATGAACACTAGTTTAGCATCTTTTAAAATTTGGGGTCCGTTATTTGCATAAAGAAGAAAATAGAGAGCCCATGCTTGTTCCAAAGTTTTCCAGTTAATTTTCAAAAGTGCATTTTTTTTTCTTTTGACTTGAAACCACGAGATCAGGGCCTGTGTGCGCGTGCTGTTGTACAATGAAACCAAACATAGGGATAAACTTATGACTTTAAAACTTATGTACATTGTACTGCTATTTACTTTCAACTGAACTTTTTATATTTTATATTGAATAGGTCAAGAGTAAGCTGATTGTGTGATTAAGTAATAGGTTGTTCTGGAGTAATTTCATTTTCTTCACTGCTATTTCTATTGTAAAAAGTACTCTGAGAATTTTTTTGTGAAACATACCTTTTATTAACAATCTCCAATCCCCGACTACCATTGAGGATAGCTTAAACTAGCATCAACATCATACGTACTGAACAATTTTTATTACTTATTGATTGCTATGTGTACTGACAAATTATTCCGTTGGCATGTGGAGGGCTAGATTAGGGAACATAAGTAAGGCCCTAAATTTTAAGGGGGGGGGGCTCTGTCAGCTGTGCTTTTGTAATTGGGAGCTTAGAATTCACTGTCTTGCTTGCTTCAGGATTCTATGGATTTTATATTTAATGTTTGGAAGCTAAAAGGATTACTAATATGTCTGGACATTTTTCAGCGTTTAAAACCTCTGTCTAAAGTTCTTTAATCTTCTGTCTTTCCCCCCCCCCCCTCCCCCCTCCCCCCCCCCCCCCACTCCTCCCAGCCCTGCTCTTCCTGTTTCCAATGTAGCTAGCAGTAGAGACTGTGGGTAGGATCCAGCCAATGGGGAAGGCTGTAGGGGCAAAGCACTGAAATGCTGCTCTAGTCACAGGAAGGGAGGAGGTGAGCTGGGGACAATTCATGTGCTGTACAAGTTACATTTCTGTCTCTGGTGGGAAATGGAAGAGAAATGAGACCCTCAACCCCACCCCACCCCCTTCCAAAAAATGCCTCACTGAATTTCTATAGGAAAAGCTGTTCAAACTACTGCAGCACGCAAACACTGATTCACACTAAAACCACAGTTACAAAATTGCATCTGTCAAACAGCCCTCCCTCTCATCTCTTCTCCCAGACACAGATATAAATACACATGTGTGTGCACATACTAGCACGGGGTGCACAAACAAATGTACATACAAATACCAGCCCTCCCTCTCACCTCTTCTCCCAGACACAGAGAGAAACACACATGTGTGCACATACTAGCACGGGGTGCACAAACAAATGTACATACAAATACCAGCCCTCCCTCTCACCTCTTCTCCCAGACACAGAGAGAAACACAGATATAAATACACATGTGTGCACATACTAGCACGGGGTGCACAAACAAATGTACATACAAATACCAGCCCTCCCTCTCACCTCTTCTCCCAGACACAGAGAGAAACACAGAGAGAAACACACATGTGTGTGCACATACTAGCACGGGGTGCACAAACAAATGTACATACAAATACCAGCCCACTAAAATGTGCTCATGAACACACCCACACACAACACATAAGCGGGCAATGCATGCACGTATAGACGCAGAGGGTTTGGGAAGAGGTCCATGAGCCATGCACTGCATGCTTTCCCCTCTTGTTTGAATTTGATATTAATACTTCCCTACAGCCACCAAAGTTAGTGAAGTTGTTCTCTAAAAGCATCTAGCCTTCCCATGCTCAGTGGTTTGGGGTTTTTAACCTGTATCCTCCATTCAGATTACTTCAGCCGTCTTGGAATCCCTATGCTATTGCACCACTGTATAGGGCTGTAATTTCTGCCCCATGCATGCTACTCCAGTGCTGCTATCTGCATTGTGCACGTAATCTCTGGTGGTTGTTGCCATTTTGAGGGATTGGATAACTTGGGCAGGACTCACGTTTTTTCCTCCTGCTGTGCATTTTTCAGGTTGCCTTGCTTGATATTGACATTTGCGGACCATCGATCCCAAAGATGATGGGACTGGAAGGAGAACAGGTTAGTATCATCTGTTTCTAAATACAAAACATCTTGGAAGGAAATTGAAACATTTTAAAACCTTTTTATTTAGAGCAAGAAAAAAAGTATTGAAACATCCTAAAGAGAGCCTCCAACTAACATAACATTTTAACTGATGAGGCAAGTCCCTCATGTTAAACAGTTTGTTTAGAATCAGATGTTTGCTCATTTTGTAGCCAGTTGTACTATGCAATGTAATAAAAGTGCTTCAAGCATAAACAAAACATATGCTTGGAGCTGATCTAGTAGTCAGGAGCAGTCCTATGCACTGCTGTGCAGAAAATCCATGATTAGATAACTTGTTTTTCCAAATCCAAGCTCAAGGTAAGTTACCAGTTCAGGTACAACAGGTACTGGTAGATATCTATCCCTGAGGGCTTACAATGAAATAGCTTCTTTAACTAATGTGCATTAACGTGATCAAGCATGTTAAGTAACACAAGGCCCATTATCTTAATGGGACCTATTTTACTAACTATGCGCCTAACTCGAATCACTGCATGTCAGTGTGTATTAACATATGTTTAACTGGTTAATGCATGTCAGTAAATAAGACCTTAACTTTGTATTAGAGAAAGTGCAGGATGAAATGACTTGCCTGAAGTCAGAGGAAGGATCCATGGGAGAAGCAGGATTTAAACTCTGGCTTCCTTGGTTCTCGGCTCACTGGCTACCTTTCCACATAGGTTTGATCCTCATGCCTAATTTCTGGGCCAGAGATGGAGATGAATATTCACAGCTCCTGGGTTGGGGATACAAGGAAGGGAGGGAGGGAGTGTCTGCCATTGCACAGTGATGATATCCTCTGCCTTGACTTGGGTGCACATGTACCATGTTCTGAGGGAGCCATGGTCTGCAGCCCCTGGCCAAGGGTCATCACTAAAATGGTTGGTTCCTTATCGTTCCTCCAGTTTAGTCTTCAACCTATGGGTAGTGTCATGAGGCTGGAGCTAGGGAAGAAACAGCCTTGAAAAAAACTCCTGATTTGCATAAATCTCAGAAAAGCCAGAGAGCGCAGTTCCAGTGTAGCTCAGCCAGAGGGCGCATGAACAGTTACACAGTGCCTGAACCCACGTGCTCAAGCTCTGAGCACCTTAATGATGAGTATTTTCACCTGTCCTCAGACTCACAGCGTGCAAGCTGGAAATCCCTTTATAAGGGAAATCAGATGAGCAGAGAGAGGGAACAGGACGGAGAGTGGTACGAGTACCAGCAAGGGGGTGACCGGGAAGGTACCTCCGGTACCGGCAAAAGGGAACGGTACAGGATCCAGTACAGAGTCCGGTACAGAGACCAGAAAGGGGGCTCAAGAGATCCAGGTGTGCAGCAAGGACTGCAGCAAAGAGTCCAGCACAGAGACCGGGGAGAGAGCTCAGTTACCAGCACAGGAGTGCAGCAGAGGGACCAAGGAGTCCAGCAAAGAGAGGCACCCAGGAGGGTAGCCGACAGACCAACCGGAAGGGTACCAGCGAGGGTACCAGGTATAGTAACAGGAGAAGGAAGGAGAAGAACGGATACAGACAGAGGCAAGTCTCAGCCCTGGGATAAGGCCCAGAGAAGTAGCCTGCCTGTTAACTGGAACCAGGCTGCTGGCATTAACCTTTAAAAAGGAGATAGAGCAGCTTTTAAACTAGATAATAGGGGAAAGCCGACAGTCGCCCAAGAGCGCATGGTTCGGAAGAATGTATCCTTGAAGGATACTACAAAAAGCAGAGAGGTTCCAAAAAGAGTAAAGTAGCCCAAATGCCCTCGAGTATGGAGCAGACAGAACTTAAAGATCCCAAATTACCCATGTCTACCAATAGCCAAATTAATATGAATAAAATACAGTCTCTAAAATGCTTGTATGCAAATGCTAGAAGTCTACAAAACAAGATGGGAGAGTTAGAATATATAGCACTAAACGAGAGGTTAGATATGATTGGAATATCAGAGACATGGTGGAAGGAGGACAACCAGTGGGACACTGTGATACCTGGGTACAAACTATATCGAAATGATAGAGCTGATCAAATTGGTGGAGGGGTTGCGCTCTATGTTAGAGAGGGCATTGAGTCAGAAAGGATTAAAGTTTTGCAAGAAACAAAATTTGCTGTAGAATCTCTATGGATTGAAATTCCATGTAAAAAGGGGAAGGCGATGGCAGTGGGGGTGTACTATCGTCCGCCTGGCCAGAATGAACAAATGGATGATGAAATGCTCAAAGAAATCAAGGAAGCTAGCAAAAGTTACAGTGCAGTAATAATAATGGGTGATTTCAATTACCCCGGCATCGACTGGGTCAGTGTCACAACAGGACATGCTAGGGAGATAAAGTTCCTAGATGAAATAAATGACTGCTTCTTGGAGCAGCTGGTTCATGAACCGACCAGAGGGGAAGCAATATTAGACCTAGTCCTTAGTGGAACACCAGATGTAGTGCAAGAGATAAGGGTGTTGGGGCCACTTGGCAATAGTGATCATAGCATGATCGCCTTTGATTTAATTAGTGGAGGAGGGATAGTAAGGAAATCCACAGTACTACCCTTTAACTTTCGAAAGGGAGACTATGATAGAATGAGGAAAACAGTTAAGAAAAAACTAAAAGGAGCAGTTGCAAAGGTTAAAGACGTACATCAAGCTTGGGTGTTGTTGAAAAATACTATCTTGGAAGCCCAGACCAGCTGTATTCCACGCTTTAAGAAAAGTGGAAGGAAGTCCAAAAAATTGCCAGCATGGTTTAAAGCTGAGGTCAGAGAGGCTGTTGTTGCCAAAAAAGCATCTTTCAAGAAATGGAAAAAAGAGCCAAATGATGAAACCTGGAAACAGCACAAGCACTGGCAAGTCAAATGCAAGGCATTGATAAGGCAGGCAAAGAGAGAATTTGAGAAGAAGCTTGCTGCGGAAGCAAAAACGCGAAATAAAGACCTTTTCAAGTACATTCGTAGCAAAAAACCCGTGAGAGAGTCAGTTGGTCCATTAGATGATAAAGGGGTTAAAGGAGCACTAAGAGGCGACAAGGCGATAGCGGAGAGACTGAATGAATTCTTTGCTTCGGTCTTTACTGAGGAAGATGTAGGGATGTTACCCACGACTGAAGTGGTATTTAAAGGTGTGGAAGAATTGAAGGAAATATCGATACATCGGGAAGATGTCCTACAACTATTAGATAAACTGAAGAGTAGCAAATCACCTGGGCCGGATGGTATACATCCAAGGGTGTTGAAAGAACTGAAATTTGAGATTGCAGACCTGCTATCAGTAATCTGTGAACTATCATTAAAATCATCTCTAATACCTGAGGATTGGAGGATCGCCAATGTAACACCAATTTTTAAAAAGGGTTCGAGGGGTGATCCGGGAAACTACAGACCGGTGAGCCTGACATCAGTACCGGGAAAAATGGTAGAAACCATCATAAAGAATAAAATTACTCAGCATATAGATAGTCATGACCTAATGGGAGACAGCCAACATGGCTTTAGACAAGGAAGATCTTGTCTTACTAATCTGTTATGTTTTTTTGAAGGAGTGAATAAACAGGTGGACAAAGGTGAGTCGGTTGATATTGTGTATCTGGACTTTCAGAAAGCCTTTGACAAGGTCCCTCATGAGAGACTTTTGGCAAAACTAAAGAGTCATGGGATAGGAGGCAGTGTACTACTGTGGATCAGGAACTGGTTAAAAGATAGAAAGCAGAGGGTAGGGCTAAATGGCCAATTTTCCCAATGGAGAAAGGTGAATAGTGGTGTACCCCAGGGATCTGTGCTGGGTCCGCTGCTTTTTGACATATTCATAAATGACCTGGAAAGTGGAATAACGAGTGAGGTTATCAAATTTGCTGATGACACAAAACTATTTAAAGTTGTTAAAACCCAGGAGGATTGTGGAAAATTGCAAGAGGATCTTGATAAATTGGAAGACTGGGCATCAAAATGGCAGATGAAATTTAATGTGGAGAAGTGCAAGGTTATGCACCTAGGGAAGAACAACCCAAACTATGGTTACACGATGCAAGGTTCCACATTAGGAACCACCACCCAAGAAAAAGATTTAGGCGTCCTTGTGGATACCATGTTAAAACCCTCGGCCCAGTGTGCAGCGGCGGCCAAGAGAGCAAATAGAATGCTAGGTATGATAAGGAAAGGAATGGGAAATAAAACAAAAGATATTATAATGCCTCTATATCGTTCCATGGTGAGACCGCACCTTGAATATTGTGTGCAATTCTGGTCGCCATATCTTAAAAAGGATATAGCAATTTTAGAAAAGGTTCAGAGAAGAGCCACCAAAATGGTAAAGGGGATGGAAGGCTACTCCTATGAAGAAAGGCTAAAAAGGTTGGGGCTCTTTAACCTGGAAAAGAGACGGCTGAGGGGAGATATGATAGAAGTCTATAAATTAATGAACGGAGTGGAACGGGTAAACGTAGATCGATTGTTTACCTTATCAGAATATAGAAAGACTAGGGGACATGCAATGAAGCTACAGGGTAAACTATTTAAGACTAATAAAAGAAAATATTTTTTCACTCAACGTGTAATCAAACTCTGGAATTTGTTACCGGAGGATGTAGTAAAGGCTGTTAGTGTAGCTGGGTTTAAAAAAGGTTTGGACAAGTTCCTGGAGGAAAGGTCCATAAACCATTATTAAGAAGGGACCCAGGATATCAATGCTTGAACCAATACAAGCATTGTGGAACCTGTGTCCCTTGGGGAAACTGCTAGGTACGTATGACCTAGATTGGCCACTGTTGGAAACAGAATACTGGGCTTGATGGACCTTGGTCTGACCCAGTATGGCATATCTTATGTTCTTATGTAAAAGAAGTTCTTCAAATAAAGACTGGAAATCCACGTCTAGTTTTCCTAGCAGCCTTAATTGTGGAGCAGTGCACAGGATAGAGGATCAACAAGAAAAGCTACAGAGTAAGCTGAATCCTAGGCGTGGCACTCCACGGAAGATAAGGTATGAAAAGCCTTTTATTTTAAAAGGGACTTTCAATGAAGACAATTTTATGCATCTGAGAAGAAGCAAAGTTAACTATTTAAAACCACTTTCCAAAAGGGTTCTAGGGAAGTTATATGAGAAGCCAAGGAACTTCTATGAGGAACTAAGTAACACTGAGGATATTCTAAACATTGAAGAGTGTAGTGAGCCAGAATCAATGGACTTGAATTACAGCTCCAGTGTTCCCATGCCTCATACAGAACCTATGGAATGTAACTTGTGCTTAAGAGGTAGTTGCCTGCCATGCTAATTGTATAGTGAAGAAATGAGTCTGAAAATGGTGAAGCTGATAACCATTCTGTTCTAATTGTTTCTGTTGTTTGGAAGATCCCTTAACCCAGCTAAACAGTCAATTGTACAGCCTACAATATTTAACTGTTTAGTCCATGGTGGAACTTTATTATTATTTGAGGAAAGCCTTACCTCCACTTTAAGTTTGTTGTCTCATTTGAACCTAGAGCATTAAACGGGGAAATAAAGCCTTATTTACCCTCCATTTGGCGTAGTTATTCATTTCAGGGAGCACTACACTACAAGGACCACAATCCTTTGGGTCCTGCAGCTCAAATACTCCCTGATTCAAATTAAATGTCGGCAGACGCCCTTACTCTGTGCCAGAAGGGGCGCCGGCGCGACAGTAGTGAACCTCCTCCTGCAGCTTGGAGACTGGGCATGTCAAAAACTCATGACATGACATCACTGGATATAGCCTGCTGGTCTCTCCCATCAGCCCCCAATGTGTCCAGTCTCCATGCAGCAGGAGGATGTAGTGAGCCTAGCTTCTGGGCTCACTTGGGGGAACAGATAAGGAGCATTTAGTGTGACAAATTCTATTCTGATTTTACTTTTGATTTTTACCTTTAATTTTACTTTTAATTCAGTTACCTTTGGTTAATTGGCAATCGAGGTTTAGTTCCCTTTAGTTGTTAGGAGCAAATTTCCTTATATTTACAGTAATTTTAAATTTGATCCTCGCTCTTTAAATTAGTAGCAGCTCTCGCCTTCCCTCCTTGTCAGTTATTTTCACTTGCTGCAGGCATTCGCCGGTGCAGATCTCTCTCCTTGGACGGTACGGCAGAGAGCTCCAGGACCCGTACAGCCACACTGAAGCTGTGTGAGACGGAGCCTCTCCATTGCTGTGGGATTTTAATTTTACTCTGTGGAACCGGCTGAGCAATCCTCACCGTGGCTGCCGGGCGCAGCTTGAGGATCGGATGAATTCAAGGCGGTAGGAGCAGGCTGCGTGGCTTTCGGCCCTGCAGGTAAGGCCTTCGGGCTCTGTCGGTCTGCTGAGGCCTCCTTTTTGCAGTGGCGGCTGTTCTTGGTGCCAAAATTCGTTGGCAAAGGGGTGGCCATTTTCTCTCTAGGTATTTGGACCGCATGGCGAGAGTTGCAGTGAGGAAGACGACAGGCAGAATAGCTAGATTTTTAGGTCTAGTGTTTCTTTCTTTTGTTTGTAGGTTTTTTGAGGCTCGGGCGGTTCCTCAGCCTTAAGGGGGCTGTTGTCAGTCCTCTTTATTTTTAAGTTTATTCTTAGTTTTATAGGACAGCAGTTTTGGCATTGATCTCTGATGCCACATGTTCTCTCCCTCCTAATCATGTCTCTGAGGAGCATATGTTAAGTCCCAGGATATTAGGCAAATTGCCAGCTTTTAGGTTCTTCAAGAGCAGAGCCCTAACTTGTAGGTGGAAGGAGGGACAGGCTGGAAGTGTGCTTTTGTGTATTCTAGAGTGAAAGTTGCCCAAACGCCTGTGGTTTCACAGGGACATGTTTAGGAAACCTTAGGATATAAAAAATATATAATAATAACAGTTAAACTGTCAACCAAGAAGTGCCTGTGCTACGGTCTATGGCCACCAGAGGGCAGCTGGCACACTCAATAGTGCCTTTCTGTGACCGTGTGTATGCAGCCGTCATCAGATTGATCTCTGCAAGTCAGGGAAGAAATAACCACAGGGCCACCTCATGGGCTCTCAGGGGTTAGTGACTAAACAGGCAATTGTAATGTTCTGCAAATCAAGATTATATATGACCAAGATTTAAAGCTCTTAACTTCTTTATCGTTTGTCGGGCTCTGGTGCCCTAAAGGCTACCGCATGGCAGCGCTGCTCATGAATCGCATATAGTATTCAGTGCCCCCATCCCTGGAGTGGAGGAGTAGCCTAGTGGTTAGAACACTGGCTTGGTAACCAAGCAACCAGGGTTTGATTCCCACTAGCACTCCTTGTGGCCTTGGACAAGTCACTTAACCCTCCATTGCCTCGGAAGAAAGGCCTGGCAATCTACCTCCGGTGACACTGCCAAGAAAACCCAGGAGCTTCTGGGTTACCAGGAGTCAGGACTGACTCGAAGGCACACATTGCATTACATTTTGCCCCCATCCCTGGGGGGGGGGGGGTAAAATACAAAATTGTATTCCTCATCAGGTTCACACAGGCAGCAACCTCTAAGACCTCCACTTACAAGGTTGTCGGTGTATCCCACTGCTATTTCTCTGACTGCAGGAAGGCTGGGGGGGGGGGGGGTGTCTGTGTGTTTCATAGCTCCACTTAGCATGCCCTTCCCAGGAAATTCTCATCTATTTCTAGAGCCTGTACTGTCAGAGCAGGGCTTTAAGCACTTAGCAGGGGCACTGACCCGTCTGTGCCATCTTGTTTAAAGGCTGAGGGTGAAGAGAAGGACGTCTAGGTAGCACAGCGCTCCAGGGTACTGGAAGGTTTCATAGCGGAAGTCAATACTCTGTGTATGCTCCATGCATTCAGCCTATGTTCAAGCGTGCTCACTGCACTGTGTTTGGGTGACAGGTGCTGGGTCACCCGTATATGTAAATGTGCATTTTGTATGTGCGCACAATTGCTTAGGCATGATTTTTGGGTGCACTCTTTGCAGAGTGAGACTGCTTTTCTTTGCTTGGACTGTATTATCAGGCTAAGGTAATTTCTCCAGTAATGGGGGGATGTTGATTGTAATAAAGTGCGTGAGGTCTTCATGGTGTTACATGAGGTGGGATCTGCTGTGGAGTGAGCCGTCTGGAGGAGCTACAGTGTCACAGTCAGTCACCAGTTTCCCTTTCTCTTTGGGCTTTGCTCCAAGATCCTAGCCCCTCTTTCTCTCTGATGTCCAGGATGCAAGGTCCCCGGCCCACTGGACAATCTATTCTCAGCCTTTTCTCAATGCTGGCAGAAGGACTGGGAGAGCGAGAAAGGAAGACCAGGAACCAGCACCAGCTCTGATGTCTTTCCACTGCCAGTGTTTGCTACGGTCACATCTTCCCAGTCAGTTATTTATTTGAGTATACTGATTGCCTACAGGTCAGTGTGGCATACAGTCGATTACGGTATTTCTATTTCCCTTGTCCCTGAAGGGCTCACAGTTTATGTTTTGGTACCTGAGGCAGAGGGTTAAGTCGCTTAACGAAGGCCAGAAGGATCACCTGTGGGACCAGAAACCCCAGTCTCGATTGGAATTCAAACCCTTGGTCCTCTGGCAACTTGCCTCAACCACTAGGCCGCACTGCTCTGTGTGAGCTAGCCACAGGGCCATAGGGCCAGGCGCAGCCTGTTACTTCCAAGGCAGAGACCTTGGGGAGGTTCCATTCATAAGGATACGAGACATGCCATACTGGGTCAGACCAAGCTCTTTCAGGTCCAGTATCCTGTTTCCTAGGGTAGCCAATCCAGGTCTTAAGGACCTGGCTGGTTTCCAAAAAGACGAATAGGCTACTCAATGCATGTATCGGGGCAAGCGGTGGATTCATGTATGCTCATATGTTAAGGGTTCCGTTGCATGTACAACATATGTGATGCTCTGTTGGGTTGTGGGCCTTGTAGAACATCTTGAATTGGTGAAAGTTGGTATAAAAAAAAAATTATAATTTTCCAGCTTCTCTCTAATAAAAGGTTATGGACTTTTTCTCCGGGAGCTTGGCCAAAAACTTTGTTAAACTCTGCTGCATTCAGAGATCGTTTCGCGAAAGGCTGTTGGAGTACACAGGAGACCCAGTGGTCAATCAACCGACTGGAAATGCAAGTGATACGCCGGGCGTTGCAGGCGTTCGAAACTACTGTGACAGGTCAAGCGGTGCGAGTACTGTCCGACAACTCCGCGGCGGTGGTCTACATCAGTCGGCAGGGCAGAACCGGAAGTGTGGCCATAGAGACCGCGGCAGAGGGTCTGTGTGTGTGGATAGAGCTTTGGCTGCCAGCGTTTTCGGTGGTGCCTGTTGCGGGTAAGGACATTGTGACGGCGGATTTCCTCAGCTGGGTCTGAGTAGATGCCGGAGAATGGGAGTGGCATCCGGAGGTGTTTGCACAGATCGGTCGCATATGGGGACAGCCAGTAATGGACCTCATATCGGCGTTTCACTCTGCGTAAACGGGTCGCTTTTTCAGCAGATGACGCGAAAGGAGGTCAGAAGGCATTGGCGCACTGTTTCAACGGCGGCCGTTGTCCAGTCTTCTCTGTCTTTCCACTGGGGGCACTCATAGGTCGAGTGGTTCTGCGTATCGAAGCGCTTCGGGGGGGAACGTGTGGTTGGGGGCCTCGGGCTGGCCGAGGCGCACGTGGTATGCCTGCCTCATACGGTTGTTCAACAGGAATCCATGGAGTTTTCCGACACTGGAGATTCTGTTGCTACGGAGTTCCCTTCGAATGCCTCAGGTGCATCGTTTTTTGCTTACGGGGTGGCCATTGAAAGGGCAAGCTTAAGGAAAAAGAGTTGCTCGACAGCAGTGTCTGCCACCTTGCTGCAAAAAAAAAAAGTCTCTACGTCCCTTGCATATGTGCGTATATGGCGCATCTTTGAGGATGGGTGCTCGCGGAGGCACGCTCGCGTGACAACAGTGTCAGTTCCCTTGGTATTAAGTCTTCTGCAGGACGGGTTTGTTAAAGGTAGGTCCTGGAGAGTTCAGTTAGCAGCTCTGTCTTGCTATAGGGGCAAAGGACAGGGAGTGGCTCTCATGCCCAGGTCGATGTGGTACGCTTTCTCAGGTGGTTACCAGACTGTAGCCCTCTCGTAGGATATTAATTCCACCGGGGAAGCTCAAGTTGGTTTTAGGAGCGTTAGCTAGCGCGCGCCATTGGGGCCCTTGCAACAGGCGTAGGTTAAGGGTTTTAACTTGAAGACGGTATGTTTGGTCATCTGTTCGGCGAGGCGATTTTCGGAGTTGCAGGCATTGACCTGTCAGGAATCGTATTTTTGTCTGTCTCCAGACAGAAGGTGGCCTGGCAGCTGGTTCCATCGTTGCCAAAGGTGGTTTCTACGTTCACCTAACTAAAATGGTCTCTCTTCCAGCGCTAGGTGCAGCAGAGGGGAGCGTATCGAACCATAGCTTGCACTGTTTGGACGTCAAGAGAGCGCTGCGGCAGTGTTTAAAGGTTTCAGAAACTTTTGCAAGGCGGATCGTCTCTCTTTGGGGTGTTCGGAGGGCCCCGCAAAGGGAAGCGGCAGCGAAGGAGTCCATTTCTGGATGGATTGGAGCGGCGAGTGCGTCTGCTTATCTTCTACGGGACCATATAGTCCCAGGGAGCTTACGAGCTCAGTTACCAGAGTGCAAGCATCTTCTTGGACTGAGCACAGTTTGGTTCCGCCAGTGGGCATCTGTAGGGAGGCCTCTTTGGTTGTCTCTCCATACTTTCAGTAAGCACTATCGCCTAGATGTTCTGGCGGCTAAGGATGCCGTTTTCAGGGAGGCGGTGTTGAGATCCGGCTGGAAAGGTCCCTCTAAATCAGGGGTCTCAAACACGCGGCCCGCGGGCCGCATGCGGCCCGCGAGAGAACATTGTGTGGCCCGCGACGGCTTCTGCTGCTGCTGCCGTTGCCGCCGTGGCAACGGCAGAATCGACGGTCAATTTAAAAAAAAAAAAAAACTGGCTTCTGCTGCTCAAGCAGCAAAATCAGCTGTCCTGCGGCCCTTCCTCTCTGCCCGGAGATCCCCGAGAGTGCTCCATCAGTGGGTGCTTTTCAAGCCGCGAAGAGAGTATTTCCCTCTCGCGAGGCTTGAAAAGTGACTAGGTTTAAGCCGCGCGAGAGGGAAATACTCTCTTCGCGGCTTAAAAAGCCCGCCGCAGATGAAGCACACTCAGGGCTCTCCGCGCAGAGGGGAAGGGGCCGCGGGACAGCTGATTTTCTGCTGCAGCAGCAGAAGCCAGGTTTTTTTTAAATTTACCTGGGGGGGGGTGTGTAGGACTGGAAATGGGCTATTGGCAGGGGGGGGTGTAGGACTGGAAATGGGCTATTGGCAGGGGGGGGTATGACTGGAGATGGGCTATTGGCAGGGGGGGTTATGACTGGAGATGGGCTATTGGCAGGGGGGGGTTATGACTGGAGATGGGCTATTGGCAGGGGGGGGTTATGAGTGGAGATGGGATATTGGAAGGGGGGTTTATGACTGGAAATGGGCTATTGGCAGGGGGGGGGGTGTAGGACTGGAAATGGGCTATTGGCAGGGGGGGTTATGACTGGTAATGGGCTATGGGGGGGGTAAGACTGAAAATGGGGTGATGGGGGGTAAAAATGGAAGTGCGCTATGGGGGGTCTAGGACTGGTAATGGGCTGGGGGGGTTGCTAGGACTGGAAATGGGCTGAGTGGAAGGGGGGCTTGAACTGCAAATGGCTGATGGGGAGGGGGGCTTGGAATGGAAATGGGCTGTGAGGGGAGGGAGCTAGGATTGGAAATGGGCTGATGGTGAGGCTAGGATAGGACTGGAAATGGACTAATGGGGGGACTAGAAGGGAGCGGATGCTGGGTGGGGCTGGAACTAGAAGGGAGCTGATGTTGGGGGGAGGATTAGAATGGGATGGAGCTGGGAAAGTGAAATGGAGAGGGGAAAAATATTTTGTCTGGGGGAGAAGACAAATCTACAATTGGCCAGGTATTGGGAGAGTAAGTGGGGATTGAGGATGGAGGGGTAAAATTTGAGTGGATGAAATAGGAATGAGGAAAGAGAAAAAGGAGAAAGATTAGTATGTTAAAGCAGATGTAGAGAGAGAATGGAAAAAAAACTAGGAGAGAAGAAAGGGCAAATGGACAGCAGACGATGGAGAGTTAGCAGACATGAAGAAACCAGAAGAAAGTGGCTGGAACAATTGCAACTGAAAAAAATGCACAAAAGGTAGAAAAATATCTCTTTATTTTGAATTTATTAACTGGAATATGTCAGCTCTGGGAAATGTGCATCATTAATGTTTGCGCTTTGTTTAGTACAAGAGGAAATTAATTTATAGTTTTATTTCTACAGTGTTGTTGTACATTCCAAGTTTGGCTTTTGGGGTTCCCAGTTTAATTATTGTCTTCTTGTTTCTAAATCTTTTAGTCTTTCTTTATCCATACTCATTAAAGAGGCATGTTTACTAAAAGTTAGTGTATGGTAACATTATGCAAATATTTATGCAAATGAGGCCCCTTATGCAAATGAGGCCCGCATCTTATGCGGCCCCCGGGTTACTTTACAAGTCCTCATTTGGCCCTCAAAGCAATTTGAGTTTGAGACCCCTGCTCTAAATGATTACTGCTCTGATACATCCCAGAGGTTGAGGACTAAACTGGAGGAACGATAAGGAAATAGGAATTACACTTACCTGGTAATTGTGGTTCCTTGAGTGACTCCAGTTTTTAGTCCTCATTCCCGCCCGGGGATGGTGTCTTAGCAGTGTTTTTTCTGTTGGGGGAAGTGCAAGGTTAAAAGTGGATATCTGCCTTCACTGGTGTTCAGTCGTTTTGATGCTTCCATTTGTTTTGCGCTATATTGTTATAATATTATATTATGATATTGTTATATTGCTCTGAATTGTTTAGGGCTAGGCATTCGACGGAAAGGAGAGCATGCAGGAAGCAGTCCCTTTCATTCTGGAAGGGGAGTAGTAGGTAGATAGGTTATATGTTCTGCGTGCCCTTGAATATAAAATAATATAAGTTTAAAAAAAAAAAAAGTTATTGATTTTTTGCTCCTTTTGAGTCTGCTTTGTCAATAGTTCACTGGGAGCTGATGGGAGAGTCCAGCAGGCTATATCCAGTGATGTTATGAGTTTTTGACATGCCCAGTCTCCAAGCTGCAGGAGGAGGTTCACTACCCAGAGGTTGAGGACTAAACTGGAGTCACTCAAGGAACCACAATTACCAGGTAAGTGTAATTCCTATTTTAGGTGCTGAGATTACAAAGTAGGGGAAACCTCTTAGGTCATTGTGAATGAAGGTTTATAACACAGCCCATGTAGAGGTCGCTTTTGATGGATCTGGAAGCCCAGAGGAAATGGCAGGGACCAACAAAAAAAAAAATCAAATATTTGAATTTATGAACAAAAAATCCAGCATTTTGGAAATAGTTTGATAATGGTTTTTTAATGAGAATATTTAAAATATTTGAAGTTACATTTACAACTATAGTATATACATATACTTCTGGTCATACGTTTACTAGGAAAACCCAGGACCTTCGGGGTTGCCAGGAGTAAGCATTGACTCAATGGCACACATTACATTTGCATATGCCCTCCATTAGCTGTACTAGTGTAGTTCCACTTTTGAGCTTTAATAAAATGCGTGCAAAATCCTCTCCATATCTTTGTCTACCTTCATGCATTCCACTGTATGAATTCTGATTTCCAGGATCTCTGCTCTCTGCCAGCTCCTGAACCCATAGCACCATTACCAAGCTCTTTTCATTTCCCTTTCTTCAAATTGCAGTTTAAAAAAAAAAGAATCTTTTGCAGGCTTATCCAGAATCTTCCCTGCCCCCTCCTTTTCCACTGATGTGTATTTTCCATTGGCAGAAACACCAACTCTGGTATTCCATCAGCATTCTTTGATTCTTATGAAGCCTGGTAGTATCCAAATAAAGCACAAATATTGTTCTACTGCACTTTGAGTTTTGTGCAATTGATCCCCTTGAAACAGGAAGTGCCTGCCGAAACACGGGCCATAGATTTTGTTTAAGTGTTAAAGGCACATGTGTCTTTTATTGTAAAACGTCCTCATTGTGGGCAAAGAGCTTTCAGTTTAAATTTAAAACCCAGCAGAGAGTTTCTAGTTTAAATTTAATACTCAGTCAGGGCCTAGTTCCAGCAAAGAGTTTTAATTTAAATGAACTCAGAGTATAACCTAGCATAAAAGAAAAAAATAGGGTCAGTATTCTTTGAACAATAAATTTGTTTCTAGAGACCTTTACGAAAAGGCCTTCTAGACAGGGGACATGAAACCTATGAAATTGTATTAAATAGGAGTTAAAGCCAAGGGACAGATCAAAGGGTATTTTGAAAGGCTCCCTCTATCCAGGCAAAGACTTTGTGAATTACCCAGGACATTGGTCACAGATTACCTTAGAAGCACAGGACAGGGTACTATGTAGCAGCCAGCTTTTAATAAGTCTTCTTTTCCTCCCACACTCCCACCCACCCCTGGGATAATCATAGCTTTATAGATTCTTAAACCTCTTAAAGGAAAGGAGGTGCCATATTCACTCTCAGGTGCAGCTGTTTATCCTCATCAGGCATACATTAAGGACTTGAAATTAGTTAAGCTTGAGGTGAACAAAGTCCATTAATGTATTAGGTATAGTTTTATTAGTATAAGTATCCCCAGCAAACCGTAGTAAGTAAACAACTTAAATACCTAAACAAATCCCTAAAACTAAGATGCAGACAGCAGTCCAGCAGCGAGATGGGGGCTTTCCAATCTTTTGCATTGAGTGTCACATTTATGATTTTCTCCCAGTTGGTGAGGGGTCATACGTGTGCATTAGGTGCAAGGAGCTCTTTGCTCTCAGGGAACGAGTCAGACCTCTGGAGGCTAGAGTACAGGACTTGGAGGACATAAGGAAGACAGAGAGGTACATAGACGAGACCTACAGGGATGTAGTACTGAAGTCCCACCTCCAGTCTGGCAGCATCCCTGTTGCCATAGAGGAGAGAGGTCATGTGTCAGGAGAGCATCACCCTAGTGTGGCAGGAAGTGTTCCTGTAGCTAGGACCAGGTGATGTAAAACCCTTTCACACCAAGGAGGTTTCTCCAGGGCCATGTTCCCATGAGGGAAAGGTTAGTTCAGCCATTATAGTTGGTGATTTGATCATTAGGCATGTAGATAGCTGGATGGCTGGTGGATGTGAGCATCGCCTGGTAAGATGCCTGTCTGGTGCGAAGGTAGCGGACCTCACGTGCCACCTAGACAAGGTCTTAAATAGTGCTGGGAAGGAGTCTGCTGTCTTGGTACATGTCGTACCAATGACATAAGAAAGTGTGGTAGGGAGGTTCTGGAGGCTAAATTTAGGCTTTAAGGTAGGAAAGTTCAAATCCAGAACTTTCTTGGTAGCATTTTCTGAAATAAAGACAAAAGTAGCCCAAATGCCCTTGAGTACAGAGCAGACAGAGCTTAAAGATTCCAAATTACCCCTGCCTACCAATAGCCAGATTAATATGAATAAAATACAGTCTCTAAAATGCTTGCATGCAAATGTCAGAAATCTAAAAGATAAGATGGAAGAGTTATAATATATAGCACTAAATGAGAGGTTAGATATGATTGGTATGTCAGAGACTTTTTGGAAGGAGGACAACCAGTGGGATACTGTGATACCAGGGTACAAACTATATCGTAATGATAGAGCAGATGGAATTGGTGATCGGGTTGCACTCTGTTAGAGAGAGCATTGAGACACACAGGATTAACGTTTTCCAGAAAACAAAATTCACTGTAGAATCTCTATGGTTTGGAATTCCATGTAAAAAGGGGAAGGCGATAGCAGTAGGGATGTACTATCAACCGCCAGGCCAGAGTGAACAAATGGATGATGAAATGCTCAAAGAAAGCAGGGAAGCTAACAAAAATTACAGCACAGTAATAAATATGGGTGATTTCAATTACCCCGGTATCAACTCGGTCAGTATCACAGCAGGACATACTAGGGAGATACAAATTTCTAGATGTAATAAATGACTGCTTCTTGGAGCAGCTGGTTCATGAACCAACAAGAGGGGAAGCCATTTTGAACCTAATCCTTAGTGGAACACAAGATCTGGTACAAGAGATAAGGGTGTTGGGGCCACTTGGCAATAGTGATCATAGCATGATTGCGTTTGATTTAATAAATAAATTAAAGACGGTAAGGAAATCCACAGTACTACCTTTTCATTTCAAAAGGGAGACTATGATAAAATGAGAGAAAACAGTTAAGAAAAAACTAAAAGGAGCAGTTGCGAAGGTTAAAGATTTACATCAAGCATGGGTGTGGTTTAGAAATACTATCTTGGAAGCCCAGACCAGTTGTATTCCACACTTTAAGAAAAGTGAAAGGAAGTCCAAAAAACTGCCAGCATGGTTTAAAGGTGGGGGTCAGAGATGCTGCTGTGGCAAAAAAGCATCTTTCAGGAAATGGAAAAAGGAGCCAAAGGATGAAAACTGGAAACAACATAAGCCATGGCAAGTTAGATGCAAGGCATTGATAAGGCAGGCAAAGAGAGAATTTGAGAAGAAACTCGCTGTGGAAGCAAAAATGCATAATAAAGACTTTTTTCAAGTACATTCATAGCAAAAAACCTGTGAGAGTCAGTTGGGCCATTAGATGATAGAGGGTTAAAGGGGCACTAAGAGGGGACAAGGTCAAAGAGGAGAGACTGAATGAATTCTTTGCTTTGGTCTTTACCGAGGAAAATATAGGGATGTTACCCATGACTGAAATGGTATTTAAAGGTGATGCCACAGGGAAGATGTATTACAACTATTTGATAAACTGAACAGTAGCAAATCACCTGGACGAAATGGTATACATCCAAGGATGTTGAATGAAATGAAATATGAGATTGTAGCCCTGCTATTAGTAATCTGTGAACTATCATTAAGATCATCTGTAATACTGAAGATTGGAGGATGGCCAATGTAACGACAATTTTTAAAAAGAGTTCCAGGGTTGATCAGGGAAACTACAGACCGGTGAGCTTGATGTCGGTACCAGGAAAAATGGTAGAAACCATTATAAAGAACAAAATTACTGAACATGTAGATGGTCATGGCTTAATGGGAGGCAGCCAACATGACTTTAACCAAGGAAAGTCTTGTCTAACTAATCTGTTATGTTCTTTTGAAGGTGTGAATAAACAGGTTGACAAAGGTGAGTCGGTTGATAATAGTGTATCTGGATTTTCAGAAAGCCTTTGACAAGGTCCCTCATGAGAGACACTTGGCGAAATTAAAAAGTACTATTGTTGATCAGGAACTGGTTAAAAGATAGAAAGCAGAGGATAGGGCTAAATGGCCAATTTTCCCAATGGGGAAAGGTGAATAGTGGAGTACCTCAGGGATCTGTGCTGGGTCCGCTGCTTTTTTAACATATTCCCATTTCCAGGTCATTTATGAATAATGAGTGAAATAATCAAATTTGCAGATGACACAAAATTATTCAAAGTTATTAAAACCCATGAGGCTTGTGGAAAATTGAAAGAAGATTTTGATAAATTGGAAGACTGGGCATCCAAATGGCAGATGAAATTTAATGTGGACAAGTGCAAGGTTAAGCACCTAGGAAAGAAAAACCCAAACTATGGTTACACGATGCAAGGTTCCACATTAGGAACCACCACCCAGGAAAATGATTTAGGCGTCATCATGGGTAACGTGTTGAAACCCTCGGCCCAGTGTGCAGCGGCGGCCAAGAGAGCAAATAGAATGCTAGGTATCATAAGGAAAGGAATGGAGAATAAAACAAAGGATATTATAATGCCTCTGTATCGTTCCATGGTGCGACTGCACCTTGAATATTGTGTGCAATTCTGGTTGCCGTATCTTAAAAATGATATAGCGTTAGTAGAAAAGGTACAGAGAAGAGCAACTAAAATGGTAAAGGGGATGGAAGGATACCCCTATAAAGAGGCTAAAAAGGTTAGGGTTCTCCCCGCTTCCCTTATCCTTATTGGGACGGGTAGCGGCCATTAAAATGGTGATCTTGCCGAGAATTTTATATTGGCTGCAGACGTTACCGGTGTGGTTACTGCGGAGAGATTTGCGAAAACTGGAAAAGGTGATACAGTGCTTTCTGTGGCGGGGGGCCAGGGCGCGGATATCCCTAGACCGGCTGGTGGGCCCCTGGAAGAAGGGAGGA
Organism: Ichthyophis bannanicus; assembly: GCA_033557465.1. NCBI lineage: Eukaryota > Metazoa > Chordata > Amphibia > Gymnophiona > Ichthyophiidae > Ichthyophis > Ichthyophis bannanicus. The sequence continues at coordinate 139,986,440 of CM066044.1, forward strand.
GTTGGGCTCCCTGATTTGGGGACCTATGCTCTGGCTTGTCAGGCCAGGCATATTGGGGACTGGCTGGGGGGGACGGAAACGTATACGCCTTTGGCCTTGGAAGAGGCCTGGGCTAGTCCCCATACGCTGCTTGCTGTGCTACATATGGCCACTACTAGGCTGCCGGCTCGCATTAAACGGAGTGGGTTGGTTAATTCCATGCGGCGCACATGGCGGCAACTTAATGTATATTGGAAATGGAACTGGCTGGTGTCGAGCTGGCTGCCGCTACAAGGTAATGTGTGCTTTCCCCCGGGTTCGGAGACAAGGGCGTTTCGCGACTGGCAGGGACAGGGTATCACAAATTTGGGCCACGTGGTGGATTTATATGGGAAATGTAAAACATTAGAGGTGTTAACAAGAGAGTATGAGCTGCGGCCTGGCCATTATTTTGCATATCTGCAACTGGCCCACTATGTGACGGGACTACCGCCGGGTGAACTCTCGGTTGAGCGCTCTGCTCAGATTATTGAATTTTTTGACCTGGGTGGAGACGACCCATTATCGATAGCAAAGGTGAGGGGGCGCTTAGAGTGCTATCGGCCTCAGCCGGACTACAGGGCAGTTGAGAGGGCGTGGGCGGGGGAATTAGGAAGAGAGGTGCCCTCTGGTACCATTTTGGAAGCCCTGCGGAGGATTGCGGATCTGGCAGAAGGGGCTCGCTGGCGCGAAATACAATTTAAATGTATTCTTAGAGCTTATTTCTCACCCCGGAGAGCTTTGCGCAGCCACCTCACCACGGATGGGAGTTGCCCAAGATGTGCGGAGCCAGTGGCTGGCTTAGTCCATATGTGGTGGGAGTGCAAGCACCTTCATTTATATTGGGCCCGCATCAGGGGGTGGGTGATGGCACGGATTCAACAGCGCTTTCCCTGGTCAAGCTCCCTGGTGGTTTTTGACCAATTACATAGGGATCTCCCCAGGGGACGCTGGACCAGGCTGTGGGTCCGAAAGGCTTGTCTGGTGGGTAAAGGCCCCATACTTAGTAGATGGAGGGACCAACAACCGCCAACTTTTTGTGAATGGCGTAATAGCTTCCACCAGCTCATGCTGGCAGAGAGATGGAGAGCGAGGGGTAATGTGCAGAAATGGGCTACTTTTTTGCTACAATGGGACCCTTATATCCAAAGTCTAGGCCCACGATGCCGCAACGACATTTTAAATGTTGGTCATTAGCGAGGCGCGAGATAGGGCTCTACATGGAGGGGAGGAGCAGAGGGCGGAGCTTAACCTAAGGGCGGGGCTATGGGACTGCGACGGGGGGAGCGGGAGGGGGGTTAGGGTTGCTGTGTGGTGTTAATTGATATAACTTCTTTATTCTCGTATGTACTTGCTGGTTCATGTTTATGTCGCCTTGAGGCGGTTGTTGCCCTCTGGACGGGGATCAGAGTCTACCCGGTCTGGAGGCCTGTTAAAGTTGATGTTGATGTGGAGCAATTGGTGACTTGTATTTCTGTTTCATTACAAATAAAGTGATTAAAAAAAAAAAGAAAAGAAAAAGGTTAGGGTTCTTCAACCTGGAAAAGAGAAGGCTGAGGTCTATAAATTAATGCATAGAGTGGAATGGGTAAATGTAGATCAATTGTTTACGCCATCAAAATATAGAAAGACTAGGGAACATGCAATGAAGCTACAGGGTAATCTATTCAAGAATTTTTTTTCACTCAACGTGCAATCAAACTGTGGAATTCATTATTGGAGGATGTAATAAAAGCTGTTAGTGTAGCTGGGTTTAAAAAAGGTTTGGACAAGTCCCTGGAGGAAAGGTCCGTAAACCATTATTTATTTATTTAATTTATTTATTTATATTTCTTATATACCGCACTATTTGCGATCAGCGCGGTTTACATAAAACAAACAGTATCCGACAATAAACAAAAGTCAGGTCATTACAATGAACAGGAATAATTAACTTGGATAACAGGGGAAACTATCTACATGTGCGGATCATTGAATAGGTAACTATATACAGAGAATAGGTAACTATATTATTAAAGGGAACCTGGGATACCCACTGCTTGCCCCAGTACAAGCATTGTGGAACCTGTGTCTTTTAGGGGAAACTGCTAGATACTTGTGACCTAGATTGGTCGCTGTTGGAAACAGAATACTGGGCTGGATGGACCTTGGTCTGACCCAGTATGGCATAACTTATGTTCTTATTAACTAGAGAGAGCATGACCGGTCCATGAGTGTGCCCTGCTAGATTGTAGGATGGTCCCTAAGTTGTGTGATTCCTTAATGTTTTTATGCTTTGTTTTATTGGTTTTATCTAAGCACCTGAGTTGGGGGTTTTTTGCCTGCTTTTTGTGTATGTGGGGTGGGGTTTTTTTTGTCTGTGTGTGTGTTTTGGGGTTACTGGCTCACTGGCTTGAGTCTGCTGCTTCTCATCTTTATTCTTAAAAGTAAGAGAGCCTACTACTGAGCATTTGTATAGTTATACAAGACGTATGTAGCACTGCACAGACATGTAAAAGACGGTCCCTGCTTATTAGAGCTTACAATCTAGTGAAGACACGGGATACATCTAGGGGGAATGGTAAGGGAACACAAAGGAGACCAGGAAAGTCAAGCTCTGAAAGCGGCAGCAAAGAGGTGAGTTTTCAGCCTGGATTTGAAAAGGGCCAGAGAAGGTGGCTGATGTACAGATTTGGGTAATTTTGTTCCAGGTACAAGGAGTAGCATGGTGAAAGGAGTGAAGTCTGGCATTAACAGCAGAAGAGAGAAGGGCACAGATAGAAGCGATTTGCTAGAAGAGTGGAGTTCCCGAGAAGGGTTGTAGGGAGAGAAAGAGAGGAAAGATAGTGAGGAGCTGCAGAGTGAATGCACTTACAGGTCAGCAGGAGAAGTTTGAACGGTATGCCAATGAAGTGACTTGAGAAGAGGGATAACATTGAGTATGAGGAGGCTGGCGGAAGATTAGCCGTGCAGCAAAGGGTTGAACAGATTAAGGGGAGAGAGATAATTCAGAGGGAGACCAACCAGGGGTAAGTTAACAACAGTTTAGATGGAAAGTGACGTAAGAGTGGATAAGTGTCTTAGTAGCATGTGTAGAAAGGAAGAGATGAATTTTGCCACTGTTAGAGAAAGAAGCAACAGGTTATAGCTATATGTTGAATGTGTGCAGAGAGAGATTAGAGCCATCTGCCTGAAGACTGGCTACCACAAATATAGGGGAAAAAACATCTGAGCAAGGTATTTGCTTTCTTTTAAAAGTGAGCTGTTTGCTTTGTTTTACTGCTTCTAGGTACACCAGAGCGGTTCAGGATGGTCCCCTGTGGTAAGTTCCTTTTCTTGCTTCTCTATGGCAAGCACATTCCTGCAGAAGTTAAGGCTTGAAGAAGCTGTAACAGGCTCTGTGTGCTGCAGAGATTTTTTTAAAACGGTCTAATACTCACTCATTTTGTTATCACTCATGCATTTTAAGAAAGAATGTATTTTCTCTTTAAAAAAATCTGCATTTGTTTTTATGTCAAATATATAATCATTTCCTTTGAGCAATAGGTTTTAAAATGCAGCACAGAAAACCTTACTGTAATATTTTGTGCAGAATTCGACCAAGAGTAAAGAGATATAATAAGGTCTAGCTCCTTCCATCCCCCCCCCCCCAGGCTTGTAGCACCAGCTCTAAAGGGCCTGTTTAGTACAGTGCATGGGGTATTTTTGTGTAGGAAGTTCAAAGCCTAGGCAGTAACTGTTGGGGGAATGGTCAACATCTACCCTGAACTTACCACATAGATCATTTGCTGCACGGTAAATGCATTTACCGCAACATAGTGCATTACACAACAAAAAAGGAATTTACCAGGGCTGGCGACTGTCTATGGAGGACTAATGGCAGGACAGGAGCTATTCCCACAAATTCCTGCCTCACTGCTGGCCTGGGTTCTGATCCCTAGCACTAGTGTCATAGAACTACAGATAAGGGTCAATCTGCTGGATAAGGACATTGTTCTACCCTGCTATTAACCCACCAGGGACATTGCTGATAAGTTTCAGGGGAGGGGCTGATTAGTGGTGGGCAGAGGATGTGATTTTTAATCCGTGGGTACATTATTGCATGCCAGTAGTGATGTTGCATTTAAAGCCCGTACACTACCCATAACCAGCTCCATACTGTCTGTATGTCTCCATACTTCGGTATGCAGTTAGGTGTGACATCATGCATTACTCTTGCACTGCACAGTAACAGTTAGCTAGTCTACACTAATTTGTGGGCTAACTACTTAGCATACTTTAGTAAACAGGCCTTAAAACAGAATACATATTTTCATGCCCTCCACTTAAGCACGCCACTTTAGCTGTTTTTTGTTTTCTGTTAACTAGGTTAGACCAGGATTCAATAAATATGTTGAATATAGGACCATGCCAAAAATTTAGGAGCCAGCATCTGAGCTCTTCTCTTGGGCTTCTCTTCCTCCCATCCCCAAACAGTGATGTTTAAGTTGGGAGATGAGAGGAAAATCCCCTCCAATATCAGCTACAGCTCCCACAGAAACTGATTTATTAAGGCTCATTTCACACTTTGTGTCTATGGGTAAAGAAAAGGTTAGTAAATCAATCCCTTAAGGTGACCCAGCACATTGCTGGCAGAAGCTAACTGTCTCCCTTCCAGAAGCATGCTATCAGTTGTGTGACAGCATCTCTTGGTAGGTGAAACTTCACATATCACCATGGACTGGGTCCCCAGTGTCTCTCTCTCTTTCTTTAAGCCCCCTCCTTTAGCCTTCACCCAGTGTCTTTCTCTCTCCCTCTCTCTCTGTCTCTCACCCACCCCCTTCCCCTCCTCCCCCCCCACAGTCTTCACTCAGTCTTTCTTATGTCCCTGGGGTAGGGGTGTAACAAATGGGGGTTGGGAGTCTTGAATCTGAGACTAACCCAGACTTCCTGTATCACATAGCTCAAACTTAACAGAGCTAAATCATAGTGGGGAGGCGGGACAAGTAGCAAGAAACACAAACATTAAGGAGCATAAAATCCTGGGCACCATGGTGACCCGGTGCCCAGGATTTGTCTAGCCCTGCGTTAGACTGTTGCTTTGAGTGTTAATACCCACTATTCAGAACTATCTTGTACTGCGGATATGAACTTGTACACTGCTTTGATGTCTGTTAAAAAAGCAGTTAATTAATTTAATAAACACAAACTTCCAAGTGAAAGAGTGAAATTGAATATTAGTCCTTGAGAACACAGCCTGTAATAGTAATTAGCAGTACTGATAAAAATGCAGTACAGCTCTTCATAAATCATTTAAGCATTCTTTTAGCATGATTTTTAGCATTTTTCCCTAAATAATGAATTCCCTTTTAATGCCTATGTAAATGTGCATGATGTGCTCCTTTCTAAAACCAAATGTAGTTGGGAGGGAGCTCTTTCAGAAACTACTATTGTGCAGCCAGAGGATGGCCTAATGGAATAATGGTTCAAACCCTGCTCCTGTCACCGATGCTTACAGCCATGAGCAAAATTACTATTCACATAAAATTTAAGCTCTCCATGGAAAGGAACTTCTGATACCATTCAGAAGTAATACAAATAGTCGAAAGTCATTATTGTAAAAAAGCCATAGCACAGCAGTTACAACTGCTGCCATCCCTAGGCTCCCAGCGGCAAACTTCCTGTAACGATCAACAGCGCTTCCACTTCCTTGGGTACTGTCCTAACACAGTGATCGGTAGCTGGCCATACCCAGGTTCCAGGGTTGCATCTCCTCTTCCTATTTCCTCAATTGTTGAATTTTATCAGCAACTTGCCCTATGGGGGGGGGGGTTCCTCAAGCTGTTTGTCTTTTACAGTTGTGTGGGTTCTGTCCATTCATTATGGGATTTCATTTGTCCATCTATTCTCTTTTTCAGTTTGTTGATGACAACTTAGCAGTGATGTCAATTGGTTTTTTACTCAACAATCCTGATGATGCTGTTATATGGCGGGGACCCAAGAAAAATGGTTGGAATCCACATATTCTATATTCGGTATAGCTGTGAGTTGATGAGTGTCTTAGACCATACCTGTTATACTTGCAGCACACAAGGCTATAAAAACAGCCTATTTGTACCATTAGAACTACTGCTTGTGGGAAATTATAATTGGTCTTTGATGTTTTGTTTCATTTATTAATATCTGTATTTTAAAAAATGGAAAATAAGCAGGGTCACGTGATTCTCTGGGGCTCCTGATCGTTCAAATGAACCCTTTTTCTACACATATTAAACCAGACAAATTTCAACTCAAAATGTCTATAGACATTAACAAGGTGAAATTAGACCTTGCCTTCTAATTTTGTTTTCTGGAAGCCCCCCCAATCCAGACCAGAAAAGTGGGTTATGCTCATTCACCAGCAAGGGGAGACTGTGAGAAACACCATACTAAAGATCCCATAAGTAGCTTGTGCCCCTTGCTTACAACCAGTATGAACCTCACAAAGCAGAGAATGGAGCCCCAAATCTCTTGTTGCCGCCAGCCACACCCCATCAAAAAGCAGGAAAGGCAACAATAACACTCCTGAGTGCCCACAGATGAGCTCGCTCTTCTGGTTTTTTTTTCGTTTTTGTTTTTTTGTAAACTTCAACAAGAAAAGATGAAGACCCCTGATACAGGGAACAAACAAAGATCACAACAGAACTCTCAAGAGAGAAAAAAAATCCTAAAGTTCCAGCACCCACTGCCCCAGAATTGCCTGCCCAAACATTGGATTCTTCAAGAGCAAATGCAAGACAGTAAAACAGACCAGCAAATATACCCAGGTGGGTCCTGGACTGGATTGGAGGGACTCCAGGAAAGAAAATAACAGGTAAGGTCTAATTTCACCTTCCCAATCGTCCATCCAGTCCAGATGAGTGGAACGTAGCAAAACAGTATTAATGACGGGTGGAACTGAAACACCGGTTTGCAACAGCCACGCACCAAAAGCTGCGTCCTGCCAGGCCTGTACATCCAGACAACAATGCCACACAAGGAAAGAAAAGACAGCCAAGTTGCCACCCTACAAATATCATGGGGAGGAACCAAATCAATCTCCACCCAGGATGATGCTTGAGTCTGTGTTGAGTGAGCCCTCAACCCAGCGGGCACCGGACAACCTTTCAACAGATGGGCAGATGCAATAGTTTCCCTGATCCATTGAGAAATAGAAGCTTTAGAAGCCACTTCACCCTTACAAGGGCCTCCAAACAAAACAAAGAGCCTCTCAGATCATCAAAAATACTAAGGGGCTTGTTTACAAAGCCGCGGTAGCGGGTCGCAGTCGTTATCGGAGCCGCGGCCCCATTGAAATCAATGGGGTCGTGGCTCCGATAACGATCGCGAACCGCTACCGCAGCTTTGTAAACAAGCCCCTAAGTCATCTTCAAGTACCACTTGAGAGACCTACGGAAATCCAGCTTATGCAAAAGACTGACAGCTGCTGCATCCTGTAACTCTAAAAAGGTCGGTAGTGACACCACCTGATTGAGATGAAAAGCCGCCACCACCTTCAATAAAAAGGAAGTGACCGGACACAGAAACACCTTTTCCTTGGAGAACACCATGCATGGTTCCCTGCAAGACAACACCTGGAGCTCGGAAATGTGGTGGGCTGCATAGATGGCTACTAGAAACCCCACCTTCAAGGTCGAATCCTCCACCGGAGCCCCCTGAAGCGGCTCGAAGGGAAGCACCCCCAAAGCTGAGAGCACCGAATTGAGCTCCCAAGAGGGAACTACATACCTACAGGGAGGAGAGAAATATTTAACACCCCGAAGGAAATGAACAACATTCCCAGGCTGTTACTTTGAACACCTCCCAGGAACAGGCCAAGGCCGCCAACTGAACCCAGGGCCAGACCTTTCTACAGCCTCATTTGCAAACATGTCAGAATATCATGAATCAAAGCCCCAAGCCATGCTCTCCACACTAAGCCTCAAAAATATGCCAATTAGCTGAGGCAAGTAGTCTCTACGTCTCAACAGAGTCCTCTCAAGAGCCAAGGCATAAGCAAGAACCAGCCCACGTCTGGCATCTGCAACGTCCCCTGATTGAGAAGGTCTGCCTCCACCAGCAAGGGAAATGGCCTCCCCCCCCCACCGAAGCTGAACCAGATCACATACCAAGGACACCGAGGCTAGTCTGGCACTGTCAGCACCATGTGCCCCCAATGAGATTCTGTCCTCTGCAGGACTTGACTGATCAAGGGCCATGAGGATTGAACCAAAGCGTCATGCCCCCTGGACATGTGTGCCCTGTGACAACTGAAAAACCAGCTGACCTTGGCATTTGCCAAAGATGCCATGAAGTCTATTGCTGGGACTCCCCAACACTCCACAATCCGTTGAAAAACTGACTCTAACAGATCCCACTCTCACAGATCCAGGGAATTGGGTCTCAGTTAATCCACTTGAACATTCTCCTTCCTGATGACATGGGCTGCCTAGAACGCTAGCAAGTGGACCTTGGCCCACTCCAAAAGTGGAACAGCTTCTACCATCACCAGCAAACTTCGAGTACTGCCCTGAGGATTGATTTAGGCCCACATCGTCCAACAGAACTCTCACTGCCTTGCAACTTAGCAAAGGGAGGAAAACCTCCAGGGTTCGATACGCTTCCAATGTCTCCAAGCGATTGATGGCCCACAGACTATCCTTGGGAGACTGTCTATCCTGAGCCACCTGAGACAGACTGTCCTCCCCCGCTGAAAAGACTGACATCTGTGGTCACCACCACTCAGTTCGGGGTCTAGAGAGGCATCCCCTGCTGCAAGCTGCGTCTAACTCAGCCACCACTGTAAGCTCGCTCTGGCCCCCTCCTGAAAAGTGAGCCATACTTCTATGGACTGTGACTGAGGTGACCACCATGACAGGTCTGCCTGAAGGGCCCGCATGTGCATACTGGCCCAGTGAACTAATTCCAAAGTGGCTGCCATAAAGCCCCACACATGAAGGTGGTCCCACACTGCCGTCTGATCCTCCCCCCACTGGGAACTCGCCTTCCTCCAGCTCCTCCTGAGGCTGCTGCTCCAGGAGATCTGCAGTCCCTTCCAAAGGATCAAGGGAGTCTACTGATCCCTCAGAGCCAACCTCTGCGTTGACTTCCAAACAGTCCGGATGCAGGCGCTTACTTGCCATGGGGAAATCTTGCCCCCTAGCTAAGGGAGTGGGAACAGGGGACCCTTCACACAAGCTCTGCTTCAAAATAAAGGCCTGGTGAAGGAGGACAACTCGGGAGAAAAAGGAGAACCTGAGTGGCCCAGTTCCTTCCAAAACAGGAGGACTCGTGGCATTCAAAATGGTGGCAGTTCCTTCCAAAACCATGGGACCACTGTCATCTCCACGCATGTGATCCTGTTCCCAGTTACCAGCCCCACAAGCCTTCAGCACCCTTGGGCCATCCCAAAGCAAATCTGCAGTGGTCTTGTTAGAGATAATGCAGCTGCTGCACAACCTGAAAACAGAGAGCTGTGCCCGGCAGCTGCTGCAGGCCACCATCCAGAGAGGCCATATGCTGCACAGCCCTGCTGGCTGACTCTCCTCCTTGCACTGCTGCTCTACCAGGTGTCTAATGCAAGATTTACCCCACCGGCCCTCTCCCCCCATCCCCCTTTGAAGACAGCTTGCTGTTCACTGCAGCTGGTCCTCACCTTGCTTATTCCTGTTTTTAAATCTTTGAAGAAAAAAAAGAGAGTCAGGAACTCGCTCTATCCCTGACCCCCTCTCAAAAGTTAGGAAAGGGGGAGTCTGCTGAAGGGGGGCAGTTAGTGGAGAAGGGGGGAGGGACTAGGCTCCACTGGTTTCTGCACCCCAGGCCTGTTAGTCAAATCTGCGGCCCAACTCCAGTACCAGACTGTACAGGCTATGCTTGCCACCTGCTGGAGACTGAGAAATACTGGCTGTAAGCAAGGCGCACGGGCTACTTATGGGATCTTTGGTTTGGTGTTTCTCATTCTCCCCCTGCTGGGGGATAAGCATAACCCACTCGTCTGGACTGGACTGGGGGGATGATTAAGAAATGCTCCTTGATAGCCCCAGGTAGATGCACCTTATCCCTGACAAAGGTCAGTTCTGATTGAGCTGGGAGCCCAGAGGAACAGGTGTGGGAAGTAATTGAAGACTTAATTGTAGAACTGGGAAATGTATAATAAACGTATTCTGTGTTCTAATTATTAAGATGATACATTGCATTTCTTCAGTTAAGACCTGACGCAATTGTTATCTGTTGAATACATTAATAAGTATATAACAAAAGCCAAATGTTTTGCTATTGAAGTGGCATGTAGATTGGTGTAAGTGGATATGTTGTTAGCAGTGTTTGCCCTGTGAAATTCTTGAAGTTTGTTTCTGTTGCAAATTAGATTTTCAGGAATTAAAATATACCAGGAAACCCTAGACAGAGCACAAAACTGAGAGGACTGGAATGAGCCATGAATATTTCACTATGTAACTTCCTTTCCTGTTAGTGCCCGTGGCCCACATTAATCAGATTTAATCAGACTGCAGGTTTTCTGCCAGGATCCAGTCTGGAACATTATTTTAAGTAATTGGCAGTTAGGTTCCTTTGCATTAGCTCTCATAGAGGAAGCAAACTGATTTTTGACATGGATGTTTTTCCTTGTTGATTGTCTACTGCTTTCTTATAGATAGCATCCCATTTTGATGAGAATATCAAGCACACGAGAAACTGTAAAACTAAAAATTTAATGCATGGGATGCCTGTAAATATTAAAGCATTTTTCTATATTTTGTGGAAAATATTTAAACAGAAAAAATGATAGCGGATAAACACCATTTGGACCCACCCTGTTTGCTTGGTTTCCAGTGCTTACAAATATATATCGTACAAATTGAAACTTCAGGGAACCAAGCGAGTTGTTCACACTGCTAACTGAGAAGATAGACACCAGGTTGACTTTTTAAGTAATCTACTTAAAAATTAAATTAACAGTTTGAACAGGGCATGTTCTAAGCCTTTTACATTTCACCCAATGGATGGGTTGAATGTGTAGGCAGTACCAGAATTAACTGCTGTGGTACCCAGGCTACCACTGCAGGGAACAGCATGATGCAACATCCCTCCCTCCCCAAATTTAATGCCAGGAGTGCCCTAAAAAAATATGGTGCCTAGTCATTTTGTCCTAATTCCAGTCCTGTGTGTGGGTAATAACTGGATAGGGTGTGAGTGGCAGGGAAGCGAGTGCATGGTGTATATGTAATGGATGTGAGTGGCGGGGGAAGCGAGTGCATGGTGTATATGAAATGGATGTGAGTAACTGGGTAGGGTGTGAGTGGCGGGGGGGAAGCGAGTGCATGGTGTATATGAAATGGATGTGAGTGGCGGGGGGAGCGAGTGCATGGTGTATATGAAATGGATGTGAGTAACTGGGTAGGGTGTGAGTGGCGGGGGGAGCGAGTGCATGGTGTATATGAAATGGATGTGAGTAACTGGGTAGGGTGTGAGTGGCGGGGGGGAAGCGAGTGCATGGTGTATATGAACGGGATGTGAGTGGCGGGGGGAGCGAGTGCATGGTGTATATGAAATGGATGTGAGTGGCGGGGGGAACGAGTGCATGGTGTATATGAAATGGATGTGAGTAACTGGATAGGGTGTGAGTGGCGGGGGGAGCGAGTGCATGGTGGATGTGAGTAACTGGGTAGGGTGTGAGTGGCGGGGGGGAAACATAGAAACATAGAAATATGACGACAGAAAAAGACCACATGGCCTATCTAGTCTGTCCTTCCATAACAACTACAACAGTCCACTTTTTGCCTTTAGAGATCCTCTGTGTTGGTCCCATGCTTTCTTGACTTCAGTTACTGTCCTCATCTCTACCACCTCCACTGGGAGACTATTCCACGGATCCACTACTCTTTCCGTAAAGAAATATTTCCGCATATCACTCCTGAATCTATCTCCCTTCACCCTCATCCCATGTCCCCTCGTACCAGAACTTGCTTTCAATTGAAAGAGGCTCTCTCCCTGAACATTTATGCCACGGAGGTATTTAAACATCTCAATCATATCACCTCTATCCCGCCTTTCCTCTAAGGTGTACATATTAAGATCCTTAAGTCTGTCCTCATATGCTTTATAATGAAGCCCATTAATCATTTTGGTAGCAACCCTCTGCACCGACTCCATCCTGTTCACATCCTTTTGAAGGTGCGGTCTCCAGAATTGCACACCATACTCCAAATGAGGTCGCACCAAAGACTTATACAGAGGCATTATCACCTCCTTTTTTCTGCTAGCCATTCCTCTCCGTATGCACCCAAGCATCCTTCTAGCTTTTGCTGTCGCCTTTTCCACCTGTTTAGCTACTTTAAGATCATCAGACACAACCACGCCTAGGTCCCGCTCTTCTTTAGTGGACAAAAGTACTTCACCTCCTATACTGTATTGCTCCCTTGGATTGCTGCAGCCCAAATGCATGACCTTACATTTTTTAACATTAAATCCCAGCTGCCAAATTCTAGACCATTCTTCAAGCTTAGCTAGATCCCTCCTCATGTTATCTACCCCTTCCTGGGTGTCTACTCTATTGCAGATTTTGGTATCATCCGCAAAGAGGCAAACCTTACCCGACAGCCCTTCCGCTATATCACTAACAAAGATGTTAAAAAGAATCGGACCAAGGACAGATCCCTGGGGCACACCACTGGTAACATCCTTCTCCTCAGAGTGAGCTCCATTTACTTGTACTCTTTGTCGCCTCCCACCCAACCAATTTCTAATCCAAGCAGTAACTTTAGGGTCCATCCCTAGGGTGCTCAGTTTGTTTATAAGTCGCCTGTGAGGAACAGTGTCAAAGGCTTTACGGAAATCTAAATACACCACATCTAGAGCTCTCCCTCGGTCCACCTCCCTGGTCACCCAGTCAAAAAAATCAATCAGATTTGTCTGACAAGACCTGCCTCTGGTGAATCCATGCTGCCTCGGATCCTGTAATCCGCTGGAGTGCATGGTGTATATGAAATGGATGTGAATAACTGGGTAGGGTGTGGCTGCCATTTAAGCATGTGTCGGAACCAGAGGAACCTTGTTTGTGCATCCCTCATTTAGGAATAAATTAATGAAGTATGCTAATGTATTAGCATGTGTTTTAATTGTATTGATGCGCATCATTAGTAACGGACCCGTTGCACAGAATGAGAGATGCTATGAATCATGTACACTAATTCATGCTAGTAACTGGGAACGCAGAAGTTCCTTCTAGTAAGTCTAGCCCTTAGTTTGGTGATTTGCCATTTTAGAAATATATTACCTCTTTGTCCGCTTAACATTTCTATTTTAATTAAAAAAAAAAAAAGAAAGCAGTTCTATAGATTCCTGTAAAATTTTGTTCACAGCTATTGGATATGCTGGGCTAGTAGGATGAACTGGAAATGTTGATCTGATTCTCATTTATTTTTTAGGTATGATCAAACAGTTTCTGCGGGATGTAGACTGGGGTGAACTAGATTACCTTATTATAGACACTCCTCCAGGCACCTCTGATGAACATCTCTCCATCGTACAGTATCTCAGAGCTGCACAGATAGATGGGGCAGTAGTAATCACCACCCCTCAGGTAAGATATGGGCAGAAAAGAAACAGCAGGAGAGCACATACTGTCCACATAACAAATACTTAATGCATTGCCTGCTCTACTACCAATAATCAGCTTGGCTAGTGTAACATATGAACACTGGCATGTGACCTAATGCAGTGTCCAATTTGAATTTGGTTAGTGGGTGTTGCTGATGTGAATGGCTGAGACTCCCCTTCCTTTCCCCACTCCCTCCCTCTTCATAGCATCTCCATTCCTGGGGCAGCATGTCCACTAGTTTAGTTGTAGGACAATATTCTATTATGGGATAATGGTCATCTTTAACCAGCTTTTGGAAAAGTAGATGCTTTGACTTTCAGCTTGTTTAGTATAAAAAGTGGTTCCCCCTTTTAAAAAAACAAACAGACCTAAACTAAAAGATCAGCACCTGTAGGGGAAAATGTTTAGTAAACATTAAAGGGCATAAACTAGTAATACGTTTTTGCTATTTTGATGCTGAAATAATTGCACTATCTTACCTTCGTAGGAAGTATCGCTTCAAGATGTTAGAAAAGAGATTAACTTCTGTCATAAGGTGAAGCTGCCTATCATAGGTGTTGTAGAAAATATGAGTGGCTTTATATGCCCAAAATGTAAGGTAAGAGCTTAGATAATATTGCTTATTGACTGACAGCATGGAACAAGTAGTAATCAACTAGATGTAGACTGGGTTGGATCCACAATGATGAACCATAAGAGTGGGTTCTTGACCACTAGATATCTACATCCATAGATATATCACTCACTTGTACATGCAATATGATGTACTTCTTCATGGAAAGGAAGAGGAACATCTATTTCATTTCAGCCAAATTAAATATGTAACTCAGAACTTGAGAGAGGTTGCTGGGTCACTATATGGAACAATACAAAACTATACTATAACAATGGCCTACTTTTCTCTGAAGCAAGAAAACATATCTTAAGCGAGAAATTAAGACAATGTGTTGCCAGGTGTGAGGTGTTGAAACTAGAAGATGGGGTGGCAGACGGAAGAGATGGATTTGGGATAACAACAGTGGGGAAAATAAACTAGATCATTTTAATGTACTCATCAGCCACAAAGTGGAAGAAGAGGCAGGTAGAATGCTACTGTATAATGAAGATGATCAAGCCAACAAAAAATAACTGGAAATCAGTGAGCACAAATTCCTGCTGTCTAAGCAATAAAGTTCTGGATGTGGACACTGGGGGTAACTTTGTAAATGCATGCCTATGTGAAAAGTTCAAAAAAGGTGGACATACGAAGGGCAATTCATGAGACCTCAGCCGGGAGTACAGTGACCAGCCCCTGGAGTGTGAGGCACCATGGCAAACCAGCTTAAAGTAGTGCACAAATGCCCTTGCACAAATTTTACACCTGCTCCAAAGGGGGTGTAAATGCATACATGTAGGTACATGCCTCTTTTATAAAATACTTACCTACGTCACAAGTCCTTCCTAGTTCTACCCAGATTATGCCCCAGGAACACTTCTGCACAGTATGCATCTAAGTATGCACCATCCTGTCAGCACACATTCAGCTACACAATTTTATAAGAGCCTGTTTCTGCATGTAAAACAAGCTTTACAACAGAAAAAGCTTGTAACGTTACCCTGGTGACTCCAGTGTCCAGATAGGTGCTCATCTGGCAATATGGTTTGATATAAAAGGCTAAGATACCCTCGGTCCTAGATTTCAAAATTCTGACTTTGAACAAAATAAGAGGCTCTTGTATGCTCATCTTTCCAAGAAGGTGGAGGTAAAGGAGAGACAACACCACTATTTGATATAAGGAGTGATTACTTTGTCTTATTTCCAAGAGTTTTGCTGGCAAGTTCCATAAAATTCTTTGATACTTTGCCTGTTTACGTCCTCCCTTGACTCTGCAGTCATTGGCCAGCCACAGGAGAGATGAAAGGTATCGTCCATGCACCAGCCCCTGCAGCCTGCCCTGCTTCCTTAGCATCCAATGGTTTCCCTATTACCTTTACCAACAGTGAACACAGCCTAATTTAACATTTTGTCTGTCTTTTTTTTATAAAGGAGCTTTATTGATGCTATGCTGTCCTAGAGGAGACCTGAGGATAGAGAGGCCAGAGCCCGGGGGGAGGGATAAGGTGGTAGAACACTTCTTCAGTTAAAACAGGAAAAGTGCCTTTATACACTGAGTTTAGGATCCTCATTTTTTGTCTCTGCATCAATGTATTTTTTCCTTTTGCAGAATGAATCTCAAATCTTCCCTCCAACAACTGGAGGTGCAGAGAAAATGTGTCTGGATTTAAATATTAGTCTCCTGGGTAAAGTGCCCCTTGATCCTCAGATAGGTAAGGAGAAATAAAGAATAGCTCCCATTAACAAAAAGGTCTTTTGGTTTTTAGGACAATGTAAAGATCTACGGTTTGACCCAACAACATGTGTAGTTCCAGTGAAGTTGAAGTATCTATAAAATAAATTCTCTTTGAGCACAGCACTGCATGTCATCTATTTCATGCTTAATAGTATATAGTGCTTCTATCTTCTATGTACAATATATTCTTATGAGTATCAATTGGACGAGTTGCTTACCTGTAACATAGATTCTACATGGACAGCACAATAAATCAGCCACACACATGGGTGACGTCATCTTCATGGAACCAGGTCGGACCACTCTTGAGTGCTCCCTCCAGAGTCATCCTAGCTCCTCCCCTCCAGTCTATTACAAAGCTTAGCTAATTTCAGCCATAAGGGGGGGGGGAGAGGGTTGTGTAGCTAATTTTATTCTGCTGTCCACAGTGAACCTAAATTACAGGTAAGCAACCTTTACTTTTTCCATGGCCAATTGGGATAAAATCAGCTACAAATATGGGTGACTAAGAGAGTGCAAGGGTGGTTTGAATTCAGAATGTCAATAAGTGACCCTTCACACCTGAGTATAAGTGCTGTGTGTAGGTTGAGCACAATTAGGCTGAAATATGCTAGGAGTACTAGAGCTCAACCTAGATATTGTGAAAAAGCAAAGCGGAGTCATGCAAGAAAATATGAGATCTGGAGGAACAAAGCAAATGCATCAGTAGTGATCATAGTGAAATATCTTTTCTGAAACAAAATGGATGCTTCATCACCAAATCTCTGGAAAATAACTTTTAAGCAATACTTGTTACTCATTTATGTAGTCCTTGATTTGCTAGTGTAAATAGAGACATGAAAGTAGAGAAGACCTACTCCTTCCTAACAAAGATAGAAAAAAAGAGACAATATGTGTATTTTAATGTGGAGTTAGTAAGTGTAGCTGTGTAGACATTGGCAATTTAAGTTTTATAAGCTTTCTCATGAAGGAGAGAAGAGACCCTGCTTATATGCCGTTGTGGTGTTAGCGGGCATAATATGAAACATGGCTTTCAGTTCAATAAAACAAAACCCTCCTATCATTGGAGTGAGCTAGAATTTTGCCTAAAGTCACTACTCTGAGAATAGAAGCATAAAATATCAATAGTAGCTAAGGTGAGAATTTCCTTTTCTTTTAAACGCCGTCCCCCATTCAGATGGAGAAGAGAAGTGGGGGGTGATCCCTCTGAAGCCTGACTCTGTAATATAAAGGGATTGTAATAACTGTGTCTAGTGACTTAAAAAGGTTATTATGAATTTAGCAGTGGATGTATAAGAAATCTAACTGAAGAAGGTCGCTTGCACAGGAGAAGATTAAGAACATAAGAAATGCCATACTGGATCAGACCGCGGTCCATCAAACCCAGTCTCCTGTTTCCAACAGTGGCCAATCCAGGTCACAAGTACCTAGCAGGTTCCCAAAAAGGTACACAGATTCCACAATGCTTATCCTGTGGTAAGCAGTGGATTTCCATGGTCCTCTTTAATAATAGTTTATAGGCTTTTCCTCCACAAACTTTTTCAAATTTTTTTTTAAACCCAGCTATACTAACAGCTTTTACTACATCCTCCAGTAATGAATTTGAGTTTGAATATGCGTTGAGTGAAATAGTATTTTCACTTATTAGTTCAAAATAGACTAGCCTTTCTACTTTTTGAAGGAGTAAACAACTGATCTACATTTACCCGTTCCACTCTGTTCATTAATTTATAGACCTCTATCATATCTCCCCTCAGCTGTCTCTTTTCCAAGTTGAAGAGCCCTAAACCTTTAAGCCTCTCCTCATAGGAGTATCCTTCCATCCCCTTTTACCATTTTGGTGACTCTTCTCTGTACCTTTTCTAATTCTGCTATATCCTTTTTTTAAGGTATGACAACCAGAATTAGACACAATATTCAAGGTGAACATAAGAACATAAGACATGCCATACTGGGTCAGACCGAGGTCCATCAAACCCAGTATCCTGTTTTCAACAGTGGCCAATCTAGGTTATACGTACCTAGCAATATCCCCAAAAGACAGGTTCCACAATGCTTGTACTGGGTCAAGCATTGATATCCTGGGTCCCTTTTTAATAGTGGTTTATGGACCTTTCCTCCAGGAACTTGTCCAAACCTTTTTTAAACCCAGCTATACTAACAGCCCTTACTACATCCTCCGGTAACAGATTCCAGAGTTTGATTACACGTTGAGTGAAAAAATATTTTCTCTTATTTGTCTTAAATAGTTTACCCTGTAGCTTCATTACATGTCCCTAGTCTTTCTATATTCTGATAGCGTAAACAATTGATCCACGTTTATCCGTTCCACTCCATTCATTAATTTATAGACCTCTATCATATCTCCCCTCAGCCGTCTCTTCTCCAGGCTAAAGAGCCCTAACCTTCTTAGCCTCTCTTCATAGGAGTAGCCTTCCATCCCCTTCACCAATTTGGTGGCTCTTCTCTGTACTTTTTTCTAATAACGCTATGTCCTTTTTAAGATACGGTGACCAGAATTGCACACAATATTCAAGGTGCGGTCGTACCATGGAGCGATACAGAGGCATTATAATATCCTTTGTTTTGTTCTCCATCCCTTTCCTTATGATACCTAGCATTCTATTTGCTTTCTTGGCCGCTGCTGCACACTGGGCGGAGGGTTTTAACATGTTATCCACAATGACTCCTAAATCTTTTTCCTGGGTGGTGGTTTCTAATGTGGAGCCTTGCATTGTGTAACTATAGTGTGGGTTGTTCTTTCCTAGGTGCATAACTTTGCACTTGTCCACATTAAATTTCATCTGCCATTTGGATGCCCAGTCTTCCAATTTATCCAGATCCTCCTGCAGTTTTCCACAATCCTCTTGGGTTTTAACAACTTTAAACAGTTTTGTGTCATCTGCAAATTTGATAACCTCACTAGTTATTCCCTTTTCCAGGTCATTTATGAATATGTCAAAAAGCAGCGGACCCAGTACAGATCCCTGGAGTACTCCACTATTCACCTTTTTCCATTGGGAATATTGGCCATTTAGCCCTACCCTCTGCTTTCTATCTTTTAACCAGTTCCCGATCCACAATAGTACACTGCCTCCTATCCCATGACTTTTTAGCTTCGCCAAAAGTCTCTGATGGGGGGACTTTGTCAAAAGCTTTCTGAAAGTCCAGATACACTATATCAACCGACTCACCTTTGTCTACCTGTTTATGCACACCTTCAAAAAAAACATATCAGATTAGTAAGACAAGATCTTCCT
Source organism: Ichthyophis bannanicus (assembly GCA_033557465.1). Lineage (NCBI taxonomy): Eukaryota > Metazoa > Chordata > Amphibia > Gymnophiona > Ichthyophiidae > Ichthyophis > Ichthyophis bannanicus. The sequence continues at coordinate 140,005,621 of CM066044.1, forward strand.
TGTCTAAAGCCATGTTGGCTGTCTCCCATTAGGCCATGACTATCTACATGCTGCGTAATTTTGTTCTTTATGATGGTTTCTACCATTTCTCCAGGACCAAGCAGGAAGTCAGTCCTCACTTATAGGTGACGTCGGCGCCGACGGAGCCCTCGCGGAGCAATTTTCCCCAGCTTTCAAAGAAAGCCTTTGGGAATTGCAGCGCGCATGCGCGGTCGTCTTCCCGCCCGAGGGTGCCATCTTAGCCAGTCTTCTTTTTCCCCGGAGCCCTACAGACGTCCCCGTCTTGTCCCCGCGAAAAAGTCGATTTCTTCATTATTTTATTCTTTTTCCTTTCGGCCGATCGCTTTCCCGCCCGGACTCGCGACGCCGGTCTCGAGTCCGCTTACTTTTTCGGTTTTTCTGACTTAGTCAGCTTTCGTTTTCGGTTTCCCTGGCAGCCCGGTCCTTTGACCTCGCAGGGGCCCTTTTTCCCCCGATGGCTGCCAGTGGGTTTAAGCGGTGTGGTCGGTGTGACCGAAATATGTCACTAACCGACACACACGACTTTTGCCTCCGCTGCCTGGGCCCGGATCATGAGGAACTGATCTGTGGGCCCTGCAGCAAACTGTCCTCAAAGGTGTTGAGGAGTCGGCGGCATCAGCGTGAGAGAATCTTCGCTGACCCCAGCCGTACCCGGACCTCGTCGGAGGCCTCCGCGTCGAAAGGCTCCAGCTCGGACCGTCGCCGGAGCTCCTCCGACCGGGGTTCTCCCTCCGGGGACCATCGTCGGAAGGAAAAACCCGCGAGGGCGGCGTCGGTGGACGCTCCTGGCTCCGCGAGGGCCAGGTCGCATAGCCCCGACAGCCGCCCCGGGTCCTTGGAGAAGGAACACATCCCGAAGCGACCTCGCCTGGAGTCGGAGATGCCTGCCCGGGTAAGTCCTGTGGTCCTTCTGGACTCGCCTCCGCGACAGCCGACGTCAGGCCCGACGCCGTCGGGGCCCGAGTCGGGGGCTGCTGGGTCACCTGAGCTCGGACTCAGGTTGACGGCCTTGGAGAGCAGACTGTCTGCCTTCATGGACCAGCAGCGGACACTGCTCGCTGGCCTCGCTGGCGCCGCTGCCCCGACCGCCGGGACTTCGACGTCCAAGTCGACCCTGGAGACCGAGCCGATCCTCGAGTCAATGAGAACACGAGTCGATCCTCGGTCGAGGTCACCCTCGGCCTCCCGTTCGGGACCGAGGTCGCCGACGCCGACTCCCTCGACGTCGGGACGGCTGGCGCCGCACCCTGCCCGGGCCGACCCCACCGAGTCCTCGTCGGAGTCGGTCTGGGAGTCTGAGGAGGAAGAGTCACCTGATTCTTTCCGGACTCGGTGTGTCCCATCGGACTCACCGGGGTCTGAGCCTCGGAAGCAGTCCCCCCGGAGGATGCCCGGTTCTCGGACTTCGTTAGGGATATGGCCAAGGCTTTGGCCTTCCCTGCGGATCCCGAGGAGGAGCCTCGAGCCGGAGAGCTCGACGCCCTCCAGTATGACTCTCCCGCGAGGGAGCACTTTACTGTGCCGGTTCCTCCTATGCTGGAACGACTACTCTTCCGCATGTGGGAGAGTCCGGCCTCCTCGCCGGTCCTGAGCAAGCGGGTCGATTCTATCTATCGGGTCCGCAAGAGCCCTGGCTTTCAGAAGGCACAGCTGCCACACCATTCCATGGTAGTGGAATCGGCCATGCATCGTCTTAAGAGCCAGAAGATGCACTCCTCGGTGCCTCCTGGAAGGGAGGCCCGTAACCTGGATGGCCTTGGCAAGAAGTGTTTCCAGGGCTCTATGCTCGCATGTCGTGTCCAGACTTACCAGCTCTACATGGGCATGTATCTCCGGGATCTGGCTAAAGAGCTAGCCGGATTCTCCGCTGGTCTCTCCGAGGAGCCCTTGCGGAGGTTCCTAGCCTTGTCCACGGGCATTCGGGAATGCTCAAAGTTCATGTCCCGAGCAGCCTATGATGGCCTTGAGGCCTCGGCTAGAGTGGCCGCAGCCGGCATCGGTGCCCGCCGACAGGCTTGGCTTCAGTCGTCGGACCTTGAGCCCTGGGTACAGGACAAGTTGGTCGATGTCCCCTGCCGAGGCGAAAACCTCTTTGGCAAGCCCATGGCGGAAAAGGCTGCACAAATTGAGACTGAGACTCTCACCAGGACCAGGCTTTCTAGGAAGACCTCCGCCCCTTCCCAGAAAAAGAAGGGCTCGGGAAAAAAGTCCTTTTACCCGAGGAAGGCGGCCTGCCTACAAACAGTACCCCCATTATCAGGCCCCTGCAGCTCCCCAACAGGGCCAGCAGGCCAAGGGACGGGGTAACGGGTCCCGTAGGCAGCAAGCCCCCAAGCCTGCACCACCAGCCCCTGCTCAGCAGGGTGGGGGTTTTTGACTCGCTCAGCATAGCCTCTCCCCCCCCGCTGGTTCCTCCCAGCACCGGAGGCCGGCTGGTTCACTTCGCCCACAGGTGGTCCAGCATCACCGCAGATGCCTGGGTACTTCAGGTCGTGCGAGAAGGCTACCTTCTCCACTTCCATCAGGTCCCTCCCTCCTATTTTCCGGGAGAACCTTCGCGCCCCCCTCTGCACAGGGAGTTGCTCCTTCAGGAGTTAGCAGGTCTTCTGCAGGAACAGGCGGTGGAACCGGTGCCCCACCACCTGAGAGGTCAAGGCTTTTATTCAAGGTATTTTCTGATACCAAAGAGAACAGGGGGCCTCAGAACCATCCTGGACTTGCGCAACCTCAACAAGTTCCTTGTGCGGGAGAAGTTCAAAATGCTTACCCTTGGAATCCTTCTGCCCTACCTCCAGCAGGGAGATTGGCTATGCTCCTTGGATCTAAAGGATGCCTACACGCACATCCTCATCCACCCAAGCCACCGCCAATACCTAAGGTTTGTGGTGGCAGGAAATCATTACCAGTACAGAGTACTGCCCTTTGGCCTATCCTCCGCACCGCGAGTCTTCACAAAATGTCTCGCGGTCGTGGCGGCCCATCTCCGGCTTCACGGCCTCTATGTCTTTCCGTACCTCGACGACTGGCTCATCAGAGCAGCGTCCGCTCAGGAGGTCACCAACGCCACGTGCCGCACGGTGACTCTGCTGCAGCACTTGGGCTTTGTCATAAACTTCGCAAAATCCACTTTGCTCCCCTCACAGGATCTCGAGTTCATCGGCGCAAGGCTGCACACTCCTCGGCACGAGCGTACCTACCGCTCGACAGGGCTCAACGGCTCATGGACCTAGCCGACCGCTTTCGCAGCCAGCCCCTGGTCTCCGCCAGGCGCTTCCTGAGACTGCTCGGCCATATGGCTTCCACCGTCCATGTGACCCCCAATGCCCGCCTGAACATGCGGTCTGCTCAATGGTGTCTCCGCCAGCAGTGGCGACAAGCCACAGGCGGCCTGGCAGACCTAGTGCGCGTCTCCGAGCCGCTGCTCTCGTCTCTCCGGTGGTGGCTCCGGCAGCCGAACCTGATATTCGGAATGCCTTTCCAGTCACCTCAGCCGACCCGGGTGCTGACCACCGATGCGTCCCTCCTGGGCTGGGGAGCACATTGCCAAGAGGCACGTACTCAGGGCCTCTGGACCACGTGGGAGTCTGCTCAGCAGATCAACTTCCTGGAGCTCAGGGCGATCCGCCTAGCTCTCAAGGCCTTCTCCCACCTGACTTCCCAACAGTCCGTCCTTGTCCAGACGGACAATCAAGTTGCCATGTTCTACGTGAACAAGCAGGGGGGCACGGGCTCCTTCCTCCTCTGCCGGGAGGCACAGAAGCTCTGCTCTTGGGCCGTCAGTCACGGCATTCTCCTCAAGGCAGTTTATCTCCCGGGCCAAGAAAATTGCCTTGCAGACAAACTCAGCAGGGTCCTCCAGCCGCACGAGTGGCGTCTGGATCCCTTGGTAGTTCAGAAGCTCTTCCTCAAGTGGGGTCTCCCCACGGTGGATCTCTTTGCCAGTCCTCACAACCGGCAGCTTCCTCGCTTCTGCTCTCGTCAGCCACACCCCCTTCGGGTTGCGGCGGACGCCTTTCTGATCTCGTGGTCGGGGAGCCTTCTGTACGCTTTCCCTCCCATCCCGCTGGTCTCTCGGACTCTTTTCAAGGTTCTCCGAGACAAAGCCTTCATGATCCTGGTGGCCCCTCGCTGGCCCAGGCAGCCGTGGTTTCCGCTCCTGCTGCAACTGGCGGTGGAAGATCCAATCCCTCTGGGGGTACAACCGGATCTCCTCACTCAGGATCAGGGGTCCCTTCTGCACCCCAACCTCAGGTCTCTCAACCTCATGGCCTGGCTGCTGAGAGGGTAGTCCTTGCTCCCCTTCTCCTGCCGGCGGAGGTGGAGGAGGTCGTCTTAGCTTCGCGACGGCCTTCTACCCGCAAATGCTACGCCCTTAAATGGCGTCGCTTTGCAGTCTGGTGTACCCAACAGTCTCAGGATCCCTTCTCCTGCCCGGTGTCGGTGATCTTGCAGTACTTGCTGCACCTCTCTAATCTGGGACTTAAGTCCAACTCCGTCAAAGTTCACCTCAGTGCTCTTTCAGCACATCATGTGCCAGTGGACGGCAGACCTCTCTCCAATCACCCTCTCGTAGCGAGGTTTCTCCGAGGTCTCCTTCTACTTAAACCACCTCTGCGCGCCCGCCAGCGCCTGACTGGGACCTGAATGTGGTTTTGCAGCGGATCACCTGTCCGCCTTTTGAACCTATGGCTACCTGTTCTCTCCGTTTTCTGTCTTGGAAAACACTGTTCTTGATAGCCCTCACTTCCGCTAGGCGCGTAAGTGAATTGCAGGCCCTCGTGTCTGATCCCCCTTACACTAGGTTCTACAAGAATAGGGTAGTCCTACGGACTCACCCAAAATTTCTGCCTAAAGTGGTCTCCCCTTTTCACATCAATCAGGAGGTGGTACTTCCAACCTTCTTTCCCAGACCACACTCCAGCCGAGCTGAAACGGTCCTCCATACCCTGGACTGTAGAAGGGCATTGAACTTCTACCTTGACCGTACGCGGGAGCACCGTAAAGCTGCTCAGCTTTTTGTGTCTTTTGACCCCAATAAATTGGGGCTCCCGGTCTCCAAGCGTACTCTGTCCATCTGGGTTGCGGACTGTATCTCTTGGGCTTATGGGGCAGCCGGACTCTCCCTTAGAAAGTCGAGTCACGGCTCATTGCGTTCGGGCAAAGGCCACGTCAGTGGCTTACCTCCGCTCTGTTCCGCTGGCAGACATCTGCCGGGCCGCTACTTGGTCTTCGAGCCAGACTTTTGCGGTCCATTACTGTCTCGAGAGGGAGTCCCGTAGGGACAGTGCTTTCGGACAGGCAGTCCTCCGTAATCTCTTTGAGGTCTGAGCAACTCCTACCCTCCATCCCGGATGTGGGCTACCGGTGGGTGATAATTCAGCGAAGATTCTATCCTTCTGTGCTGCTGAGCTAGAGGGAGCTCATTTTTGTGCTTAGGGTCTCCGGTAGCCTTGAGCTTGGGAGTCCCATAAGTGAGGACTGACTTCCTGCTTGGTCCTGGAGAAAGCGTAGTTACTCACCTGTAACAGGTGTTCTCCAGGAGCAGCAGGAATCAGTCCTCACTACCCTCCCTCCTCCCCTTGGAGTTGCAATCGTCTGCTTATGTTCTTTTGCAAATTTTTATGCTGTCTTTTTTAGCTATGTCATCTGACTGGCTAAGATGGCACCCTCGGGCGGGAAGACGACCGCGCATGCGCGCTGCAATTCCCAAAGGCTTTCTTTGAAAGCTGGGGAAAATTGCTCCGCGAGGGCTCCGTCGGTGCCGACGTCACCCATAAGTGAGGACTGATTCCTGCTGCTCCTGGAGAACACCTGTTACAGGTGAGTAACTACGCTTTTCCCTGGTACTGACGTCAGGCTCACCGGTCTGTAATTTCCTGGGTCACCCCTGGAACCCTTTTTAAAAATTGGTGTTACGTTGGCGACCCTCCAATCTTCAGGTATTACAGATGATTTTAATGAAAGTTCACAGATTACCAATAGCAGGTCTGCAATCTCATATTTCAGTTCTTTCAACACTCTGGGATGTATACCATCCGGTCCAGGTGATTTGCTATTATTCAGTTTATCAAATAGTTTTAATATATCTTCCCGGTGTAGCGATATTTCTCTCAATTCCTCTGCAGTATCACCTTTAAATACCACTTCAGTCTTGGGTAACATCCCTACATCTTCCTCAGTAAAGACCGAAGCAAAGAATTCATTCAGTCTCTCTGCTATAGCCTTGTTTCCTCTTACTGCCCCTTTTACCCCTCTATCATCTAATGGTCCAATTGACTCTCTCACAGGCCTTTTGCTACGAATGTACTTGAAAAAAGTCTTTATTTCGTGTTTTTGCTTCCGTAGCAAGTTTCTTCTCAAATTCCCATTTTGCCTGCCTTATCAATGCTTTGCATTTAACTTGCCAGTGCTTGTGCTGTTTCCAGTTTTCATCATTTGGCTCTTTTTTCCATTTCCTGAAGGTTGCTTTTTTGGCAGCAACAGCCTCTCTGGCCTCACCTTTAAACCATGCTGGCAGTTTTTTGGACTTTCTTCCACTTTTCTTAATGCGTGGAATACAGCTGGTCTGGGCTTCGAGGATAGTATTTTTAAATAACACCCAAGCTTGCTGTAAGACTTTAACCTTTGGAACCGCTCCTTTTAGTTTTTTCCTAACTATATTCCTCATTCTATCATAGTCTCCCTTTTGAAAGTTAAAAGAGGTAGTATTGTGGATGCTTTTACTATCTGTCCTCCACTAATTAAATCAAACATGATCATACTATGATCACTATTGCCAAGTGGTCCCAACACCCTTATTTCTTGCACCAGATCTGGCGTTCCACTAAGGACTAGGTCCAGTATGGCTTCCCCTCTGGTCGGTTCATGAACCAGCTGCTCCAAGAAGCAGTCATTTATTCCATCTAGAAACTTTATCTCTTTAGCTTGTCCTGCTGTGACACTGACCCAGTCGATACCGGGGTAATTGAAATCACCCATTATTACTACTCTGTTGTGACTTTTGTTAGCTTCCTTGATTTCTTTGAGCATTTCATCATCCATTTGTTCATTCTGGCCAGGTGGTCGATAGTATACTCCCACTGCCATCACCTTCCCCTTCATAAATGGAATTTCAATCCATAGAGATTCTACAGCAAATTTTGTTCCCTGCAAAACTTTAATCCTTTCTGACTCAATGCCCTCTCTAACATAGAGCGCAACCCCTCCACCAATTTGATCAGCTCTATCATTACGATATAGTTTGTATCCAGGTATCAGTGTCCCACTGGTTATCCTCCTTCCACCATGTCTCTGAGAGTGCAATCATATCTAACCTCTCATTTAGTGCTATATATTCTAACTCTCCCATCTTATTGTTTAGACTTCTAGCATTGGCATACAAGCATTTTAGAGACTGTATTTTATTCATATTAATCTGGCTATTGGTAGGCAGGGGTGCAATCGCACCATAGAACAATACAAGTATTTACACGTCATCATGGATAATACGTTGAAAACCTTTGCCCAATGTGCTGTGGCAGCCAAGAAATCAAATAGAATGATAATCATAAGGAAAAGGAATGGAGAACAAAACCAAGGATAATATAAAGTCCATTTTCTTGGATGGTGTTTCCTAATCTGGAACCCTGCATTGTGTAACCATAGTTTGGATTGTTCTTTCCTAGATGCATTCGGTTTTGGCCAACATTATTGGCGCTCTTGCATTTTAGGTATGTTGTGTACAATATCTTGAGAAATAATTGGAAATTTCTTCAGGAACAAGCAGGAAGTCAGCCCTCACATATGGGTGATGTCTGCGCCGATGGAGCCCGCACAGTATTCTCTCTCTAGCTTTCAAAGAAAGCTTTTGAAAGATACACCACGCATGTGTAGTCACCTTCCCGCCTAAAGGTGCCCTCTTGCCTCAGTCTCCTTTTTTCTGCGGAGTCCATCAGACATGTCTGTTCCCCTTGGGGAAAAATTGATAGTTTTCGTCTTTAAAAATTTGCTTTTCTCCAGTCATGTACCGGTCCCTTCTCGCACTGAGTCTGCTTGCCTCGGTGTCATGTTTTCTCGGGTTCTTTTCTTTTTCTTTTTTTCTTTAATTTTCGTTCGGCGCAGGTTCACGCCTTTCTCCTTACCGGGACAAGTGAGTTTGACCTCGTAGGGGTCGTGTTCCCTGCCATGGACAGTCTGTGGCTTTAAGCCATGCGGCCACTGTGCACACATGTCATGCACGGACCAAAATGACTGCTGCCTTTGATGCCTCGGGCCGGATCATGATCCCTTGGTCTACAGTCTTTGTAAGCAGATGACTCCTAAGGCCCTTAAGAGCCATCAGCAGCAGCGTGAGTCTGTCTTCCACAAAGTTGATTCGGCCCCGGAGTTGTCTGCGAGACCTCACTCAAAGACTTCTTTTGGGACCTTGGATCCTTGCGGGAACTGAGCAGCCTCGGAGCGCCGAGGCCACGGAGCTTCCAGCCAGAGGTCTACCGACTAGGGCCACCAGAAAAAAGCTGGAAATCCTCAAAGATCATGTTGGGAGATAGGTCAGGGGCAATGGGGAAATTCCATAGGCCCAGGACCTATAGCCTTCGATGAGAGGCTGATGAAAACGGTTGGGAGAGAGACCTTCTAAGTTGCCTTGATGGGCGCTGTCGACAGAGAGATCAGCCTCTGACCCCCAAGGCCATCCTCATCGAGGACTTCCCTCAGCGGAACCAGCGCTGGGCCTGAAGTCCTTGGTGCCCAGTTCCTCTGGGTTATCACTCCCAACCATGGGGCCCTCCCTGTCGAGGGACTCCCTGGAGGTCCAGCCAATCCGCAAGCACCACCGGCCTCGAGAGAGATCCCTCGGCATCGGTCACAACCCCAGTCACGTTCCTCAGGGCCGTGGTCTTCTCCAGTCAGTGCCCTCGGCTCTGAGTTGGCAGGTAGCTGAGCTGCTAGAGCCATCTGGTCTAAGGTTCAACCCCAAGATCCGGGGAACCCTCGACTCTGCCACCACTTCAGAATCGGATTGGGAGACAGAGGACGATGAGTCCCTGGATACCCGCTGCAACTGGGATGTACCCTCGGACCCATTTCCATAGGAGAAGCAGTACCAGTCCCCTCCCAAGGACATGGCTTCGTCGATTTTCTGAGGGATATGGTGAAGGCCCTTGCCCATCACAGAATTGGAGGAGGACCCTCATATGGAGGACATCGAGATCCTCCAGTACGAGACTCACTGTGCCTGTCCCCCCCCCCCTTCCTCTCTCAGTCCTGGAATGACTGCTTCTCCACATGTGGGAGACACCATCTTTGGTGCCCATCATAAGCAGATGGCTGGACTTGATGTACCGGGTCCGCCAGAGCCCTGGCTTCCAAAAAGCCCAGCGGCCTCATGGTTGTGGAGTCGGCCATGCATAGGCTTAAGAGCCAGAAGACTCACTCCTCTGTGCCTCCAGGTAGGGAGGCCCGTACCATGGATGCCATAGGCAGGAAGTGCTTCCAGGGCTCGATGCTTGTCAGCCAGGTCCAGGCCTATCAGCTGTACATGGGTATGTACCTGCAGGACCCTGAGAGAGGAGCTTGCCAGGTTCTCAGCTGGGCACTCTGAGGAACCTCTCCAGTGGTTCAGGACCCTGGCCTCTGCAGTAAGAGTGCTCCTAGTTTATTACTCAGGCAGTCTATGACTGCTTTGAGTTGGCGGCTAGTGGCTGCAGTGGGCATTAGTGCCTGACGCCAGGTCTGGCTACAGTTGTCCGACCTGGAACAATGGGTACAGGACAAGCTGGTTGATGTCCTCTGTCAGGGAGAGAACCTCTTTGGCAAACCCATGACGGACAAGTCTGCGGAGTTGGAGTCAGAGTACCTGACAAGTACCAGGCTCTCTGAGAAGATCACGAATGAGAGCTTCATGCAGAAAGCCCTCATTCCTGAAGAAGAGGAAGGCTTACAGAAACTACCTCTTGTACTGGCCTTCTCAGTTCCCCAATTGGCCCAGCAGACGAAGGGACAGGGGCATTGCGGGCGTAAACCTAAGGCCCTCAAGCTCCAAACCGTGCCACTGGCGCAACCTGGAGGGGGTTTTTGACTCTTTGGGCATAACTGCTCTTCCACCAGGAGGCACAGCCCTGCAGCACATGGAGTATCGTCTGATACATTACGCCCACAGGTGGTCGGCTATCACCACTGATGCATGGGCCCTTCAGGTGGTCAGGGAGGGTTATTTCCTCCACCTTCTCCGGAAACCCCCACCATTCTTCCCAGAAGAACTCCCCAGGACTCCCCTTCACACATCCTGCTCCAGCAGAAACTTGCAGGCCTTCTAACAAGCAAGGCAGTGGAACCTATCCCCGTCCACTCCAGGGGCAGGGGGTTCTACTCCCGCTATTTCCTGGTCCCCAAAAGGACCAGAGGGTTTCATTCAATTCGAGACCTGCGGGACCTCAACAGGTTCCTGGTGAGAGAGAAGTTCAAGATGCTCTCCCTTGGAACATTGCTGCCATACCTCCAGCAGGGAGACTGGCTATGCTCCTTGGACAAATAATGCGTACACGCACAACCTTATCCACATTCTCCACAGGCAGTTCCTTTGCTTCGTGGTGGGTGGAAGTCATTACCAGTACAGAGTGCTCCCCTTCGGGCTGGCTGCCTCCCAAGTGCCTGGTGGTCGTCGCAGCCCACTATCTGGATGACTGGTTGGTAAAGGGCAGTACTGCTGCTGAAGTACAACAGGCGACAGGCCATATAATCCTTGTTCTAGAGCACTTAGGGTTTGTAGACAGCTACCCAAAGTCTCATCTCCAGCCAACTCAAAACCTGGAGTTCATAGGGGTGTAGCTGGACATGATCCAGGCCAGGGCTTTTCTTCCAAGGAACAGGGCACTGCATCTCCAGGCACTCGCAGAGGGCACCCAGTGCTGCCACTCAGCGTCTGCCCGAAACATGCACCACCCACTGGGACATATGGTGTCCACGGTGCACGTCACCCCAGATGCCTGCATGCAGATGCAGGCAGCCCAGTCGGCACTCCACTCTATGGTCACAGGGCACCTACAGGACCAATGTTCCCTCTGATTTTCTGTAGGCTGTGTGCGCATAAAATATCAGCTGTGTGCAGCTTTTGAAGGAAGGTTAAATTTTTGTGCGCCACATAACGACACTCGGAGTTATATACTTTAAAATTTGACTACACGTCAGAATACAGTATGTACGCCACATTGATTTTAATCAAATTAAATGAAAATAGACGATTACTAAATGAAGCGGGAAATTTCTAGTAATTACAATCATAACTTTTAAATTTTAAGACATCTGTGTTTTCTATCAGAATCAGAGCCGTAATTTTTGTGTGCTCTGTTGTAAAGTATGTGCGCTCGCTCAGCGAGGTGTGTGCGCGCGCATACGCGCACAGCTTAGAGGGAACAGTGTGCAGGACTCATTGACTGTCACCAGTTCCCTGGCCGACTCTTTCGGCTGGTGGCAACATCTCCCACCCCTGCTGGCAGGGATACCTTTCCAGACCCTCACACCGCAGAGGATCCTCATGACAGATGCCTCAAAATTGGGGTTGGGAGCTTACTGCGGCAACCTCTGCACTCAAGGCAGTTGGTCGCCAGTGGAGAGTCTCCAGCAAATCAACTTCCTGGAGCACCTGGCTTTTCGCCACCACCTGTGGGACCAACTGGTGCTGGTCCAGACCAACAATCAGGTGGCAGTGTTCTACATAAACAAGCAAGGGAGCATGGGGTCGTCCCTCCATTGCTAGGAAGCAGTGAGCATCTGTACTTATGCCAGCAACAGGATGCTCCTGCAGGCCATATACCTCCCAGGCCAGGACAATGCCCTGGCGGACCGATTCAGCTGAGTCCTCCAGCAGCGCAAGTGGACACCCAAATTGCTCACTGTTTTTTCTGACACTGAGAGCTCCCACAAATGGATCTGTTTGCCAACCCAGCTAATGCCCAGCTGCCCTGTTTCTGTTCTCGGCAGTTGTACCCTGCCAGGGTGGCGGCAGATGACTTCCTGATCTCATGGGCGGAGGGCCTCCTTTATGCCTTTCCGCCCAAGCCCCTGATTGCCAAGACCCTCTTCAAGGTCGAACACAACAGAACAACAGTGATCCTGTTAACTCCATGGTGGGGCAGGCAGCTATGGTTTCCCCTGCTTCTCTACCTGTCTGCGGCGCCCTCTGGGGTGCAATGCAGGCCTACTGAGGCAGGAAGAGGGCTCTCTCCTGCACCCCAACCTGGGGTCCTTGATGTTCACAGCCTAACTGCTGAGCGGGTAACCCTGTCTCCTTTCAACCTCTCTACAGAGGAGGTGCTTCTGGCTTCCCGTAAGACCACCCACCGGAAGTATGCCTTCAAGTGGTGGATGTTCTCCTTCTCCTACTTCATCCAGCTGGTGCTGCAATATCTGCTTCACCTGTCTCAGACAGGCTTGAAATCTAACTCCGTAAGGGTGCACCTCGGCGCACTGGTGACGCACCACCCATCTAAACTAAGGCAAACACCTCTCCGCTCAGCCATTAGTGCTTGCTTCTTAAGAGGTCTCCTCCTCTTGAGGTTTCCCATCAGTCCCCCTGTGGCAGCGTGAGACTTCAACGTGGTACTCTCTAAACTTTCTGCACCACCGTTTGAGCCTCTTGGCTCCTGCCACTTTAAGTATCTCACTTGGAAGGTGGTGTTCCTTGTGGGGCACACATCTGTTTGCCATGTCAGCGAGCTCCAAGTGTTGGTGGCGGACCCACCATACACTAGGTTCTATAGGAAAAGGGTCATGCTCTGCACGCTGCCCAGGGTGGCACTTAACCAGCAAGTGGTGCTATCCACCACCTTTCCGTGGCCCCATGCCACCAGGGTGGAGGCCATCCTTCATACGCTGGACTGTAAGCGGGCACTTTCCTTCTACCTGCAGTGCAACCAGGGCCATTGCTGAGCTTCTCAGCTCTTTGTCTCCTTTGACACAGATCAGTTGGGGATGGTGGTCTCCAAAATGCATCCTGTCCACCTGGGTGGTAGACTGCATCGCCTTTGTCTTTGAGCAGGCTGGTCTCTTGTTGGAGCGCTATGTCGCAGCGCACAGCGTTCGGACCATGGCGGCCTCTGTGGCAAACCTGTGTTCCTTATTGGAAATCTGCCAGGACCTAGTCCATACCTTCATAGCTCATTACTGCCTGGAGAAGGAGTCCCACTGGGATACTGCCTTCAGCCAGGCAGTACTCTTTCATTTTATTCAAGGTGTAGGCAGCTCCTGCCCTCTGGCCCTTGCTGTGCTCGGGCTACCGGAGAACTGGTTCCTTGCTGGATATTTGGGTCGCTTGTGGTCTGTTGTCTTCTGACTCAGTTGCTACTGCTCACAGCTCACCTTTTTCTGGTCACCCGTAACTTTTTACAGGTTTTTTTCGGTAGCCTGTAGTTGGGGAGTCCCATATGTGAGAACGGACTTCCTGCTTATTCCCGGAGAAAGCGTAGTTACTCACCTGTAACAGATGTTCTTCGGAGACAGCAGGAATCAGTCTTCACAACCTTCTCTCCTCCCTGTGGAGTTGCTTCTTGCTGGAGGGGTTTTTCCGTCTTGTTCTTTGATATCATACTGAGGCAAGATGGCACCCTTAGGCAGGAAAGGGACCACGCATGCATAGTGCATCTCCTAAAGGCTTTCTTTGAAAGCTGGGGAGAGATTACTGCACAAGCTCCATCGGTGCTGACATCACCCATATTTGAGGACTGATTCCTATTGTCCCCGGAGAACACCTGTTACAGCTGGAATAACATAGTTACTCACCTAGAAACATAGAAACATAGAAATATGACGACAGAAAAGACCACATGGCCTATCTAGTCTGTCCTTCCATAACTATAACAGTCCCCTTTTTACCTTTAGAGATCCTCTGTGTTTGTCCCATGTTTTTTTAATTCAGTTACTGTCCTCTCTACCACCTCCACTGGGAGACTATTCCAGGGATCCACTACTCTTTCCGTAAAGAAAGATTCAGGAGTGATATGCGGAAATATATCTCCCTTCACCCTCATCCCATGTCCCCTCGTAGCAGAACTTGCTTTCAATTGAAAAAGGCTCTCTCCCTGAACATTTATACCACGGAGGTATTTAAACATCTCAATCATATCACCTCTATCCCGCCTTTCCTCTAAGGTGTACATATTAAGATCCTTCAGTCTGTCCTCATATGCTTTATAATGACCACTAATCATTTTAGTAGCCACCCTCTGCACCGACTCCATCCTGTTCACATCCTTTTGAAGGTGCGGTCTCCAGAATTGCACACTATACTCCAAATGAGGTCACACCAAAGACTTATACAGAGGCATTATCACCTCCTTTTTTCTGCTAGCCATTCCTCTCCGTATGCACCCAAGCATCCTTCTAGCTTTTGCCGTCGCCTTTTCTACCTGTTTAGCTACTTTAAGATCATCAGACACAACCACGCCTAGGTCCCGCTCTTCTTTAGTGGACAAAAGTACTTCACCCCCTATACTATATTGCTCCCTTGGATTGCTGCAGCCCAAATGCATGACTACATTTTTTAACATTAAATCCCAGCTGCCAAATTCTAGACCATTCTTCCAGCTTAGCTAGATCCCTCCTCATGTTATCTACACCTTCCTGGGTGTCTACTCTATTGCAGATTTTGGTATCATCCGCAAAGAGGCAAACCTTACCTGAAAGCCTTTCCGCTATATCACTAATAAAGATGTTAAAAAGAATCGGACCAAGGACAGATCCCTGGGGCACACCACTGATAACATCCTTTTCCTCAGAGTGAGCTTCATTTACTTGTACTCTTTGTTGGCTCCCACCCAACCAATTTCTAACCCAAGCAGTAACTTTAGGGTCCATCCCTAGGGTGCTCAGTTTGTTTATAAGTCGCCTGTGAGGAACAGTGTCAAAGGCTTTACTGAAATCTACATACACCACATCTAGGGCTCTCCCTCTGTCCAACTCCCTGGTCACCCAGTCAAAGAAATCACTCAGATTTGTCTGACAAGACCTGCTTCTGGTGAATCCATGCTGCCTCGGATTCTGTAATCCGCTGGACTCCAGAAACCTCACTATTTTCTCTTTCAGCAGCGTTTCCAATAATTTACTCACCACCGAAGTTAAACTAACCGGCCTGTAGTTTTCAACCACATCCTTACTTCCGCTTTTGTGTAAAGGCACCACATGAGCCTCTCTCCAATCCTTTGGCACCACTCCCGACTCCAACGAGGCATTGAAAAGGTCAGTCAGTGGAGCTGCTAGAACGTCCCCAAGTTCCCTCCGTATTCTCAGGTGTGTCCCATCGCTTTGTCTACTTTAAGTTGAGAGATTTTATCACGAACACAGTCTTTTGAAAATTGTTCAAGATGTCCTTTGCTTCTGTTCCTATTTGTGGGTGTTTTCTGAGGTCCTGCTCCTGGTTCTTCATCTGTGAACACAGAACAAAAATATTTGTTAAGCAATTCCGCTTTATCCTTATCAGCTTCTACATATTCCTCCCCTGCACCCTTGAGTCTGACAATACCACTCTTGCCCTTCCTCTTCTCACTAATATATCTGAAAGATGTCTTATCCCCCCATTTTATTGCATTGGCTATTTCCTCCTCCTTTTGAATCTTTGTCTTCTTGACTACTTTGCTAGCTTCTCTAAGATTTTCCAAATACAGATGCCTGTCTTCCTCTCTCTGTGATGTCTTGTATTTCATGAAGGCCTCCTTCTTTTTCTTCACTTTTTCAGCTACTTCTTTTGAAAACCATAGCGGTCTCTTTTCCTTTTACCTTTATTTACCATTTTAACAAAAAGGTTGGTTTTTCCCACTGTTTTTCTACATCCCACTGTTTTTCTACATCCCTCAGCTGTTCCCATCCAACTAACGACTTTCTGAGGTATTGGCCCATCTTCGCAAAGTTAGTCTTCCTAAAGTATAAGATCCTCACCTTTGAATGGATTCTAACAGCCCTAGTCCTAATACTGAACCACACCATCTGGTGATCACTGGATGCAAAATGATCTCCCACTACAACATCAGAAACACTTTCACCATTGGTAAGCACCAAGTCCAGTATGGCCCCTTCACGTGTGGGGTCTGTTACCAATTGCCTGAATAGTTCTCCCTGTAGAGAATCCAGGATCTCCTTACTTCTAGATGATACTGCAGCAGGAATGTGCCAAACAACATCTGGCATATTGAAATCTCCTATCAGTAGCACTTCCCCTTTCCTAGCAATGCTGCGCATGTCTTCAATTAACTCTCTGTCCACCTCTTCCTCTTGTGAGGGAGGTCTGTATATCACACCAATGTAAATAGATTTCTCTTTCCCTCTTTCTAGTTTAACCCACAATGCCTCCCCTCTTCCTTTTAAGCTCTGTATTTCCAAAGCTTTAATAGTAGTTTTTACATATAGTGCCACTCCTCCTCCCCTACTTCCTACCCCTGTCCTTTCTGAATAAAGTATAGCCAGGTATAGTTACATCCCAATCATGGTTTTCTGTGAACCATGTTTCTGTAACTGCCACTAAATCCAAGTCAGCCACTCCCACCAAAGCTTCAACATCAGGGATCTTATTTCCCATGCTACGGGCATTTATACACATTGCTTTCCATATGTTACCCCTGTTACCCATTTCCATAAAGTTATTTAATGTATCACCTACCTGGGGGCTTTCAGTTACCTGTGGGCTTTCTTCACCCATCCCCAACGAATCTAGTTTAAAGCCCTCTTCAGTAGATTAGCCAGTCTACTACTGAAGACGCATTGACCTTTCTTGGACAGATGGATGCCATCTCTGCTCTGCAACCCTTGGAACAGCATCCCATGGTCTAGGAAACCAAAACACTCTTGATGACACCATCCACGCAGCCATGCATTCATCTCCAGGATGCGAGCCTCTCTGCCTTGGCCTTTACCCTCCAGGGAGGATTGAAGAGAACACCACCTGTGCACTAACTGCTTCACCCTCTGTCCCAGAGCCATGAAGTCACTTTTGATACGTTCCGAGGTATACCTGGCAGTATCATTTGTTCCAACATGGATTAGCAACATTGGGTAATAGTCAGTGGGCTTGATGAGTCTCGGCAAACTCTCCGTAACATCTTGGATTTTGGCACCAGGCAGACAGCATACCTCTCTGGACATCAAGTCTGGTCGGCAGATGGATGCCTCAGTACCCTTCAGAAGAGAGTCTCCAACCACCACTACCCTTCGTTTCCTTGTGGTCACTGATTCTGCAACTTTGGGGTACTTGAGCTCTGGTTCTTCCCTTTCCAGGGATGCTTTCACCTCCTCCACTTCCAGGGCTGCATAATGGTTCTTCAATTCAAGGGCTGGAGAAGTTGGATTGGTGATTTTGCAGGCCCTGGTGACTTGTGTCCAACCATCGACATTCTGTTGGCACCCATCTTCTCCTCTGCTGGAGAGCTTGGTTGCTGCAAGAAGCATCTCATCAATGTACTTCTCACTGTCTTGAATGCTCCTCAGCCTCGCCATCTCCTCTCTGAGTTCCTCCACTTGTTTCCTCAGAGCTTCAGCATGCAGGCACCCTGCACATGGAACCGGTCCTTCAACTGGCATTAGGACCTCTGTCTGGACCGAGGCAGAAGCTGTAATGGGGGCAACGGCTTTAGCGATACGATTCTTCCCAGCCATTGTTCTGTTCGTGGAGCTTAGGTATCTGTTAAAGCAAAAGAGAGAGATCTACCAAGTACCAGCCGGTTTCCCAGCTGTCCTTTCAGAGAAAAAGCAGTTAAATCTCCTTAATTATATTCAAAATGTGCTGGTCCAATTCTCTGTGCTTTGTCAAATGGGGAGGTGCCCTATAAAGCAAGACTACTCGCTAGGGTTGGGTGGGAACTAACACCTGATTAGGTGTGAGCAGTTCCCAAAGCTGAGGAGGTTACTGGAGTTCAGCCACCTACTGTGCTCAAGGAAAGTCCCACTAAAGCACCAAAAAGAAAGTAACCTTGCTTTAAAAATCTACAAAAAGAAGCTTTTAAGAGCTCCCAGTCAGAGAGCTAACAATTTAATATAATAAAACAAACCCTTAAATCCTTACTGTTGGTTGATCTGGAGAGCTCCTGTAGGAAAGCCTGAACAGGGCAGGGCACTGGGGCCTTTTATGCAGGCCCTCAGCTGCTCTCAAGTAATCAGGCCCACTAACTCCTGATTAGGTGTTAGCAGTTCCCAAAGCTGTATGTCATCGTAATATTATAACGTATATTCAAAAGTATGCAACAAAAAAAAGATGTCTGTGCAACTTAGTTGTAGTAATTTCTGAGAAAAACAAAACAAAACATGACCTGTGCAACTAATATTTGGTTGTACAGTCCTTGGCAGTGATGACAGCCTCCAAATATTTCTTGGAACAATCTATAATTTTCGTATATCTGTCTGCTGATAGTTTCTCCCACTCTTCATCTGCAATTTGTTCCAGCTCATAAGTTTCCAGGATTCCTTTTACCAATGGCAGATTTCAGCTCTGTTTAAAGGTTCTTGATTGGATTGAGATCGGGACTCAGTGCTGTCCGGTTTAAAACAGTCCATTTTTTTCCCTTTTTAACCATTCTCTTGTAATTTTGAATGTATGTTTTGGATCATTGTAACGAAATCAAAAACAACTATGTATCTGTAAAAATAAGCAGGACCAAAGGAACAGATACAAGGCAGGCAGTAGGCAATGAAGGTTTTTATTGATGGCCCCTACACGTTTCGGTCGTTAGACCTTCTTCAAGGGGTAATATACAAGAGGGAAAAACCTCAAAAAGATAAAATCATAATACATAATTAATAAATAATCATAAAAGATAAATTATAAAATAATAAGATACGTGTATCATAAAACATATGAAGAAACAATCAATTATAATAATAGTAATAAATTGGAGACATACATACAATGATAATATCATAAAGGAATAAATAAATCCCATCAAACAATATCATCTTAAATATCTGAAATAGCAAATCAATTAAACATGTAATGAATAAAAAGGAAAGAGATGAGGAGGATGAACATAAAAATATATGTTCTTAAAAAGTGTTATAGTAAAATAAAACATAAATACGTAGTTATTCATTTGAATGATAAAATAAAATCATGTACATAACTAAACCATAGTTGGCCAAAAAAACAATAGATAAGACAATAGATAAACTATGTAAATATATAAATACCTTCTGTACCGTACTTTTCGCATAGGAAGACACTATGGACCACTAAAATATAAATATAACATACAAACATCATACATAGAAACTCATTTATAATTAAAATATTATTTTCAAGTTACCAGAACAAATAAATAAATAAATAACCAATTGTGTACATAAAAAGAAGAATGAAAAGAATAAAGGAGGAGCTCTGTTACCAGTAAAACTGACAAGGGATGTACAAAGGGAGATCAGCCGAGATAAATGTATTGCCATCAAAAAGGATGCATGAAGGCATTGCCAAAAACAAATATATACAGACACTCATTTATAATCTGTAAAAGCTATTGCACACTTTAGAACCTAAGATCATTGTAAAAATGCTATTGAAAAATATAATTGAAACGCCGACATCGCAAAAACTTTAATCGCACATAGGAAACATATCTCCAAACCTTAATTGTATTAAAATCAAACCAAAAAAATGAAAAAACATTATTGTAAAAGTGTGAAACGGGTTATAACTATAATAAAAATAATTGAAAATCAAAGATCAGAACTGAAAGTGAAAAACCGGAATGAATGTAGCTACTGCAGTTTAGAAACAGAGTGTGCCACCCGATCATAATAAACCCATGGGTTATGAAGGTCAGCTTATATAGATCAAAAAAGTGTTTGTAAAGCTTAAGAACAAAACCAAAACAAATTGCGTTTTTTGTATAAAGCTAGTAACATTCTAAATTTTTAAGAAGAGTACACACAAACTTGAAATTAAAACGACAAGCAATGCCTTTGGCATAAAGAAACCGTATTGCTCATGTGTTTGAAAACACAACGTAACCTACACTTATATGTAGCTGGCATAATAATATTCATATTGAAAATCTGGATACCAATCAGAGGGGATTTACATAAATACAAGATTGTTCACAATTCCATAAAGAGCTCAAAAGAGAAACTCACCGCGCTATGTGTCAAAAAGCTTGCTATTAAGTATGGGTCCGAGTATACCGTTTCAAAACAATACAACGGCGTCTTCCCGCCGAAGTAGGGTGAAAGTGTAAAAAAATTAAAGAATACTTACGAACAGAATCGTAATGTTAAAAAAACCTCTCTTATCTCACACTGAGAGATCTACATAGTTATAAGAATGTTCACAATTCCATACGAAGCTCAAAAGAGAAACTCGCCGCTCTCTGCGTCAAAAAGCTTGCCATTAGGTTTGGGACCGAGTGTGCTATCTCAGAGTGTTATAACGGCGTTTTCCCGCCGAAGCAAGGTGAAAGTGCAAAAGTCAAAGGCTGCTTACAAACAGAAACATGATGTTGAAAATGAATGATTAACACCTTTCTTATTCCACACTGAGAGAATTGTATATATAAAAAATATATAGAAAAAGTTTCCAAAGAAGTTTCAAATTTTCTTATAATGTTACTGAATACCATTGTTAATGAATGGAGAAAGGAAGGAAAAGAGAAGAAAGGAAGAAAGAGAGGGGAGGGGGGAAAAAGGGAGAGAGGAAGAAGAAAGAGGGGGGAAGAGAGGGGAAGAGAGAGAATAGGGAGGGGAAGGGGGTAGGAAGGGGGAAGAAGGAGAGAGAGGGGGAAGGGGGAAGAAAGGGATGGGGAAGAGAAAAGAGGGGAGGGGGAAAAAGAGGGGGGAGGGAGGGGAAGAGGAAGGGGGGAGGGAGAAGGGGGGAGGGGAAGAAACATTAAAGAAAAATTAAAGAAAAAACGATAAATCAACATCTTGATTAAGACCTTGTGGGTGTAATGTCCGCAACTCATATATGAAACGCTGTTCCATTCTCAAAAGAGTTTTACTGATATTACCACCCCGCCAATGGGGTCTTACTACCTTTAACACCAAGAAGCGCAGATCGGAAACAGAATGTTGGGCGTCACACCAGTGCTGAACCAAGGGTTTTTCCATGATCTTCCTACGAATACAGCTCTTATGCTCTATTATGCGCGTTTTCATGCTCCTTTCTGTCTTACCTATATAACATAATTGACAGGGACATTGAACCAAATAAATCACGTTTGATGTATCACAATTTGAAAAGTCACCTAAATTTACCTTATAAGAATTTGAAGGATTAACAAACACTTTTTTTTGTTACCATAACATTCTCACAGACAGTACATTTACCACATCTAAAATGACCATATGCTTTAGGTACAAATTGTGGTTTAGTAAGAGCAGATGGGACTAAGGTGTCCCTCAAGTTGGAATTCTTTTTATAAGCCACTATCAATCGTGTATCTTTAAATGAGGGCAATGGTGCCAGAATGTGCCAGGCAGTTCTTAGAATTCGAGTAATCCTTCTAGAATAGCTAGAAGAAGGTCAATGAGCATACAATGTTGTTGTTTTTTTCTTTAGTACGTGGTTGTAAAAGAGAATCTCTTATCAGAGCAACGAGCCCGATGTAATGCTTTTTCAATGCATTTCAATGGATACCCATGATCTAGAAATCTCCTGCTCATAATGTTAGCCTGATCTTCAAAATATTTTTCAGTAGTACACAACCGTCGTACACGTAAAAACTGACTTGTTGGTAAATTTTCTTTCGTTCTCAAAGAAAATTTACCAACAACATTTTTTTTTTCTTTCTTCTCTTTTCCTTCCTTTCTCCATTCATTAACAATGGTATTCAGTAACATTATAAGAAAATTTGAAACTTCTTTGGAAACTTTTTCTATATATTTTTTATATATACAATTCTCTCAGTGTGGAATAAGAAAGGTGTTAATCATTCATTTTCAACATCATGTTTCTGTTTGTAAGCAGCCTTTGACTTTTGCACTTTCACCTTGCTTCGGCGGGAAAACGCCGTTATAACACTCTGAGATAGCACACTCGGTCCCATACCTAATAGCAAGCTTTTTGACGCAGAGAGCGATGAGTTTCTCTTTTGAGCTTCGTATGGAATTGTGAACATTCTTATAACTATGTAGATCTCTGTGTGAGATAAGAGAGGTTTTTTAACGTTACGATTCTGTTCGTAAGTATTCTTTAATTTTTTTACACTTTCACCCTACTTCGGCAGGAAGACGCCGTTGTATTGTTTTGAAACGGTATACTCGGACCCATACTTAATAGCAAGCTTTTTGACACATAGCGCGGTGAGTTTCTCTTTTGAGCTCTTTATGGAATTGTGAACAATCTTGTATTTATGTAAATCCCCTCTGATTGGTATCCAGATTTTCAATATGAATATTATTATGCCAGCTAGATATAAGTGTAGGTTACGTTGTGTTTTCCAACACATGAGCAATACGGTTTCTTTATGCCAAAGGCATTGCTTGTCGTTTTAATTTCAAGTTTGTGTGTACTCTTCTTAAAAATTTAGAATGTTACTAGCTTTATACAAAAAACACAATTTGTTTTGGTTTTGTTCTTAAGCTTTACAAACACTTTTTTGATCTATATAAGCTGACCTTCATAACCCATGGGTTTATTATGATCGGGTGACACACTCTGTTTCTAAACTGCAGTAGCTACATTCATTCCGGTTTTTCACTTTCAGTTCTGATCTTTGATTTTCAATTATTTTTATTATAGTTATAACCCGTTTCACACTTTTACAATAATGTTTTTTCATTTTTTTGGTTTGATTTTAATACAATTAAGGTTTGGAGATATGTTTCCTATGTGCGATTAAAGTTTTTGCGATGTCGGCGTTTCAATTATATTTTTCAATGGCATTTTTACAATGATCTTAGGTTCTAAAGTGTGCAATAGCTTTTACAGATTATAAATGAGTGTCTGTATATATTTGTTTTTGGCAATGCATCCTTTTTGATGGCAATGCATTTATCTCGGCTGATCTCCCTTTGTACATCCCTTGTCAGTTTTACTGGTAACAGAGCTCCTCCTTTATTCTTTTCATTCTTCTTTTTATGTACACAATTGGTTATTTATTTGTTCTGGTAACTTGAAAATAATATCTTAATTATAAATGAGTTTCTATGTATGATGTTTGTATGTTATATTTATATTTTAGTGGTCCATAGTGGTGTCCTATGCGAAAAGTACGGTACAGAAGGTATTTATATATTTACATAGTTTATCTATTGTCTTATCTATTGTTTTTTTGGCCAACTATGGTTTAGTTATGTACATGATTTTATTTTATCATTCAAATGAATAACTACGTATTTATGTTTCATTTTACTACAACACTTTTTAAGAACATATATTTTTATGTTCATCCTCCTCATCTCTTTCCTTTTTATTCATTACATGTTTAATTGATTTGCTATTTCAGATATTTAAGATGATATTGTTTGATGGGATTTATTTATTCCTTTATGATATTATCATTGTATGTATGTCTCCTATTTATTACTATTATTATAATTGATTGTTTCTTCATATGTTTATGTTTTATGATACACGTATCTTATTTTATAATTTATCTTTTATGATTATTTATTTTATTTATTTATTTATTTATTTATTACAGGCTCTTATATACCGCTCTATTCAGCATCAGCGCGGTTCACAATATAACAACAGACCAGAACAACAAACTGTTTGGTTTTACAGAGAACAAGGTCAGAGAACTTGGATAAAACATGATTAATTATGTATTATGATTTTATCTTTTTGAGGTTTGCTCTCTTGTATATTACCCCCCTGAAGAAGGCCTAACGGCCAAAACGCATAGGGGTCATCAATAAAAACCTTCATTGCCTACTGCCTGTCCTTGTATCTGTTCCTTTGGTCCTTTTTTGGATCATTGTCCTGCTGGACAACCCATGACCTTTGACCCAGACCTAGCTTTCTGACACAAGGTAACACATTTCAATCCAAAACACCTGGGTAGTCCTCTGACTTCATGATTCCTTTAATACGTTCCAGGCCTCCAGTTCCTGAGGCAGCAAAACGGCCCCATAACATTATGGAACCTCCACCATATTTAACTACTTTTTTTTCCCCCTTATAAGCTTCATTTCTTTGCCTGTAAATGTATTGCTGGTCTGCATTGTCAAAGCTCAAGTTTTTGGTTTCATCTGTCCACAGAAGGATTATGGTTTATCTAGGTGGGTTTGGGCAAAGATCAGGCATGCCTTTTTATGTCTGTCTTTGAGCAGTGGAGACTTGGCCTTCACCCATGAAGTCCTTCTTTGATTAGTACGCGCCATAAAGTGCAGATTGAAACCACCGCTCCAGGTCAACCTTAAGCTCTTTGGATGTTGCATGTAGTGTTTTTTTCAACAGTTCGCACTAACCTTCAAAGATTTCTTAGATTAATTTTCCCCCTTCCCACCACATCCTGGGAGGTTCTTGACATTCCATGAGTAGAAAACCTCTTAATAACATTGCAAACTGTAGGCATATGAATTCTAAGGGCTTTGGAGATGGCCTTGTACCCCTTTTGATGTTTGATGATAATGGCTTTTCTAATGGTCTCAGGCAGCTCTTGTCTTCACTATTGTGAATGGAACAGGGAGTGAATGTGGCCAGTTTAAACCTTAGAGCCATCATTGGTTGATTCAAGTCATGTGAGTATTGACAATTGATCACAGATGCATCTAATTTTATTGCATTGGAATGTGGTTCTTCTGTTCAAACTGATTTGAATTGTTGAAGGGTACAAATCATGTCCTGGCAATATCCCATAAGAACATAAGATATGCCATACTGGGTCAGACCAAGGTCCATCAAGCCCAGTATTCTGTTTCCAACAGTGGCCAATCTAGGTCATACGTACCTAGCAGTTTCCCCAAGGGACACAGGTTCCACAATGCTTGTATTGGTTCAAGCATTGATATCCTGGGTCCCTTCTTAATAATGGTTTATGGACCTTTCCTCCAGGAACTTGTCCAAACCTTTTTTAAACCCAGCTACACTAACAGCCTTTACTACATCCTCCGGTAACAAATTCCAGAGTTTGATTACACGTTGAGTGAAAAAATATTTTCTTTTATTAGTCTTAAATAGTTTACCCTGTAGCTTCATTGCATGTCCCCTAGTCTTTCTATATTCTGATAAGGTAAACAATCGATCTACGTTTACCCGTTCCACTCCGTTCATTAATTTATAGACTTCTATCATATCTCCCCTCAGCCGTCTCTTTTCCAGGTTAAAGAGCCCCAACCTTTTTAGCCTTTCTTCATAGGAGTAGCCTTCCATCCCCTTTACCATTTTGGTGGCTCTTCTCTGAACCTTTTCTAAAATTGCTATATCCTTTTTAAGATATGGCGACCAGAATTGCACACAATATTCAAGGTGCGGTCTCACCATGGAACGATATAGAGGCATTATAATATCTTTTGTTTTATTTTCCATTCCTTTCCTTATCATACCTAGCATTCTATTTGCTCTCTTGGCCGCCGCTGCACACTGGGCCGAGGGTTTTAACATGGTATCCACAAGGACGCCTAAATCTTTTTCTTGGGTGGTGGTTCCTAATGTGGAACCTTGCATCGTGTAACCATAGTTTGGGTTGTTCTTCCCTAGGTGCATAACCTTGCACTTCTCCACATTAAATTTCATCTGCCATTTTGATGCCCAGTCTTCCAATTTATCAAGATCCTCTTGCAATTTTCCACAATCCTCCTGGGTTTTAACAACTTTAAATAGTTTTGTGTCATCAGCAAATTTGATAACCTCACTCGTTATTCCACTTTCCAGGTCATTTATGAATATGTCAAAAAGCAGCGGACCCAGCACAGATCCCTGGGGTACACCACTATTCACCTTTCTCCATTGGGAAAATTGGCCATTTAGCCCTACCCTCTGCTTTCTATCTTTTAACCAGTTCCTGATCCACAGTAGTACACTGCCTCCTATCCCATGACTCTTTAGTTTTGCCAAAAGTCTCTCATGAGGGACCTTGTCAAAGGCTTTCTGAAAGTCCAGATACACAATATCAACCGACTCACCTTTGTCCACCTGTTTATTCACTCCTTCAAAAAAACATAACAGATTAGTAAGACAAGATCTTCCTTGTCTAAAGCCATGTTGGCTGTCTCCCATTAGGTCATGACTATCTATATGCTGAGTAATTTTATTCTTTATGATGGTTTCTACCATTTTTCCCGGTACTGATGTCAGGCTCACCGGTCTGTAGTTTCCCGGATCACCCCTCGAACCCTTTTTAAAAATTGGTGTTACATTGGCGATCCTCCAATCCTCAGGTATTAGAGATGATTTTAATGATAGTTCACAGATTACTGATAGCAGGTCTGCAATCTCAAATTTCAGTTCTTTCAACACCCTTGGATGTATACCATCTGGCCCAGGTGATTTGCTACTCTTCAGTTTATCTAATAGTTGTAGGACATCTTCCCGATGTATCGATATTTCCTTCAATTCTTCCACACCTTTAAATACCACTTCAGTCGTGGGTAACATCCCTACATCTTCCTCAGTAAAGACCGAAGCAAAGAATTCATTCAGTCTCTCCGCTATCGCCTTGTCGCCTCTTAGTGCTCCTTTAACCCCTTTATCATCTAATGGACCAACTGACTCTCTCACGGGTTTTTTGCTACGAATGTACTTGAAAAGGTCTTTATTTCGCGTTTTTGCTTCCGCAGCAAGCTTCTTCTCAAATTCTCTCTTTGCCTGCCTTATCAATGCCTTGCATTTGACTTGCCAGTGCTTGTGCTGTTTCCAGGTTTCATCATTTGGCTCTTTTTTCCATTTCTTGAAAGATGCTTTTTTGGCAACAACAGCCTCTCTGACCTCAGCTTTAAACCATGCTGGCAATTTTTTGGACTTCCTTCCACTTTTCTTAAAGCGTGGAATACAGCTGGTCTGGGCTTCCAAGATAGTATTTTTCAACAACACCCAAGCTTGATGTACGTCTTTAACCTTTGCAACTGCTCCTTTTAGTTTTTTCTTAACTGTTTTCCTCATTCTATCATAGTCTCCCTTTCGAAAGTTAAGGGGTAGTACTGTGGATTTCCTTACTATCCCTCCTCCACTAATTAAATCAAAGGCGATCATGCTATGATCACTATTGCCAAGTGGCCCCAACACCCTTATCTCTTGCACTACATCTGGTGTTCCACTAAGGACTAGGTCTAATATTGCTTCCCCTCTGGTCGGTTCATGAACCAGCTGCTCCAAGAAGCAGTCATTTATTTTCATCTAGGAACTTTATCTCCCTAGCATGTCCTGTTGTGACACTGACCCAGTCGATGCCGGGGTAATTGAAATCACCCATTATTATTACTGCACTGTAACTTTTGCTAGCTTCCTTGATTTCTTTGAGCATTTCATCATCCATTTGTTCATTCTGGCCAGGCGGACGATAGTACACCCCCACTGCCATCGCCTTCCCCTTTTTACATGGAATTTCAATCCATAGAGATTCTACAGCAAATTTTGTTTCTTGCAAAACTTTAATCCTTTCTGACTCAATGCCCTCTCTAACATAGAGCGCAACCCCTCCACCAATTCGATCAGCTCTATCATTTCGATATAGTTTGTACCCAGGTATCACAGTGTCCCACTGGTTGTCCTCCTTCCACCATGTCTCTGATATTCCAATCATATCTAACCTCTCGTTTAGTGCTATATATTCTAACTCTCCCATATTGTTTTGTAGACTTCTAGCAGTTTTTATAGTATTTCCTTTTTTTAATTGGCTTGATATATTAATTTTTTTATGTGTTAAATACGTGTGCATATATAGTCCAAAGCCATTTCACTGGTCACTTT
This sequence comes from Ichthyophis bannanicus, assembly GCA_033557465.1. NCBI lineage: Eukaryota > Metazoa > Chordata > Amphibia > Gymnophiona > Ichthyophiidae > Ichthyophis > Ichthyophis bannanicus. Next base: position 140,033,435 of record CM066044.1, read on the forward strand.
TTAAGAAGATAGTGGACATTAAGGGGTGGATCTGCAAGAGTGCCAATAATATTGACCATAACTGTAACTTTGCATGTCTCCACATTTAAATTTCATCTGCCATTTGGACGTCCAATCTTCAAATTTATCAAAGTCGTCTTGCAATTTTTTACAATCCTCCTTGTGTTTTAATAACTTTGAATAATTTTGTGTCATCTGCAAATTTGATCACCTTGCTCGTTATTCCCATTTTCAGGTCATTTATGAATATGTTAAAAAGCAGCGGACCCTACAGAATCTTAGGGTACTCCACCATTCTCCATTAAGGAAATTGGCCATTTAGCCCTACTGTCCGCTTTCTATCTGTTAACCAGTTCCTGACCCACAGTAGTATACTGCCTCCTATCCCATGACTTTTTAATTTTGCCAAACTTGAAATATTAGCATGCTGGAGTGTCGGGTGTGAAATGAATAAGCCTGCTGTGGTCTTACGATCTGAGCTGAAGTTAAAGGTTTCATAAGTAGTTGAAGACCTTTCTATTCCAGGGTTTAAGTTTTGGGAAAAGGGACAGGATTTGATTTTGAATGTCTATGAATTGTTTCTGAAACATTTTGTTCATGTTTGCAATATATATAATTTGCTAAATGAAATGCCAGAACTTTAGCTTGATGGAGAATTGTTTTCAGTAAAAGTTTCTTCTGTATACATCTGTGAAAGCTTCAGGTCCTGTAGAATGCAGTTATGTGAATGGTGACCAGTGCAGGGTATTCTAATGATACTCCTCTTTTTAATTCTTTCTATCCATGTATCATTATTGGTTTATGCTGCGGCTTCTTCGGATATTTAACATTTAAGCAAGGTCTTGCACCCACCTATTTGCAGGAGAATGATGCCATATATTACTTCATGCTCCTTGAGATACGCGCACCACCCCCCCACCACCCTGGAACATCTCTTTATAGTTCCAACATGGAAATGCCAATTTTACTGACCCCATCTTGTGAAAAGCGCAAAGTAATGCATTAAAGGTGATTCTGATACTGTGGACTTTCGAAAATGCCTTGAAACATAGAGTTGCAAAATGCTAATTGAAATAGTTATCTTAATTTGGCTGTTTTTGTTTAAATTGTTTATTGTATTGGTTTTATTGTACTGTATGGCGATGTACACCACTTTGAGTTTATTGAAAAATGGTCTGATAAATCTAATGTAATGACGAATGAAATGCTTTTCGAATTGTATTATTGTAAAATTCATGGGGGGGTTTGTCTACTAAGAATGTGCGTTAGTTAATGCATGATATTTACCGCAGGGCCCGTTTTTATGCAGTGGGCCAGCCCTGCAACGAATAATGCATGTTCATGGTGTTAACTGTTCATAAATGACCCTCCATAGAGATCTTGTTTGTACAAAAAAAAAAAAATCCTTATAATTCAAAGTTGTGTTAAAGCAAGCAGCCTGCAAACTCTTCTGGCCAACCAGGTTTGAGTTTTGAATTGAACTTCAGGAATACGAGTTTTGGGAAAGATTACAGTTTCTAAATTTTTAGTCCCCATAGAGCTTTTTCAATTTATTATTGTGACATTTTCAATTTATAGCTTTTTCATTTTATTTTAAGGAAAATGTTGTGACACTGGAAAGTCATTTTTGTCTGAAGCACCGGACTCCCCTGCAACTATGTCATACAGGAAAATAATCCTGAGTAAGTCCCTGATGTGTAAAAGCACATTTGTGGTGAATTATGGTCCTGGGGCTATCTCATATACACGTTTGCTGTTATTTTGTAGTTCTGTCTTATTATGGAAAATCTTTTTTTTCTCTAAACTGACACAACACAGAGCATATGAAAGGTTTTCTTGAAACAATGTTTGCATGTTCATTGGTCTTTGCAATCACAGCATTCTTACCCGACTAATGCCAATGTCCTGTAGGAAAGGCAAGCTACTGCAGCAGTATTGTGTAGGAATCCAATAAAGTAGGGTTTCTTTTTCATATAATATAGCTTTTAGGCCTTTATGTGGCAAACAGGAGCCGTTTCTGAGGGGTGGGGGGGGTAGAGGAGAGCAAGAACAGGGCAGAAACAAAGCAAGATCACCTGCTACAATCAGCTGTTTGAGAGCCTTGATGCAGATCAGATGACACTGAGCAGTAGACTGGATGCGGCTCATGGCCATTCTGCGCCTTAGTGGTGTAAACAATGCAGGTATCATTAGTGGTTAGATTGCCATATTAACCCATTTGGAAATATAGAAAAGTTAACAAAGTTGTCATAGGTGATATTTATCTCCAGGAACAAGCAGGAATGTAGTCTTCACTTCTCCAGGACCAAGCAGGAAGTCAGTCCTCACATATGGGTGACGTCGGCGCCGACGGAGCCCTCGCGGAGCAATTTTCCCCAGCTTTCAAAGAAAGCCTTTGGGAATTGCAGCGCGCATGCGCGGTCGCCTTCCCGCCCAAGGGTGCCATCTTAGCCAGTCTTCTTTTTTCCGCGGAGCCCTACAGACGTACCCGTGTCCCCGCGAAAAAGTTGATTTTACTCATAAATTTCTCTTTTTCGGTTTTTTCTGACTTAGTCAGTTTCGTTTTCGATTTTTCCCTGGCAGCCCGGTCCTTTGACCTCGCAGGGGCCCTTTTTCCCCCGATGGCTGCCAGTGGTTTCAAGCGGTGTGGTCAGTGTGACCGAAATATGTCACTAACTGACACACACGACAATTGCCTCCGCTGCCTGGGCCCGGATCATGAAGAAATGATCTGTGGGGCCTGCGGCAAAATGTCCTCCAAAGCGTTGAGAAGTCGGCGGCATCAGCGGGATAGGATCATCGCTGACCCCAGCCGTACCCGGACCTCGTCGGAGGCCTCCGCGTCCAGAGGTTCCAGCTCGGACCGTCGCCGGAGTTCCTCCGACAGGGGTTCTCCCTCCGGGGACCATCGACGGAAGGTAAAACCCGCGAGGGCGGCGTCGGTGGACGCTCCTGGCTCCGCGAGGGCCAGGTCGCATAGCCCCGATAGCCGTCCCGGGTCCTTGGAGAAGGAGCACCTCTCGAAGCGACCTCGCCTGGAGTCGGAGCTGCCTGCTCGGGTAAGTCCTGTGGTCCTCCTGGACTCGCCTCCGAGACCGCCGACGTCGGGCCCGACGCCGTCGGGGCCCGAGTCGGGGGCTGCTGGGTCACCTGAGGTCGGACTCAGGTTTGACGGCCTTGGAGAGCAGACTGTCTGCCTTCATGGACCAGCAGCGGGCACTGCTCGCTAGCCTCGCTGGTGCCGCTGCCCCGACCGCCGGGACGTCGACGTCTAAGTCGACCCCGGAGACCGAGCCGATCCTCGAGTCCATGCGAACTCGAGTCGATCCTCGGTCGAGGTCACCCTCGGCCTCCCGTTCGGGACCGAGGTCACCCTCGGCCTCCCGTTCGGGACCGAGGTCGCCGACGCCGACTCCCTCGGCGTCGGGGCGGCAGGCGCCGCGGCCTGCCCGGGCCGACCCCACCGATTCCTCGTCGGAGTCGGTCTGGGAGTCTGAAGAGGAAGAGTCACCTGATTCTTTTCGGACTCGGTGTGTCCCCTCGGACTCACCTGAGTCCGAACCTCGGAAGCAGTCCCCCCCGGAGGATGCCCGGTTCTCGGACTTCGTCAGGGATATGGCCAAGGCTTTGGCCTTCCCTGCGGATCCCGAGGAGGAGCCTTGAGCCGAAGAGCTCGACGCCCTCCAGTATGACTCTCCCGCCAGGGAACACTTTACTGTACCGGTTCCTCCCATGCTGGAACGACTACTCTTCCGCATGTGGGAGAGTCCGGCCTCCTCGCCGGTCCTGAGCAAGCGGGTCGATTCTATCTATCGAGTCCGCAAGAGCCCTGGCTTCCAAAAAGCACAGCTACCACACCATTCCATGGTAGTGGAATCGGCCATGCATCGTCTTAAGAGCCAGAAGATGCACTCCTCGGTGCCTCCTGGCAGGGAGGCCCGTAACCTGGATGGCCTTGGTAAGAAGTGTTTCCAGGGCTCTATGCTTGCGTGTCGTGTCCAGACCTACCAGCTATACATGGGCATGTATCTCCGAGACCTGGCTAAAGAGCTAGCCGGATTCTCCGCTGGTTTGTCCGAGGAACCTTTGCGGAGGTTCCTGGCCTTGTCCACTGGCATTCGGGAATGCTCAAAATTCATATCCTGAGCAGCCTATGATGGCTTTGAAGCATCGGCTCGAGTGGCCGCAGCCGGCATCGGTGCCCACCGACAGGCTTGGCTTCAGTCGTCTGACCTTGAGCCCTGGGTGCAGGACAAGTTGGTCGATGTCCCCTGCCGAGGTGAAAACCTCTTTGGCAAGCCCATGGCTGAAAAGGCTGCACAAATCGAGACGGAGACTCTCACCAGGACTAGGCTTTCTAGGAAGACCTCCGCCCCTTCCCAGAAAAAGAAGGGCTCGGGAAAGAAGTCCTTTTACCCGAGAAAGGCGGCTGCCTACAAACACTACCCCCAATATCAGGCCCCGGCAGCTCCCCAACAGGGCCAGCAGGCCAAGGGACGGGGTAACGGGTCCCGTAGGCAGCAAGCCCCAAGCCTGCGCCACCAGCCCCTGCTCAGCAGGGTGGGGCCTTTTGACTCCTTAAGCATAGCCTCTCCCCCTCCGCTGGCTCCTCCCAGCACCGGAGGACGGCTGGTTCACTTCGCCCACAGGTGGTCCAGCATCACTTCAGATGCCTGGGTGCTTCAAGTCGTAAGAGAAGGCTATCTTCTCCACTTCCACCAGGTCCCTCCCTCCTATTTTCCGGGAGAACCTCCACGACTCCCTCTGCACAGGGAATTACTCCTTCAGGAGTTAGCAGGTCTTCTACAGGAACAGGCGGTGGAACCGGTGCCCCACCACCTGAGAGGTCAAGGCTTTTATTCCAGGTATTTTCTAGTACCAAAAAGGACGGGAGTCCTCCGACCCATCCTGGACTTGCGCAACCTCAACAGGTTCCTCGTGCGGGAAAAGTTCAAAATGCTTACCCTTGGAATCCTTCTGCCCTACCTCCAGCAGGGAGATTGGCTATGCTCCTTGGATCTAAAGGATGCCTACATGCACATCCTCATCCACCCAAGCCACCGCCAATACCTAAGGTTTGTGGTGGCAGGAAATCATTACCAGTACAGAGTACTGCCCTTTGGCCTGTCCTCCGCACCGCGAGTCTTCACAAAATGTCTCGCGGTGGTGGCGGCCCATCTCCGGCTTCACGGCCTCTATGTCTTTCCGTACCTCGACGACTGGCTCATCAGAGCAGCGTCCGCTCCGGAGGTCACCAACGCCACACACCGCACCGTGACTCTCCTGCAGTACTTGGGCTTTGTTATAAACTTCGCAAAGTCCACTTTGCTCCCCTCACAGGATCTCGAGTTCATCGGCGCAAGGCTGCACACTCCTCAGGCACGAGCGTTCCTACCGCTCGACAGGGCTCAACGGCTCATGGACCTAGCCGACCGTTTTCGCAGCCAGCCCCTGGTCTCCGCCAGGCGCTTCCTGAGACTACTCGGCCATATGGCTTCCACCGTCCATGTGACCCCCAATGCCCGCCTGAATATGCGGCCTGCTCAATGGTGTCTTCGCAAGCAGTGGCAACAAGCCACAGGCGGCCTAGCAGACCTAGTGCGCGTCTCCGAGCCGCTGGTCTCATCTCTCCAGTGGTGGCTTCATCGGCCGAACCTGGTACTCGGCATGCCTTTTCAGTCACCTCAGCCGGCCCAGGTGCTGACGACAGATGCATCCCTCCTGGGTTGGGGAGCACATTGCCAAGGGGCACGTACTCAGGGCCTCTGGACCACGTGGGAGTCTGCTCAGCAGATCAACTTCCTGGAGCTCAGAGCGATCCGCCTGGCTCTCAAGGCCTTCTCCCACCTGACCTCTCACCAGTCCGTCCTTGTCCAGACGGACAATCAAGTTGCCATGTTCTACGTGAACAAGCAGGGGGGCACGGGCTCCTTCCTTCTCTGTCGGGAAGCACAGAAGCTCTGCTCTTGGGCCGTCAGTCACGGCGTTCTTCTCAAGGCAGTTTATCTCCCAGGCCAAGAAAATTGCCTGGCGGACAAACTCAGCAGGATCCTCCAGCCGCACGAGTGGGGCCTGGATCCCTTGGTAGTTCAGAAGCTCTTTCTAAAGTGGGGCCTCCCCACGATGGATCTCTTTGCCAGCCCTCTCAACCGGCAACTTCCTCGCTTCTGCTCTCGTCAGCCACATCCCCTTCGAGTTGCGGCAGACGCTTTTCTACTCTCATGGTCGGAGAGCCTTCTGTATGCTTTTCCTCCCATCCCGCTAGTCTCTCGAACTCTTTTCAAGGTTCTCCGAGACAAAGCTTTCATGATCCTGGTGGCCCCTCGCTGGCCCAGACAGCCGTGGTTTCCACTCCTGCTGCAATTAGCGGTAGAGGATCCATTCCCTCTGGGGTTACAACCGGATCTCCTCACTCAGGATCAGGGGTCTCTGCTACACCCCAACCTCAGATCTCTCAATCTAATGGCCTGGCTGCTGAGAGGGTAGTCCTTGCTCCCCTTCTCCTGCCGGCAGAGGTGGAAGAGGTCGTCCTAGCTTCTCGGCGACCTTCTACCCGCAAATGCTACGCCCTTAAATGGCGTCGCTTTTCCGTTTGGTGTACCCAACAGTCTCAGGATCCCTTCTCCTGCCCGGTGTCGGTGATCCTGCAGTACTTGCTATACCTCTCTAATCTGAGACTTAAGTCCAACTCCGTCAAAGTTCACCTCAGTGCTCTTTCAGCACATCATGTGCCGGTGGACGGCAGACCTCTTTCCAGCGACCCTCTTGTAGCGAGGTTTCTCCGAGGTCTCCTTCTGCTTAAACCACCTCTGCGCCCGCCAGCGCCTGACTGGGATCTGAATGTGGTTTTACAGCGGATCACCTGTCCGACTTTTGAACCTATGGCTACCTGTTCTCTCCGTTTTCTTTCTTGGAAAACATTGTTCTTGATAGCCCTCACTTCCGCTAGACGCGTAAGTGAATTGCAGGCCCTCGTGTCTGATCCCCCTTACACTCGGTTCTACAAAAATAGGGTAGTCCTACGGACTCACCCAAAATTTCTTCCAAAAGTGGTCTCCCCTTTTCACATCAATCAGGAGGTGGTACTTCCGACCTTCTTTCCCAGACCACACTCCAACCGAGCTGAAACGGTCCTCCATACCCTGGACTGTAGAAGGGCATTGAACTTCTACCTTGATCGTACGCGGGAGCACCATAAAGCTGCTCAGCTTTTTGTGTCTTTTGACCCCAATAGATTGGGGCTCCCGGTCTCCAAGCGTACTCTGTCCATCTGGGTTGCGGACTGTATCACTTGGGCTTATGGGGCAGCCGGACTCTCCTTGGAAGGTCGAGTCACGGCTCATTGCGTTCGGGCAAAGGCTACGTCAGTGGCTTACCTCCGCTCTGTTCCGCTGGCAGACATCTGCCGGGCCGCTACTTGGTCTTCGAGCCAGACTTTTGCGGTCCATTACTGTCTCGAGAGGGAGTCCCGCAGGGACAGTGCTTTCGGACAGGCAGTCCTCCGTAATCTCTTTGAGGTTTGAGCAACTCCTACCCTCCATCCCGGATGTGGGCTACCGGTGGGTAATAATTCAGCGAAGATTCCTTCCTTCTGTGCTGCTGAGCTAGAGGGAGCTCATTTTTGTGCTTAGGGTCTCCGGTAGCCTTAAGCTTGGGAGTCCCATATGTGAGGACTGACTTCCTGCTTGGTCCTGGAGAAAGCGTAGTTACTCACCTGTAACAGGTGTTCTCCAGGAGCAGCAGGAATCAGTCCTCACAACCCTCCCTCCTCCCCGTGGAGTTGCAATCATCTGCTTAAGTTTTTTTTGCAAATTTTTATGCTATCTTTTTTAGCTATGTCATCTGACTGGCTAAGATGGCACCCTTGGGCGGGAAGGCGACCGCGCATGCGCGCTGCAATTCCCAAAGGCTTTCTTTGAAAGCTGGGGAAAATTGCTCCGCGAGGGCTCCGTCGGCGCCGACGTCACCCATATGTGAGGACTGATTCCTGCTGCTCCTGGAGAACACCTGTTACAGGTGAGTAACTACGCTATATGGGTGACATCGGCAGCGACGGAGCCCGTGTGGGAATGCTCCCCAGCGTCCTATAGGAAAGCTTTTGGAAGCATCCCACTGCGCCTGTGCTGCAGCCTTCCCGCCTTTCCAACTCTCCCTCAGTTTTTCATTTTCCGCGGAGCCGACAGGGAGCAATTCCTGTCACCGCAGAAAAGTTTCTTCTTTTGCAGTTGCATCTGCCTTCCCGTCGACGCTAGCATGGGTATCGTTGATGTCTCTTTTCTAAAACATTTTCTTTGAGGGTCTCTGCTATCTAGGTGCTTAGACACCATTTTGGGCCTTAGGCCCCTTTGTTCCTCAAAATGGAGAAACCAACTAGTGGTTTCAAAAAGTGTTCCAAATGTAGAAGTACTATTTCTGCTACAGACACCCATGACTGGTGTCTTAAATGTTTGGGACCAGACCATTAACCATCGGAATATCTCCTCTGCAGGAAGAGGGGCCTGCAGAATAGAGCTGCAAAACTCGGCACCCTCTTTGCCTCGGATGCAATGTCTGTTGCATCGACATCGTCCAGGGCTTCATCTTCCTCCCATGAATCTCAGGTAACGAAACCCAAGTCTTCTTCGAAGACTGGTTGATCCTCAAAGGGTAGATCTCCTTCTAAGCATCGAGATGCTTTAAACATTGCCCTAGAGGAGAATACACCAGCCAAACAGCCCCGATGGGAGATCCTTGCCTCCAAAGCATTATCGGGGTCCCAAGATGTTCCCGAGGCATCCACCTCTAGAGAGCTCTTGGTGCCATGTTCTGGGGTCATGGCCTAATGTTTGGGTACTGATACCCAGGCATCGGCTGGCTTCATGGTTCAACGTATCCTGGCCATTGAGCGGAGTCTTGCGGCCTTGCTGGCGGCTTCGGTACCACTAAAGTCTCTTCAGTTGGTTCCACAGCCACCGGTACCGGAGGTATCTGCGTCAACCATTGCACCGCTCTCCATGCTACCACCCTGGAGTCGGTGTCTGGCACCAAGGGTCCAATACCGAGGCATTCTGATGCCAATTTTGATCAGTACTGTCGATGGGCTGGGCGTTAGCACCCGGCCCGTCGATAATTTGAGTTTTCTGATTCCGATTCTTCCGATGAATCGATTGGACTGGAGAGGCTCTTCCAGAGGATCTTTCTCCTTCCCCACAACGCCGGATGTCTCCTCCGGAGGACATGTCTTTTCAAGACTTTATATGGGATGTGGCTCGGGGCCTCTCTATTATGGTGACCTCCGAGAAGGAACGGAGAGCTGAAGAACTTGAAATTCTTCAGTATCCGGCAGCCCCTAAGGAGGCTGCTACCTTACCCATTCATCGGATATTGCATGACCTCATGCTTAGGATGTAGGAAACACCTTTAACGGTGTCGCCACATTCTCGAAGACTCGATACCATGTACCAGGTACCATAGTGTCCCGATTTCCAGAAGATGCAATTACCACACCATTCCATGGTTGTGGAATCGGCAATGCGTCGAATCAAAAGTGCTAAGATGCATTCATCTAATCTTCCGGGCCATGAGGCGAGAACTCTTGATGCCTTTGGCCGTCGATGTTTTCAGGCTTCCATGTTATCGGCCAGAATAAGTTCATACTCTACATGGGTATGTTTCTTCGGGAGGTGACTAAAGATTTGGAACTAATGGCTCCTCGTCTCCCAGATGACAAGAGGGCTGATTTCCTGATGCTTGTTAAACATGCCCAGAATGTTTCCAAGTTCATGAACAGGGCAACCTTTGATTGTTTTGAGTGTATTTAAAAGAACTTTTGCTATTTCCATCGGTGCATGTCTGATTGTTTTGTTACAAGCATCTGATTTAGAGCATTGAGTGCAAGATAAGCTGGGGAATATTCCTTGCACGGGAGAAAATCTGTTTGGCTAGGATTGGCAAGACAAAGTTTCTCAGCTTGAGTCCGAGAATACTACCCTAAACAGTATCTCTAGGACCACTACCAACCCAGGTAAGAAAAAGATGGTTAAGAAGCCATTTTTCAACAAGAAAAATAAGTTTTATCTGTCTTACACCCATGCTGTCCACTGTCCGGTCCATGCTTTCCAGAAGGGACAACAACAACTGAAGCAACAAATGAAGGCTCAGGTCCCCAGAGCTCAACCAGCTCAGCAGACCCAGCCTCTACAAGATCTTGCTAGAGAACGTGGCTATCCTACCTCTGGAAATTCGAGAGCCAGTCAATATTCCAGGCAGACTGGCTCTGGAATCAGGTGGCACCAGATAACATCAGAACATGGGACTCTCTCTCCATAGTGACAGAAGAGTACAAACTTCACTTCCAAAGTATGCCCCCTCCCTCCCTCCACTCCGAGTTCAGCTCTCGGCCCCTCTTACCACTCTCTTGTGCCAGGAGGTCACCACCCTTCTCGCTCAGGGTGCGATAGAGGAAGTGCCACCTCTGAACAAGGCCTGGGCTTCTACTCCCCCTACTTCCTTATTCCAAAGAAAATGAGGATACAGGCCCATACTGGACCTCCAAGAATTAAACAAGTATCTGCCTCCAAAAGAAATTCAAAATGATCTCTCTCGGAACACTTCTCCCTTACATCCAGAGTCAGGATTGGCTATGCTCTCTAGACCTAAAGGATGCATATATGCATATCCTTATTCACACAGAATACAGGAAGTTTCTTTGATTCCTTTTTCAGGGAAGACATTACCAGTACAGGGTTCTACCCTTTGGCCTGGCTTCTGCCCCAAGAGTCTTCACAGAATACATGGTGGTAGTAGCAGCAGCAGCAGCAGCATTTCTAAGAACTCTAGGGATATTTGTCTTCCCCTTCTTAGACGACTGGCTCATCCGAGCATCGTCCGTTCCAGAGGCCAGCTCTGCTCTCTCCTGCACAATGCAGGTTCTTCAACATTTTGGGATTTGTAATAAATCTTCCAAAATCCCAACACCCCTTCTCAAACCTTATTCATAGGGGCTCTTCTAGACACGCAGCATTCAAGGGCTTTTCTGCCATAGGTCCGCTGTGCTCGAATAGTTCAACTAGCTGCTCAAACAGCTATGAAGACTTTCCTAACTACTCGAGAAATGCTTCAGTTGCTCAGTCATATGGCTTCCACTGTATATGTGGTTCCCTATGCTCGTCTGCACATGCTTGCAGCTCAGTGGACCCTAGCTTCGCAGTGGACTCAAGCATCAGGTCGTCTGGGGGACAAAATCAGGAACTCTGCTCGCCTCACTTCGTCTCTCCAATGGTGGCAAGCACCAGAAAACCTACTTGTAGGGTCACTTTTTCAGAAGCCACCACACCAGTCTACCCTGATGACGGATGTGTCCAAATTGGGTTGGGAAGCTCATCTGGGCAATATCTCCACTCAGGGTCTTTGGACTCAACAGGAGGCTTGGCTTCACATAAACCTGCTAGAACTCAGGGCCATCTTCAGTGCTCTGAGTGTTCCAGGACCACCTGCGTTCCAAAACAGTTCTAGTCCAGATGGACAATCGGGTAGCCATGTTCTATGTGAACAAGCAAGGTGGAACAGGTTCTTGGGCGTTGTGCAATGAAGCCCTACACCTATGGTCATTTGCCATATGCCATCAGATCCACCTACCTAGTGGTGTATCTCCCTGGCAAACAGAATTTCCTGGCAGACAAACTCAGTCGAGTACTACTGCCACGCGAATGGTCTCTCCATTCAGAGCAGATTGCTTGAATATTTCAAGTCTGGGGAGCCCCAGATATAGATCTTTTTGCAAATCCTCAGAATGCCAGAATTCCTGCTCAGAACAGTCAGGCAATGGATGTTTTCCACCTCCACTGGGGTCAGGACTTCCTATATGCCTACCCACTCAGTCCCCTCATTCCCAAGACTCTGTTCAAGCTTCAGAGAGACAGGAGCTACATGATCCACATAGCCCCACGCTGGCCACGTCAGATGTGGCATCCATTGCTTCTACATCTCTCTCAAGCCAAACCTTTAGAGTTGGGATGTGCTCCAGATCTCCTATCCCAGGAGAATGGGACACTTCTGCACCCGAACCCCCAGTCTTTGCACCTGATGACATGGCTGCTGAAAGCTTAGAACTCCAGGATATCAACCTCTCTCAACAGGTTAAAGATATCCTTTTGGCCTCCAGGAAACCTTCCACAAGGCGTGCTTACGCTTTTAAATGGAGAAGGTTCTCAATGTGGTGTTCAAAGAAGGAACTTAATCCTTTTTATGTTCCAGTGGAGGCGTTACTTGAGTATCTCTTCCACCTTTCACCCTCTGGACTTAAAACTAATTCGTTGAGAGTCCACCTCAGTGCCACTGTGGCTTTCCACATGCCCTTTGATGGACAACCTGTCTCCTCTCAGCCGCTTGTAGCGCGTTTTATGAGAGATCTACTCTTAACTAAGCCTCCCATTAGGCCACCACCTGTGGCATGGAATCTCAATCTTGTTCTTGGACAGCTGATGAAGCCACCCTTCAAATCCCTAGTTTCTTTCTTGGAAAGTCATCTTCCTAATTGCCCCTACTTCTGTAAGACACATCAGTGAGCTCCAAGCTTTAGTGGCTGATCCTCCTTATACACGGTTCCACCATGATAAAATAGTCCTTAGGATTCATCCTCACTTTATGCCAAAGGAGGTTTCGCCTTTTCATTTAAACCAGTTGGTTTATCTTCCTGTTTTCTTCCCTAGGCCTCATGCCTCTAGTGCAGAAAGGAATCTACATACTCTGGATTGCAAGCGTGCTTTGGCCTTTTATCTTCAGAGAACTAGGCAGCACAGAAAAGCTTCACAGCTTTTTGTTGCATTTGATTCCAGTCACCTGGGTTTACCAGTTTCCAAGAGAGCACTCCAAGTGAATTGAAAACTGTATATCTTTTACCTATGAGAGTAAAGGACTTTCTCTTGAAGGTCATGTCACAGCACACAATGTGCAAGCAATGGCTGCCTCTATGGCAAACCTAAGCTCGGTGGCGATTGTTGAAATTTGCAAAGCAGCAACCTAGTCCTCTGTCCACACCTTTTGCGACCCACTATTGCTTGAACAAGGACTCCCGTTGGGATGCCTCGTTTGGCCAGGCTGTTCTCCAGCATCTCTTTCAGACTTAGAACGACTCCTACGCCCGCCCCCCCCCATCCCAGGTTTCGATACCAGTGATCCTTGGGAGGATACATGACCCACTTTAGCCTGTGTTTCACTGCTCTCTCTGGGGTCATCTCCCTAGCATCTCCAAGCTAGGGAGTCCCATATGTGAAGACTACATTCCTGCTGTTCCTGGAGAGCACCTGTTACAGGTGAGTAACTACGCTTTATTCAACTAATCTATTTGTGACTAACTTTTGAAGGGGGAAGAAGTGATGTCCTTAGTGGAGATGAATTTATAAAACCAGAGCTCTGTCAGGGTCAGTAGATAAAGCAGTAAAGAGTCCTTTTGAAAATGCCATTAGCCCACAGAATTGGGCAAAATCAGCTGTACAACCCCATATCTCAAGAAACTTAAAATGTTCTGTTGAATAACTTGAGAATTTTGATGCAATGAAGAGAGCATATTTCTTAAACTATTCAAAAATCTATCAAACTAATGCTGTATAAAAAAAAGGTCTTTCCTGCAACTTGTTTGACTATAATTTCCACACATTAGTCAAAAAACGCACATGAACTTATCTGACCTTGCATAACAGGTTCAGGATCATTTGACACAGTCTGTTTAAAATAACAGCACATTAACAGTTGCATCAAGTGTGTGCCACAGTGATTGGGAGGCAATTTTCAAAGTCATTTACCAAGCTACATTTGCTGTCCTAAAATTCTTTTCACTCAATCTGGCCAAAAGTATCCATGGAGTTCTTGCCATAGAGAGGCATTCCCAGGAAGCGTGGCATGTGTTCAGTTGGGTCTTAATGTGCATAGATTGTATCGTCAAATCCATGCACATTTTCTTTTTTACCCATGGACACTTCTCAGAAGGGAATATTAGGTATGGGTCTATGGGTACAAAGCACCCGCAGGCTTTGCAGCTAGGGAGACAGTTTCAGAATTATCCTCGGTAATGGCAGTTTAGATATTCTATGACTTTCTTTACAAACTAGTTATTGTGTGGTGTGTTGCAACCACTGTTCCCTCTAAGCTGTGCGCGTGTGCGCGCGCACACACCTCGCCGAGCGAGCGCACATACTTTATAACAGAGCGCACAAAAATTACGGTTCTGATTCTGATAGAAAACAACACAGACATCTTAAAATTTAAAAGTTGTTGTGTATTTACGGTTTTCACAAGTTCTACAATATTATCTAGTGCAATCAATGTGGTGTACATACTGTATTCTGACGTGTAGTCAAATTTTAAAGTATAGAACTCTGAGTGTCGTTATGTGCCGCACAAAAATTTAACCTTCCTTCAAAAGCTGCACAGCTGATATTTTATGCACACACAGCCTACAGAAAATTAGAGGGAACATTGGTTGCAACCTATACTGTAGTGCTATTAAATAATTTAAATAATAAAGCAATAATACTGTAGCTGAAAGTGAAACTAGAAATTCTCTAAATATGATGAATGTAATGTCAGTAAAAGCCCCAGCATTTCCTCATTCTTTTCCTTGGAAAACAGCAAAGGTTAGTCCCAAGCACATTTTCATTTTTATTTTATTTGTGCTAATTTGATAGCCCATTCTTCTCAAAAATGAATCAGAGCAGTTTTAAATCATTAAAACAGTTCAATAATAAAATAAAATCATAAAATGCAAACATTTTTAAAAAAAAAAAGCGTCCTCATCATCCCTCCAGACATAGATTTATGCTCTCCTCTCAGCAGATGAAGACTGAGAACTACTGGTTTGATGTCACTGTATATAGGATGCCATGTAGTCCATATCCAGCTGTATTTCTCAGTCTCCAGAAGATGGGGAGGCAAGTACACCTGAGCTGTCTGGATTTGGTAGTGCTTGTCTTTCCTATGGGTGAGAATTCAGCTTCTTTGGAGAGATCACGAGGGCTTGAATTGGCTGGGGTGGGTTCATGCAAATCCAGCGGTACCCAGGCCCTCCCCCCACTTCCCTTCAGGTTTAGCTTGCGAGGATAATTTTGGCTGCAGTATACTTGTCGTCCTTCCTTACTTTTGAGAGGGGGCCAGAGGGGAAGTTGGTCCAAGCTGCCTCTAGTTTGATGGAAGTGCTCTGTTGTCCTCACCTACTTTGGGAGGGGGCCCTAAGGGAAGCCATGGTAGAGATTGGCTGTGTGCACAAGTTTAAAAAAAAAAAAAAAAAGGCAGCCCCAGACCAAGCTAGTGTCACTAATGGCCATCACAGCATCAGCTGATACAAATAGATTTGACTTTTTGGAGGCTAGAGACGCAAAAGAGCAGTCCCGGCCCATGCATGACTTGAGCAGGTTCAGCATGGTAGGTGCTGCACAGCTGACAGAGGGTGCGGTAGCTGGAGCCACAAATGTGAAAAGAGCTGTGTGGACAGGCTCCCGTCCTCTGGAGGTTTTTTCCTCTGCCACAGCAGTCCTGGGGCAATCACATGCTAACGATCCCAGCATAGTAGGGGCAGCAAGAGACTCCCCTATAGCAGGTATGGTCGTGTTTCTGGCAGGCTCTGCCATCATTTTACTAGTCTTGGTCTGGAGCCTGGTACAAACCTAAAGAATTTTTTTAGAAGTCCTCTCAACTTTAGAGAGAACTGGGACATAAACTAGGGATAAGCTTGATCCCAAGTTTATGCTTTGCAACAGGCCTTTCCAATTAAGAAGGGAGTGATGGCAGAGTCTCTGAGTAGTGGCCATTCCTCTC
This sequence comes from Ichthyophis bannanicus, assembly GCA_033557465.1. NCBI lineage: Eukaryota > Metazoa > Chordata > Amphibia > Gymnophiona > Ichthyophiidae > Ichthyophis > Ichthyophis bannanicus. The sequence continues at coordinate 140,049,224 of CM066044.1, forward strand.
TCTAATAGCCCACAGTGGGTCCTGAAATCCCTAAGATGTCCTGAGTTGGCCAGCTAAATGAATGGAATGAGATGGACTCCTTGCTACACTTGCAGGATCTCAGGAGGCCTCTCAGGGATCCTCTATAGGACGCAGTGGAGCCTTAGTGATTCCCTGATGAAGAGAGCTGGCAAGTTTGTTATGGAAACTGTTCCTTATCGTCTCTCCAGTTCAGTCCCTCACCTCTGGGTAGTGAACCTCCTGCAGCATTGAGAACTGAGCATGTTGAAACTGACATCACTGGATGTATCCTACTGGCCTCTCCCACCAGCCCCCCAGTGTGCCCAGTCTCCATGCAGCAGGAGGACGTAGTGAGCCTAAGTGCTGGGCTCACTAGAGGGACACATAAGGAGCATTTTGAGTTGAATAGATAGTTTTAGAGTTTATTTTCTGGCTATATAATTTAACTTCATTTTATCAGGGATTCAGATTTAGGTTTGTTTAAAGTTGTTTTTAAAAAAAAAAAGATCTTTAAAGGGTTAATAAGGGGAGCGGGGCTATAATGGGATTTGCCAGATTGCGGGGTGTAAGGTCTATGAATCGACTTTACCCCTTGGCTGATTTAGAGAGGGAGATGTTTCGGTCTCCACACGTAGATGCAGCGGTATCTGCAGTCACAAAGAAGACCACTATCCCGGTAGAGGGCAGTGTAGCCCTGAAAGATGCACAGGATAGGAAAGTGGATGTGCTATTAAAGCAAGCTTTTGAAGTTAATGCTCTGGCGCTGCAAGCCTCTATTTGTGGGTCTTGGGTGGTGAGGGCTTGTCTGAGATGGTCTCAGCGTTTTCAGCAGCCGGCGCAAGAGCGCTTATCGGATGAGACACGGCTGGAGTCCGGTTCAGCGTATTTAGCAGATGTCCATTATGATCTAATCAGAGCCTTGGCAAATAGTATGGCTTCTCTAGTAGCCCCACGCTGTTATCTTTGGTTAAGAAATTGGGCGGCAGATACTTCTTCCAAATCGCAACTCAGTAAGCTGCCGTTTAAAGGGAAGTTGTTGTTTGGAGAGGATTTGGAAAAGCTGGTCAAAGATTTGGGGGAATCCAAAGGAGGACGCCTGCCAGAGGATAGGCCTAAGCAGGGTCGAGCTCAGGCAATGCCCTGAGGTCAGTTTCGAGACTTCGGGAGCTTTCGGACCTCTCGGTTGGGAGGTTTTCAAAGAGGAAGATTTCCCGCACGTGGTCAGAGTTTTCGGGGATTTCGAGGAGCGGGCAGGGGATTTAGTAGCCCCTCCACCGCAACTCTTAGAAAGCCGCAATGAAGCGAGGCAGGCCCGGGCAGGGGTTCAGCTAATAGGGGGTTGACTTTGGGATTTTCTCCCTGCCTGGGTCCAGATAACATCCGATAAGTGAGTACTAAAGGTCATTCGTAAAGGTTATGCTCTCGAATTCTCTTGCCCGGTAACAGATTCGTTTGTGCTTTCGCCTTGCAGGGAGCGGGAGAAATCGATTGCAGTACAGGAGACGTTAGTTCGTCTTCTGCAATTAGGAGCAGTGGTGCCAGTGCCGCGAGAATTATACGGTGTCGGTCGCTACTCCTATTTATTTCACAGTGCCCAAGAAAGACGGGGCTCTCCGTCCCATTCTAGACCTCAAGGGAATAAATCGCTGTCTCAGAGTACCGCATTTTTGAATGGAAACCTTGCGATCGGTGATAGTGGCAGTTCGACAAGGAGAATTTTTAACATCCCTCGATCTTATTGAAGCGTATTTTACACATTCCCATCAGACCAGCACATCAAAAGTTCCTAAGGTTTGCACTACCGTGGGGTCATTTTCAGTTTCAAGCATTGCCCTTCGGTTTGGCAACGGCTCGGCGCACCTTCACCAAGATTACGGTGGTGGCAGCGGCAGCACTGCGGAAGGAAGGAATCCTTATCTCGACGACTGGTTGATATGCACGAACTCAAGAGCCAAGAGTGTCAGAGTGACAGACAGAGTGGTGCAATTTCTGCAGAGTCTCGGCTGAGTAGTCAATGTAGCCAAGAGCCGTTTGATTCCGTCTCAGGTTCTGGATACTTAGGAGTACGGTTCGACACTCGTGTGGGGGCAGTGTTTCTGCCAGACCTGCGAGCCCAGGCTCTGCGGAGTCGAGTGCGCAAGTTTTTAAAGACTCCAGCTCCATCAGCCTGGGACTACCTTTGTGTTCTTGGGACAATGGCAGCGATGCTGGAAGTGGTACCTTGGGCCAGAGCACACATTTTATTTATTTATTTATTTATTTATTTACATTCTCTTATATACCGCGCTATTCCTCATCAGTGCGGTTTACATGGAACAACTATATACACATTTCAAACTGGTTGATCTGCGTTTACAATTAACAGGTACTAGAACTTGGGTCAAGAACTTGGGTAACTATTTACATCTGTGCAGTAGCGACTAAGGTGAACTCTTTGTGCTGCACTGGTTAGCTCGATGATGAGGCTCTTGTAGCGCTACCATCAGGATAATGCAAGAGGAAGAGGTGATGTTTTAAAACCTTCCTAAACTGGGCTAGATCAGTGATTGCCCGGATGCTGGGAGGGAGGGTGTTCCAGCATCTAGGCGCACAGAACTTGAAAGCTCTGTTTACCGTTGCCTGGGTGCACTTGGTTGTTTCTTTTGGGACTATTAGTTTATTGACTGCTTGTGATCTTCTGGATCTATTAGAGGGGATGCTCTGTATGAGGTCCGTTAGAGATGCTGGGGAGAGCCCATTTATGACTTTGAAAGTCAGTATTAAGGTTTTGAAAGTGAGCCTGCCTTGTATAGGGAGCCAGTGGAGCCGTTTCAGGATGGGTGTCGTGTGATCCCACCTGGATGTCCCTTGGAGAACTCTTGCTGCTGAGTTCATCGCAAGCTGTAACGGGTGCAAAGTAGATTGAGGGAGACCCTGGAGTATGGCATTTGCGAAGTCAAAATGTGGTATGATTAATGCTTGATAAACTGTCCGGAGGTCATCCGGTTTGAGCAGGGAGCGTAGGTGTCTGAGTGCTCGGATCTTGTGATACACTACTCTTGCTATATTACTTATGTTTGCCTTCATGTCTAGTCACTGGGTGACTCCAAGGTATCTTATCAAGGGTTTGGTAAGAAGTTCTGCTTCCTTGACTTTCAGGCAGGGGTGGTGTGATGAAGTTTGGATTCCTTGTGATGAAAAGGACCTCGGTTTTCTTATGCTGAATTCGGAGGTTTTGGGTTTGTAGCCAGCTTGATACCGCGTTGAAACAGTCGGTCAGTGGGGAGAGGTCAAGGCACTCTGTCGGAGAATGGCATGTACAGGAGAACGTCGTCAGCGTATAACAGGCAATTCACTTTGAATGACCGGATGATATCACAGATAGGCTGCATGTAGATGTTGAACATCAGGGCAGAGAGAGAGGATCCTTGCGGGACTCCTTGATTCTGGTGGAAAGGTTCAGATATTGACTCCCCTGATCGTACGTGCTGCCATCTATCCGATAGATATGACTTGCACCATTCTAGTGCTGTGTCACGTATCCCTTTCTCCTTGAGACGTTGCAGGAGGCAATCGTGGCAGACTGAATTGAAGGCGGCTGCTATGTCCATAAAGATGAGTACATATCCTTGACGGATGTTATCGATTCCGGTTATTATGGTACTAAAGAGTGTAGTGAGGAGTGTTTCAACCCCATGCGCCTCTCTAAAGCCATGTTGACACGGGTCCAGCGGAGCGGAAGCTTCAATGTGTGCATGAATTTGTCTTTGGACATCTTTTTCAATGATTTTGGCCAGTAGAGGTATGCTTGATATCGGTCTATATGACTGTCTGTCAAGTTTGCTGTTTTTTCAGAAGCAGCCTGATGGAGGTACGCTTAAGGGATTGGGGAATGTTCCTGTCATGAAGGAGCAGTCCATTAGCTTGGCTATGAAAGGGCTGACAGTCGATCGTAACTCCTTTATCCAGAACACTGGGCAAGGGTCGGTTTGAGCGGTGGTTGTGTTGATCGCAGCGATTGTGTCTTCAATGTGTTTCTTGGATGGCCTGGAGAATATGGACAAGGGAGTTAAATATCCCTGCTCACGTGCGATTGTGGGTGCAGGGGACTTGTTTGTCTGGCAAAGTTTTGATTGTAAGTAGTCAGCAAATTCTTGTGGGTGGATCTGACTTGGTTGCTCGGGTGCTGGTTCTTTAGCTAGGTTCTTTACCAGAGCGAACAAATCATGTGGTTTGTTTAGAGACCACTTTAGTGTGTCTGTATGGAATCTTTTCATGCTCTCAAATATTGCCTGGCGGTGCTTAGCCAGTTGCATGTTGTATGCCTTGGCATCATCGGTGGAGTGCGTTTGGCGCCATCTTTCAAGCTTTCTTAAGCAGGTGAGTGAAGATCTAAGCTCAGTGGTGTACCAAGGCGCGGTGACTCTCTTCCCTGGTAGTTTGTTTGACGGTGGCCGTAGCACAATAGAGCTGAGATTTTTGTTCCAGGCGGATACAAGCTCTTCAGGATCACATGCCGTCGATTCTAGGAGTGAGCGGGTTCGGGCTAAGATCATGTCTTTGTCAAAGGCCTGAAATCTACGTGGTGCTGTTGTGGTGCTGCTGTTAAGCCTATTGGTGTTCTTTTGCGATTTGTTGGGCATGGGTATTTGGAACTCAAGAGCCAAGAGCCAAACCATGCCAAGCCATGCGTCCGTTGCAGAGGTCTCTACTTCGGCGTTGGTCGCACCAGAATGACACCCTGAACAAGCGGCTTCCCTGTCCGTTGAAGGTCTGAAAAGCGTTTCAATGGTGGCTTTGCCCAAGAAATGTGGGAGCGGGCATGCCACTCGAGCAGCCACAATGGCTTCCAGTATTGTCGGATGCCAGTCTCGCAGGTTGGGGAGCTCATTGTGAGGATCTGTTCACACAAGGAACCTGGACTGAGCAGGAAGCCAAGTGGTCGATCAACTGTCCGGAATTGCAGGCGGTGGCTCTAGCGCTTCGGGCATTTGAAACCTCGGTGCAGGGTCAAGCAGTGCGAGTGCTCTCGGACAATGCTGCAACGGTGGCTTACCTCAATTGGCAAGGGGGCACAGGAAGCACGGCTATGGAAGAAGAAGTGGAAATGTTGTTTGCTTGGGTGGAGCCTCGGCTTCAGGCGTTGTCGGCAGCACACATTGCGGGAACGGACAATGTGACGGTGGATTTTCTCAGCAGAGTCAGAGTGGATGCCGGCGAATGGGAGCTTCATCTGGAAGTTTTTGTTCAGATAGTCGACAGATGGGGACCTTCGATTATGGACCTCATGGCTACGTTTCGTTTGGCCAAGAAGAGTCGCTTTTACAGCAGAAGACGAGAAAGGATGTCGGAGGGTATCGATGCCTTGATGCAACGATGGCCCACACAAGGGTCTGCTCTACATCTTTTCCCCCTTGGGCTCTCATAAGACGGATGATTCAGCGCATCAAATCTCATCAGGGGAAAGTAGTGTTGGTAGCACCGGATTGGCCGCGACGCCCCTGGTATGCCGATCTGGTGTGGCTACTAGACAGGAAACCTTGGTGGATTCCCGCAACAGCGGACCTTCTGATGCAAGGGCCTCTAAGAATGCCTCACGAAGATCGGTTCTCGCTTATGGCTTGGCCATTGAAAGGGATAGGTTAAGGAAGAAAGGTTATTCGGGTGCAGTGATTGCTACCTTACTTCTGGCCAGAAAGAAGTCTACATCCCTAGCATATGTGCGCGTATGGCATATTTTTGAGGACTGGTGTGAACGACATCAAGTCCGACCAACCATGGCTTCAGTTCCTGTAATTTTAATTTTTTTGCAGGACGCTTTTGATAAGGGTTTGGCAGCCAGTTCCTTAAGAGTTCAGCTGGCGGCTATTTCTTGCTATCAAGGACAGGTCCAGGGATTAGCATTGGGGTCTCATTCCGATGTGATACGATTCCTGAAAGCTGTGGCTCGTTTAAGGCCTTCCCGAAGATTGATTTCTCCTCCGTGGGATCTCAACTTAGTCCTTGAGCGCTGATGAGAGAACCTTTTGAGCCGCTGCACTTGGCTTCCCTCAAGGATTTGACTTTAAAAACAGTGTGTTTGGTGGCCATTTGTTCTGCACAAATTTCGGAGTTGCAGGCGTTGTCTTGTCGGGAACCGTTTCTGTCCTCCTCTAGGGAAAAGGTTGTGTTGCGCCCAGTTCCGTCGTTTCTGCCTAAAGTGGTTTTGCCATTTCATATGAATCAATCAGTCTCTCTGCCAGTAATAAGGTGTGTCGGGAGAGGACACGTCGGACTGTAGTTTGCAGCTGTTGGATATCAAGAGGGTCATAGGGCGATACTTGAAAGTTTCAGAATTCTTTTACAAATCTGAACGCTTATTCGTTCTCTTTGGGGAGCAACGTAAAGGGGAAGCAGCGGCCAAAGCTTCAATTTCCAGATGGGTCTGAGAAGCGATAGCGTCGGCCTATATTTTACAGGGGTGTTAGGTGCCCGCAGGGCTATGGGCTCACTCTACCAGGGCGCCTGCAGCTTCATGGGCAGAACATAGTTTGGTGCTGCCAGTGGAAATTTGTAGGGCTGCCACATGGTCGTCTTTACATATGTTCAGTAAGCACTATCGCCTGGATGTTCAGGCAGCGAAGGATGCCTGTTTCGCGGCTGCAGTTTTGTGGTCCGGTTGGACAGGTCCCTCCCAATAGTTTACTGCTCTGTTACATCCCAGAAGTGAGGGACTGAACTGGAGGGACGATAAGGAAAGAGAAATTAGACTTACCTGCTAATTGTTGTTCCTTGAGGAACTCCAGTTCAGTCCCGATTCCCACCTGGGGATTTCTCAGTTTTCGGCAGGGGCAGGTTGTTGGGGGGGGGGATGGGAAACATGCTGCTGGTGAAGGTCCGCCGGATATTTTGGATCTCTGTATTTTTTCTGTTCTCTTTTTCTCTATGCTATTTTTTTCTTTAAAGAGAGGGCAGGAGAAGTTATCCTCTTAGTTAATGGGGAATTAGAACAGTTATTTAAATTTAATTGGTTAAAGTTAATACTATAGCTACTTATTTGTTGCTCCTTTGAGTCTGCTTTGTCATAGGTCACTGGGGGCTGGTGGGAGAGGCCAGCTGGATGCATCCAGTGATGTCACAGTTTTGACATGCCCAGTCTCCATGCTGCAGGAGGAGGTTCACTACCCAGAGGTAAGGGATTGAACTGGAGTTCCTCAAGGAACAACAATTAGCAGGTAATTCTAATTTCTCTTTTGAGGTGGGGATGAGCTCACCTCCTAAACTGGTTGAGGGTTTGTGCAGCTGTCGAAAGCGTGGAGTCTTGTGGAGTACAATACTTATAGGAAGTTCCCTAATCTCCTTGCTACCTCTTCAGCTTATGCTTAAGTGGGCATGCCATTATCTCAAGTATCAATAGAGTCCTGTACCCATGGTGAGTCGCCCACAGATAGTCCTATCAATAAGGCCTCTTCCTTAGGTATCTGCTAATGGTCTGCCATGCATTTCTGTAGGAAAGGTTTGGGTTGATGTTCTTAATCTTCAAACTGCCCCATCTTCTACATCCAGGGGACCATCTGTGACCACAGTTGTACCAGTCTGCTCTCACTGTCTTGCCAGTCCCCGATCTTGGATTGCTCTAACATTGGGTCCTAGCACTGGGATCTTACGAGCTATGTGACTGAGTGTTAGCATGGTCTTTGGTCAGAGGAGAGCAGGCAAGTGTCCTTCAGCAGGGAAAGTGCTGAGGAGTTGCTCGAGATCGGTTCTATATCCTTCACATACTCCTGCTTTTCCTCCATACAAATGGAGTGAGGCTATACCTCTGTTCCTCTCACCTGCTAATGCCCAGGTTGTAGTGATGGTTCTATGATTTTGTTTGGCCTTTTGTCTTTGCAGCAGAAGTGGACACTGAGGACACTTTAGCTTTAGCTGGGTACCCCAGAGACACCAGATTCAGGGGAGCTCATGCTATTAGTGCTCCTAAATTTGAGAGGGTGATGGTAAATCAGCCACCATTGCTGCCTAGATCCACTTGTAAGCCTTGGGCTGATTCAGTTTACCATTCCTGCAGAGCTGCATCTTGTAGAACTTTGGTGCCATGGCATCAGCTGGTGAGTCTGTCATCATTCTTCCTGGTCCACCGTAGTATGTTCTGGGAGAAGTTTGTTTGCTCTAGATCCCATCGTTTTCTCCAGTACCATGTGCTCCCCATAATGTCAGAAGTGGAAGCCCAGCTCAGAGTGTGAAGCAATTGGACCTGTGCCTGACACATCTAATTGAACTAGCACTATGGTCTGTGGAGGAGGAAGGAATTATGCATGTTAGGTCTCCTTGGCATCCTGGGGGCTTAAGATCATGGTGAAAGCTCTATTAGGTGTCATTGAGGTCCCCTTGAGCTTCCTTGTATGGATTCTTTCTAGGATGTGATGTTGACATTTTGGTTGAGAGGACTGTTAGCTTGGGCCACAATGTTTACAGACCTTCGGGCTTATTCAAGTTGGGAGTTTTTCTTCATCATGACAGTACAGAGCATTGTGTTCTGGGCCAGATTCCTTCTTATTGGCCTAAAGCTGTTCTCTCCTTCCTGTCTTTTCAGTCCTTTTCCTTACCACTCTTGTGGTTGGCAGGCTAGAATGGTTGCTTAGTGAGTTCCCATCAGCTGGAAGAGAGATGGGCCTGTGTAGAAGAGGACTGAGGATTTAGCAGGCGTGGATCACTGTTGTCTTTGGTCTATGGAGCCTGAAAGAGCAAGGTGGTGTTGAGGGCTTTGTTTGCCTGCTGAATTCCAGAAACTGATCACTTTATCAGGGGGGCATTTTATATTAGCAGCATTGACTTGTTAACACAGAGTAGTTACTCACCTGTAACAGGTGTTCTGCAGGAGCAGCAGGAATCAGTCCTCACATATGGGTGTCATCAGTGCCGATGAAGCCCCAGCAGAGCATTTCCCCGCCTAAAGGTGCCATCTTACCTCAGTCAAATGACATAGCTAAGAACAGCACACAAAAATGAAAAATAAACTATATACAACTGCAACTCCAAGGGGAGGAGGGAGGGTTGTGAGGACTGATTCCTACTGCTCCTGGAGAACACCTGTTACAGGTGAGTAACTACTCTTTCTCCAGGACCAAGTAGGAAGTCAGTCCTCACATATGGGTGACTCCCTAGCTCTGGGCTACCGAGGAACCCAGACTGAACAAGAGAACTCCCTCTAGTCCCAGCTGCAAAGAAAGGCTTTTCAAGGACACAACCTCCACCGGTAGCACAACAGAGGGCAGGAGTTGCCTAAACCTCAAAGAGATTCCGGAGTACTGCCTGGCCAAAAGCACTGTCCCTACAGGACTCCCTCTCCAGGCAGTAATGGGCCGCAAAAGTCTGGCTTGAAGACCAAGTTGCAGCCCTGCAGATGTCTACCAAGGGCACAGCGGAGATGAGCCACTGAGGCAGCCATTGCCCTGACACGATGGGCCATGACCCTACCATGCAAAGGAAGGTCAGCCGTCTTGTAAGCCCAGGTGATACAGTCAGCTACCCAGATGGACAAGGTACGCTTGGACACAGCCAACCCTCAACTTATTGGGGTCAAAGGAGACGAAGAGCTGAGTAGCCGTAGCCCTTCTATGCCCCTGCGTATGGTCAAGGTAGAAGGATAAGGCCCTCCTACAGTCCAGGGTATGCAGAACTGCTTCAGCCTGGCTTGCATGAGGCCTAGGGAAGAATATTGGAAGGACCACCTCCTGATTGAGGTGGAAGGAGGAGACAACTGTAGGGAGGAACTTTGGGTGAGTCCTGAGGACTACCCAGTTCCTATAAATCCTGGTGTAAGGCCTGTCACAGACCAGGGCCTGAAGCTCACTTACTCGCCTAGCCGAGGTAAGGGCTATCAGGAAGAGTGTCTTCCAGGAGAGGAAGCGTAGTGGACAAGTAGCCATCGGCTCAAAAGGGGATGGCGAGTCAGTTGCTGCAAGACCACATTCAGCTCCCACTCAGGGGCAGGAGGACGGATGGGAGGCTTGAGCAAAAGCAAGCCCCTGAGAAAGCGGGACACCAAGGGGTGACCAGATAGAGATTGTCCCTCTACCAATGAGTGGTGAGCTGCTAGAGCTGAGAGGTGGACCCGAACAGAATTGGACTTAAGTCCCTGATTGGATAAGTGCAGTAAGTACTGAAGAACTACTGGCACAGTACAGGAGAAAGGATCCTCTGTACACAGGTGACACCACACAGAAAACCTCTTCCATTTGAGAGCATAGGTTTTCCTAGTGGACTGTTTCCTAGAGGCTAGGACAACCTCCTCAACTTCCTGAGGTAGGTCCCAGGGAGCCAAAACTACCCTTGCAGCCTCCAGGCCATCAAATTGAGAGACTTGAGATTTGGGGTGCAGAAGGGAACCCTGCTCCTGTGTGAGAATGTTGGGTTGCAACCCCAGAGGCAGTGGAGGATCCACCGCCAGTTGAAGCAGAAGAGGAAACCAAAGCTGTCTCGGCCACCTGGGAGCTACCAGCAGGACCGAGGCCTTGTCCTGGAGAATCTTGAATAGGGTTCGGGCCACCAAGGGCGTGGGAGGAAACACATAGAGGAGGCCCTGAGACCAAGATATCAGAAAAGCATCTGCTGCTGTCCGCAGAGGATGTGGTTGTCTGGAGCAGAACTTTGGTAGTTGCTTGTTGATGGGGCTGGCAAAGAGATCCATCAAAGGGAGACCCCATCTCAGGAAGATCTTCTGAACTACTGAAAGATGCAGCTGCCACTCGTGGGGCTGCAGTATCCTGCTCAATCTGTCTGACAGGTAGTTGTCCTGGCCCGGAAGGTACACAGCCCTGAGGAGCATGTTGTGCTTGAGGGCAAAAGAACAAAGGTCCTGAGCTTCCCAACAAAGGATCCTGGACCCAGTTCCGCCCTGTTTGTTCACATAAAACATGGCAACTTGGTTGTCTGTCTGAATCAGGACAGACTGCTGAGCCAGGGTAGGAGTGAAAGCTTTGAGTGCTAATCGAATAGCTCTGAGTTCGAGGAGATTGATCTGCTGTGCAGCTTCTCAGGGAGACCAGAGGCCCTGGGTGCACTTGCCCAGACAATGCGCTCCCCAGCCTTGCAGGGAGGCATCTGTTGTCAGCATCACTGTGTAACCTGGAATCTGAAAGGGCACCCCTTTCAGCAGATTGGGTGGGTGTAGCCACCAGTTGAGGGAGTGCAGAAATGGTCTGGACACCCTTATCCTGTCTCTGAGGCTGCATGTGGCCTGTGACCACTGAGACCGAAGGCACCACTGTGCAGACCTCATATGGAGCCTGGCATTGGGGGTCACATGTACTGTCGAAGCCATGTGGCCTAGAAACCGCAGGCAGAGTCTGGCGGAGACCAGGGACCTGCTGAGAAACTGACATGCCAAGGCCATTAACCTTCGGGCTCTGTTTTCTGGCAAGTATGCCTTTGCCAGGAGAGAGTCCAACCTTGCCCCTATGAACTCCAAGTTCTGGGAAGGGAGCAAAGTGGACTTTGCGAAGTTTATGACAAACCCCAGGCGTTGTAGAAGAGCAATGGTCCTGAGGGTGGCTTGATTGGCCTCCTGACCTGTCTGACCCCTGATGAGCCAGTCGTCCAGATAGGGGAAGACAAAGATGCACTGATTTCTCAGGTAGGCCGCCACCACTGCTAAGCACTTTGTAAAGACTCTTGGGGCGGAGGTGAGGCCGAAAGGCAGCACTCTGTACTGATAATGGTTTCCTCCCACGATGAACCTTAGGTACTTTCTGTGGTCTGGATGAATTAGGATGTGAGTGTACGTATCCTTGAGATCTAAGGAGCATAGCCAATCTCCCTGCTGGAGGTAGGGCAGAAGGGTTCCAAGAGTAAGCATCTTGAACTTTTCTTTCACTAGGAACTTGTTGAGGTTCCTGAGGTCCAGAATGGGACAAAGGCCACCGGTCCTTTTGGGCACCAGGAAATACCTGGAGTAGAATCCGTGACCTTGCAAGTGGGGAGGCACAGGCTCCACCGCCCTGTCCACCAACAGACCCTGAAGCTCCTAACGGAGAAGGTCTGTGTGCAGAGGAGGCCTTGGAGGCTCCCCTGGAAAATATGGGTTGGCAGTTGGTGGAAATGGAGGGCATATCCCTTGTCGATTATCTCCAGTACCCAACTGTCCCTGGTGATAAGGGGCCACTGGTGGGCAAAGAGGGCGAGGCGACCTCCTGTGCAGGGTTGGGAGAGCAGTGGAGGAGAGGCTATGCTCAAGGAGTCAAAAGCCCCCACCCTGCTGAGTGGTAGCAGGGGCCTGAGGCTTGGGGGTCCTCTGCCTACGGGGCCCATTACCCTGGCCCTTGGCTTGCTGACCCTGGGGGGTAGCTTGGGAAGCCTGATATTGTGGGTACTGTTTGTAGGCAGTGCCCTTCCTTGGGTAAAAGGGCTTTTTACCCGAGCCCTTTTTATGAGAAGGGGCAGAGGTTTTCCTCGACAGCCTTGTCCGGGTGAGGTGCTCGGTCTCGAGCTGAGCGGCCTTCTCGGTCATGGGCTTGCCAGAAAGGTTTTCCCCTCAGCAAAGGACATCGACCAACTTGTCCTGAACCCATGGCTCGAGGTCCGATGACTGCAGCCATGCCTGGTGTCGAGCCGCGATGCCGGCTGCCGCAACTCGGGCCGAAGCCTCAAAGCCATCGTAGGCGGCGCAGGACATGAACTTCGAGCAGTCCCGAATCCCCGAGGACAAGGACTTAAATCTCTGCAAGGGTTCCCCGGAGAGACCAGCAGAGAATCTGGCCAACTCCTTGGCCAGATCCCGCAAGTACATGCCCATGTACAGCTGGTAAGACTGGACACAGCAAGCAAGCATCGAGCCCTGAAAACACTTTCTACCGACGCCATCGAGGTTTCAGGCCTCCCTGCCAGGAGGCACCGCGGAGTACATCTTCTGACTCTTCAGACGATGCATGGCCGATTCCACAACCATGGAATGGTGTGGTAGCTGTGCCTTCTGAAAACCAGGGCTCTTACGAAGCCGATAGATGGAATCGACTCGCTTGCTAAGAACCGGTGCCGAGGCCGGTGTCTCCCACATACTGAAGAGGAGCCGTTCCAGCATCGGAGGAACCGGGACAGTAAAGGCCTCCTTCGGAGGAGAGTCATACTGCAGCGCCTCGAGCTCTTCAGCTCGAGGCTCTTCCTCGGGATCAGCAGGAATGGCCAAGGCAGTGGCCATATCTCGGACGAACTCCGAGAACCGGGTGTCCTCCGGGGGGGGGACCTACTCCGGGGCTCAGACTGCGGCGAGTCCGAAGGCACGCACTGAGTCTTAAAGGTGTCAGGAGACTCCTCGTCCTCCGTCTCCCAAGCCGACTCATCTGAGGAAGAGTCGGGGTCCGACCCCGCGGGGCCCTGGAGCACCCGCCCCGAATGGGAGGTCGAGGGGGACCGCGACCGAGGTCGACGCCGAGCCACAATGGTCTCGAGTATCGGCTCGGTCTCCGGGGTCGACTTGGACGTCGATGTCCCGGTGTCCGGGGCAGATGCACCAGACAGGCTGGCCATCAGTGCCCACTGCTGCTCCATGAAGGCAGACATTCTGCTCTCCAAGGCTGTCATCCTGAGACTGAGCTCGGGAGACGCAGCAGCCACCGACTCGGGCCCCGGCGGCGCCTCCCTGGGAGGAGAGTCCATGAGGACTACGGGGCTTACGTGTCCAGCAGACTCCGGCTCCACACGAGGAACTTTGGCAGGCTTCTCCGGTTCCACAGGCCCGGGGCGACGGTCAGGGGTCAGACCTAGCCCTCGAGGAGCCAGGGACCTCTTCCGATGACGCCCTCGCGAGCCATTTCTTCCTCTTGCATTCCCGGTCGGGGGACCCCCTGTCCGAGGAGCTTCGACGGCGCTCTGGATCGGAATCCCGAGATGTCGAGGCCTCGGATGAGGTCCGGGCCCGGCCGGAGGCTGAGTCCGAGAAAAGCCTTTCCTTTTGCTGCTGGCGACTTCGTAGTGCCTTGGAAGACATTTTTCCACAGGCTCCGCATGACTTAAGATCGTGGTCGGGGCCGAGGCACCGAAGGCAGCAGTCGTGCGTGTCGGTGAGAGACACAAGTTTCTTACACCGATCACACTTCTTAAAACCACTGGAAGCCATCGGGGAAAAAAGAGTCCCCGCGAGGTCAAAAGACCGGCCCTCCAGGGAAAAAGAGAAAAAAAGGGCGCGAATGCCAGCCACGAAGGGCAAAAACCGAAAAAGAGGAATCGGGCTCGATACCGGTGTACCGAACCCGGCGGGAGGGGAACCGGCGTCGAACCGGAAGAAAAAGAGCAACAATTGCTGAAAAATCTACTTTTATCCCGAAAAACAGGACACACGTCCGGTGGGCTTCAGGAAAAAAAGAGACTGAGGTAAGATGGCACCTTTAGGCGGGAAGGGAACCGCGCATGCGTGCCTGTATTCCCAAAGGCTTTCATAGAAAGCTGGGGAAATGCTCCGCTGGGGCTTCATCGGCGCCGATGACACCCATATGTGAGGACTGACTTCCTGCTTGGTCCTGGAGAATATAGCATTCTCAGAAGTTCTACCCGTTCTTGATAAGGGGGCAGGAAAGGCTGCATCGCATAAACAGCTTTAATACATGCCTCCAGATCTGGTGCAAACAAGAAGGATTCAGATTTATAGGCAGTTGGGTGAACAGATGGACCAACAAGAGGCTATACTGTGCTGATGGGCTGCAGCTCTCTGTCGCAGGAAAAAGAATCCTAAGTGAAAAATTAAGGCAGTATGTGGACAGGCATTTAAACTATAGAAAGGGGGTGACTGATGGGGAAAGACAAGTTCAGGACGTCACTTCAAGCAAAAGCAGAATAACATCAGAAGGAGCCACACTTTTAAACCACACATCAACGACAAGTGGGAAGAGGTGGATAGAACAAAATCAATGCAGAATACATGCAAGCCAATTAAATGCTGGAAAGAATGAGCACAAATGCTCAAAGCTTAGCCAACAAAGTTCCTGACCTGGAAGCCCTAATTGTGGAAATGGTCTTGGACATTGTGGCCATTACAGAAACATGGTTTAATGAATCACATGAATGGGATATAGCTATAGCTGGCTATAATCTATTCTACAGGACCAAGCAGGAAGTCAGTCCTCACATATGGGTGCCGACGGAGCCCCCGTGCGAAGCATTTCCCCAGCTTTCAAGGAAAGCTTTTGGGAATGCAGCGCGCATGCGCAGTCCCCTTCCCGCCCAAAGGTGCCATCTTGCTCAGTCGTCTTTTTTCCGTGGAGCCCAACGGACCTGAGTTCATGTCACCCGGTAAAGTGATTTTCTACGGTTTTTCGTGGTTCGACACCGGTTCCCCTTCCCGCCTGGGCCAGGTACACCGGTATCAAGCCCGGAGTTAGTTTTTCATTTTTTTGTCCTTCGAGACTAGCGTTCGCGCTTTTTTTTGTGTGTTTCACTGGCAGCCCGGTCTTTTGACCTCACAGGGGCCCTTTTCCCCCCGATGGCTGCCAGCGGGTTCAAGAAGTGTGATCGGTGCAAGAAACCTATGTCTCTCACCGACACATGACTGCTGCCTCCGATGCCTCGGGCCCGACCATGACCCGCTGGCCTGTGGCCCGTGCGGCAAGATGTCGTCGAAGGTGCTGAGGAGCCGTCAACATCAGTGTGAAAGAATCTTTTCTGACTCCGCGTCCGGCCGGGCCCGGACTTCGTCAGAGGCCTCGACATCTCGGGAGTCCCATCCTGAGCACCGTCGAGGCTCCTCTGAGAGGGTGTCTCCTTTTCGGGAACACAGAAGGAAGAAAAAGCTCGCGAGGGCGACGTCGGTGGATGCTCCTGGCCCCTCGAGGGCCAGGTCACATAGCCCCAACTGACGCCCCGGGCTCTCGGAGTCGGAGAGGCCTTCGAAGTTAACTTGTGTGGAGCTGGAGTCCCCGAGTCACGTGAGTGCAGTTGTCCTCGTGGACTCTCCCACGGGGGAGCCAACATCAGGGCCCGAGTCGGGGGCTGCTGAGTCTCCTGAGCTCGAATTCAGGTTGACGGCCTTGGAGAGCAGCTTGGCTGCCTTCATGGAACAGCAGCGGGTGCTGATCACCGGTCTGACCGGTGCATCTGCCCCAATCACCAGGACCTTGACGTCCAAGTTAACCCCAGAGACCGAGCCAATCCTCGAGTCGATGAAATCTCGAGTCGATCCTCGGTCAAGGTCCCCCTTGACCTCCCATTCGGGGCCGAGGTCGTCGACGCCGATACCCTCGGCATCGGGGCGGGTGGCATCGAAGCCCACGGCCGGAGCCGCTCAATTCCTTCTTGGAGGAGTCTGACTGGGAGACGGAGGACGAGGAGTCCCCGGACACCTTCCGGACCCGGTGCGTCCCTTTGGACCCACCGGAGTCCGAGCCTCGGATAAGGTCCGTTCCCCCCCCCCCCCCCCCCCGGAGGATACCCGGTTCTCGGACTTCGTGAGGGACATGGCCAAGGCTTTGGCCTTTCCCGCGGATGCCGAGGAGGAGCCTCGAGCCGAAGAGCTCGAGGCACTCCAGTACGACTCTCCGCCTAGGGAGGCCTTTACTGTACCGGTACCTCCAATGCTGGAATGGCTGCTCTTCCGCATGTGGCAGGCACCGGCCTCGGCGCCGGTTCTTAGCAAACAGGTTGATTTCCATCTATCGAGTCCGTAAGAGCCCTGGGTTCCAGAAGGCACAGCTACCGCACCACTCCATGGTTGTGGAATCGGCCCGGAACCTGGATGCCCTTGGTAGAAAGTGCTTCCAGGGCTCTATGCTGGGTTGCCGTGTCCAGACTTACCAGCTGTACATGGGCATGTACCTCCGAGACCTGGCGAAGGAAATTGCCGGGTTCTCAGCTGGCCTCTCCGAGGAACCTTTGCAGAGGTTCAAAGCTTTATCATAGGGGATTTGAGAGTGCCCAAAGTTTATCTCTTGAGCAGCCTATGATGGCTTCGAGGCTTTGGCCCGGGTAACCGCGGCCGGCATCGGTGCACGCCGTCAGGCCTGGCTACAGTCATCAGATCTGGAGCCATGGGTACAGGACAAGTTGGTCGATGTCCCTTGCCGAGGTGAGAACCCTTTTGGCAAACCCCTGGCTGAAAAGGCTGCAGAAATCGAGACTGAGACTCTCACCAGGACAAGGCTGTCCAGAAAGACTTCTGCCCCTTCTCAGAAAAAGAAGGGCTCGGGGAAGAAGCCCTTTTTCCCGAGGAAGGGTACTCCCTACAATTCCAGGCCTCTACAGCTCCCCAACAGGGTCAGCAGGCCAAGGGGCAGGGACATGGGCCCCGTAGGCAGAAAACCCCCAAGCCGGCAGCTCCAGCTCCTGCACAGCAGGGAGCGGGGTTTTGACCCCCACTGCATAGCCTCTCCTCCACAGCTGGCTCCACTCAGCACAGGAGGCCGGCTGACACTACGCTCACAGGTGGTCAGCCATAACAGGGGATACCTGGGTACTGAGCATAGTCCAGAAGAGCTACTTGCTCCACTTCAACCAGTTACCCCCCTCCTATTTTCCAGGGGAGCCTCCAAGACTTCCTCTACACAGAAACCTCCTCCTTCAGGAGTTGGCAAGTCTTTTAAAGGAGCAGGCAGTGGAACCGGTGCCTCACCACCTGAAAGGGCAAGGCTACTATTCCAGGTACTTTCTGGTACCAATAAGGACAGGAGGCCTCAGGCCCATCCTAGACTTGCGAAATCTCAACAAGTTCCTGGAGAGGGAAAAGTTAAAGATGTTACCCTTGGGATAATACTGCCCTACCTCCAGCAGGGAGATTGGCTATGCTCCTTAGCCCTAAAGGATGCTTATACTCACATCCTCATTCATCCAGACCACAGACAATATCTCAGATTTATAGTGGGAGGAAATCATTTTCAGTACAGGGTACTTCCATTTGGCCTAACCTCCGCTCCCAGGGTTTTCACCAAGTGCCTGGTGGTGGTGGCGGCCTATCTCAGAAACCAGGGCATCTTTGTCTTCCCAGACCTGGACGACTGGCTCATCAGGGGTCAGTCTCCACAGGAGACCAGACAAGCCACCCTGCGCACTGTATCTCTTCTCCAGCATCTAGGCTTTGTCATAAACTTCGCAAAGTCCACTTTGCTCCCCTCAAAGAACATAGAGTTCATAGGGACAAGACTAGATACCCTTCAGGCAAAGGCTTATTTGCCCGAGGGCAGGGCCCACAGGCTGATGGGCTTGGCCAAACAGTTCCAGAGCGGTTCTCTGGTCTCCACCAGACACTTCCTGAGGCTCTTAGGTCACATGGCATCCACGGTCCATGTAACTCCGAATGCCCGTCTGCACATGCAGCCTGCTCAGTGGTGCCTCAGAGCTCAGTGGGTGCAAGCCACAGGAGACTTAAGAGACAGAGTAAGGGTGTCGAAACTACTAGTGGACTCCCTGCGGTGGTGGCTACATCTCCCAAACCTTGTCAGGGGAGTGCCTTTCTAAGTGCCGCCACACACACAGGTGCTAACAACCGATGCTTCCTTACAGGGTTGGGGGGCGCATTGCCAGGGTGCATGCACTCAGGGCCTCTGGTCTCCTTGGGAGGCAACACAGCAAATCAATCTGTTGGAGTTGCAAGCTATCCGCTTGGCTCTACAGACTTTTTCTCATGTTCTCTCTCACCAGTCTGTCTTAGTTCAGACAGACAATCAAGTGGCCATGTTCTATGTGAACAAGCAGGGAGGCACAGGATCCAGCCTTCTGTGTCAGGAAGCACGAGCTCTTTGCTCCCTGGCAGTCAAACAAGGCATGTTTCTCAAAGCAGTTTATTTACCTGGCCAGGAGAATTACCTAGCAGACAGGTTAAGCAGGATTCTACAGCATCATGAATGGCACTTGAATCCACTAGTGGTCCAACAGATCTTTCTCAGATGAGGTCTTCCAACTATCGATCTCTTTGCAAGTCCACTGAACTGGCAGCTTCCCAGCTGCCTGTTCCAGACAACCGCATCCTCTGAGAATAGCAGCGGATGCGTTTCTAATTTCTTGGTCTACGGGCCTACTGTATGCGTTTCCTCCCATGCCTTTAGTGGCCCGTACCTTGTTCAGAGTTCTTCGGGACAAGGCCTCGGTGATTCTGGTAGCCCCCAGATGGCCGAGGCAACCGTGGTTCCTACTCCTTCTGCAGTTGGCAGTGGACACTCCACTCCCTCTGGGGGTGCAACCCGATCTCCTCTCTCAGGACCAGGGATCTCTCCTGCACCCCATCCTCAAATCCCTCCATCTGATGGCCTGGCTGCTGAAAGGATAGTTCTAGTTCCCTTACTTCTACCTAAGGAAGTGGAAGAGGCGGTGTTGGTTTCTAGGAGGCAATCCACCCGGAAGTCTTATGCCCTCAAGTAGGTCTCCACCTGGTGTGCTCAACGCCAGGAGGATCCTTTTTCGTGCCTGGTGCCGGTGGTGCTGCAGTATCTGCTTCACCTGTCGGACCTCAGCCTTCAATCCAACTCTGTTCGGGTCCACCTCAGTGCTCTCTCGGCGCACAACTCACCGGTGGAGGGACGGTCTCTGTCAGCCCACCCCTTGGTGTCCTGCTTCCTCAGAGGCCTGCTTTTGCTCAAGCCTCCGGTTCATCCACCAGCCACTGAGTGGGATTTGAATGTGGTCTTGCAGCAACTTACTCGCCCACCGTTTGAGCCGATGGCTACCTGTCATTTACGATTCCTTTCTTGGAAGGCGTTGTTCTTGATAGCTCTTACCTCGGCCAGGCGTGTGAGTGAACTCCAAGCTCTGGTTTCTTATAGAACGTACACACGGTTCTATAGGAACAGGGTGGTCTTACAGACTCATCTTAAGTTCCTTCCAAAGGTTGTCGTCTCCTTCCACCTCAGTCAGGAGGTGGTTCTTCCAACATTCTTTCCCAGGCCGCACGCCAGCCGGGCTGAAACAGTCTTGCATACCCTGGACTGTAGAAGGGCGTTGTCCTTTTACATAAACCGTATGCAGGGGCATCGAAGGGCTGCTCAGCTCTTCGTATCTTTTGATCCTAATAAACTGGGGTTACCTGTCTCCAAGCGTACGTTGTCCATTTGGGTAGCAGATTGTATCGCCTGGGCGTACAGGGCAGCTGGCCTCTCCTTGCAGGGTCGAGTCATGGCCCACCGTATCAGGGCGAAAGCCGCGTCAGTAGCTCATCTCCGCTCTGTTCCGTTGGCAGACATCTGCCGGGCCGCTACTTGGTCTTCAAGTCAGACTTTTGCGGCCCATTACTGCCTCGAGATGGAGTCCCAAAGGGCAGTGCTTTCGGACAGGCGGTACTCCGTAATCTCTTTGAGGTTTAGGCAACTCCTACCCTCCGGCCCTTGTGTTGGGCTACCGTACGGGGGCGTTCTCAGAGAAGATTCTTATCACGGATGCTGAGGCTCTAGAGGGAGCTAATTTTTTCAGCTTTGGGTTCCCGGTAGCCTAGAGCTGGGGAGTCCCATATGTGAGGACTGACTTCCTGCTTAGTCCTGGAGAAAGAGTAGTTACTCGCCTGTAACAGGTGTTCTCCAGGAGCAGCAGGAATCTTTCCTCACGACCCTCCCTCCTCCTCCCCTGGGAGTTGCAGTCATATACTTCATTTTTGTTTTTTGCTGTCTTTTAGCTATGTCATCAGACTGAGCAAGATGGCACCTTTGGGCGGGAACTGGACCGCGCATGCGCGCTGCATTCCCAAAGACTTTCCTTGAAAGCTGGGGAAATGCTCTGCACGGGGGCTCCATCAGCACCAACGTCACCCATATGTGAGGACTGATTCCTGCTGCTGCTCCTGGAGAACACCTGTTACAGGTGAGTAACTAACTACTCTTTCAGAAGAGACAGAGAAAGTGGAAAAGGAGGAGTAGCCTTATATGTCAAAAAGCAATATTAAAGCTACTGAAATGCAGGGGGCATGGGGAAAAGAAGAAGCACTCTGGATTGTGTTGGAAAGAGGAGATGGCACTGTCATCCATACTGGTGTAGTCTACAGACCTCCGACTCAAATCAAAGAAATAGCAATAGATAACGAATTGATTATAGATATTGCAAAGATAGCCACAAAAGGGGAAGTGATCATATTGGGTGACTTTAAGCTACCCGATGTGGACTGGAGTACTCCTTCTGCAAATCTGGAAAAAAGTAAAAAAAAAATAAATTGTGGATGCTTTCCAAGATGCGTTACTTATACAAATGGTGATGGAACCAACCAGGGAAAGCTCACTGCTAGATTTAGTGCTCACCAATGGAGATAGCGTGTCGAATGTCTGGGTGGGTGCCCCTGTGAGCAGCAGCGATCATCACAAGGTGTGGTTTGAGATAAAAGCCAAGGTGCAGTCCAATCATAGCAAGCTCAAAGTCCTAGACTTCAAAAACACTGACTTCAGTAAAATGGCCAAGTACCTGAAGGAGGTGTTGGCAGGGTTGGAGGGGATAAGGGAAGTGGAATTGTAATGAGCTAAACTAAAGGTGGCAATAAAAGAGGCAAAAGATAAATATGGGAGGAAAGTAAATTAAAACAAGAGAAGAAGGAAACCTATTTGGTTCTCCAAAGATGTGGCTGCTCAAATAAAGGCAAAAACCACAGTTTTCACAAAATTCAAAAGCTTGCAAACAGAAGAACACAGAAAGGAATACGGGATCAAACTAAAAGAGACAAAAAGAGAAATAAGGAAAGCAAAGGCAGAGGAGAAGATGGCTAAAGATGTGAAGTGTGGTGACAAGCTTTCTTCAGGTATATTTGGGAGAGGAGGAGACTCAGAAGTGCTAGGAACAGACTCGTGGAGAGTGATATTGAAAAAGCGAAATTGTTAAACAAATACTTCTGCTCTGTTTTTACTAAAGAAATCCTGAAGAAGGATCACCTGTGCCCCCCCCCCCCCAAATATAAAAATGGGAATAAAGTAGATACCACACCATTCACAGAAGCTGATGTATTAGAACAACTTGCAAAACTGAAAGTGGACAAGGCCATGTGACCGTATGGGATACATCCCGGGATACTGAAAGAGCTCAGAGAGGTTCTTGCAAGGCCGTTAAAGGATGTTTTTAACAGATCCTTGGAAACAGGAGAAGTTCCCCAGGACTGGAGAATGGCTGATGTGGTACCTCCTTCACAAAAGTGGTGACAGGGAAGAAGTGACAAACTACAGACCGGTGAGCCTTACATCAGTGGAGGGAAAAGTAATGGAGGCGCTCCTGAAAGAGCGAATAGTGGACTTTCTCAAAGCCAACAGGTGGTATGATCCGAGTCAACATGGTTTTACCAAAGGACGATCTTGCCAAACAACAAATCTGATTGAGTTCTTTGACTGGGTGACCAGAGAACTAGATCAGGGGCATGCGATGGATGTCATCTACCTGGATTTCAGCAAAGCCTTTGATACTGTTCCTCATAGGAGGCTTATCAGTAAACTCAGTAGTTTGGGGATGGGTCCCAAGGTGGTGAACTGGATTAGAAATTGGTTGGTTGACTGACAGACGTCAGAAGGTGATGGTAAATGGAGCTCACTTGGATGAAAGGACGATGATTAGTGGGGTGCCCCAGGGTTGAGTCTTGGGACCGACACTGTTCAATGTATTTGTGAGTGATATTGCTGAAGGACTGAATGGAAAAGTCTGTCTTTTTGCAGATGACATGAAAATTTGTAACGGAGGGGACTCCCCTGAGGAAGTGGATAACATGAGGAAAGATCTACAAAAGCTGGAAGAATGGTCTAATGCGTGACAGTTAATGGGAAGAAGTGCAGTGTCATGCACTTGGGAAGCAGAAATCCAAGGGAAATGTATGCGATAGGTGGCAAGAGGTTGGTGTGCACAGACCACGAGAAGGACTTTGGTGTGATTATTTCTGAGGATCTCAAGGTGGCAAAACAGTGTGACAAGACAGTGGCAAAAGCCAGGACGATGTTGGGTTGTATACAAAGAGGAATTACCAGCAGAAGGAAGAGGTACTAATGCCACTGTATAAGTCACTGGTGAGTCCTCACTTGGAATAATGGTCTCCAAAACTGAACACAGATCTTGCAAAGGATGTAAAAAGACTGGAAACGGTTCAAACGAAAGTGACCAAAATTATTTGGAGCCTGCGTCAGAAGATTTATGAGAAGAGACTTGAATATGTACACTCTGGAGGAGAGGAGGGATAGGGGAGATATGATTCAAACCTTTAAATACTTAGAGTATTAATGAACAAACAAACCTCTTCCAAAGATGGGGAAGCTGTAAAACTAGCGGGTATAACATGAAGCTGCAAGGGGATAAATTGAAAGGAAATGTCAGGAAAGAGTAGTTACTCACCTGTAACAGGTGTTCTCCAGGAGCAGCAGAAATCAGTCCTCACTACCCTCCCTCCTCCCCTTGGAGTTGCAGTTGTACATAGTTTAATTTTTACATTTTTGTGTGCTGTTCTTAGCTATGTACAACTGCAACTCCAAGGGGAGGAGGGAGGGTAGTGAGGACTGATTCCTGCTGCTCCTGGAGAACACCTGTTACAGGTGAGTAACTACTCTTTCTCCAGGACCAAGCAGGAAGTCAGTCCTCACTTATGGGTGACTCCCCAGCTCTGGGCTACCAGGAACCCAGGCTGAACAAGAGAACTCCCTCTAGTCTCAACAACACAGCAAAGGCTTTGCAAGGACACACCCTCCACAGGTAGCCCAACCAGAGGGCAGGAGTTGCCTAGACCTCAAAGAGATTCCGGAGTACTGCTTGGCCAAAAGCACTGTCCCTACGGGACTCCCTCTCCAGACAGTAGTGGGCTGCAAATGTCTGTCTTGAAGACCAAGTAGCAGCCCTGCAGATGTCTTGCAATGGAACAGAGCAGAGGTGAGCCACTGATGCAGCCATTTCCCTCACACGGTGGGCCGTGACCCTACCCTGCAAAGGAAGGTCAGCTGCCTTGTAAGCCCAGGTGATACAGTCAGCCACCCAGATGGACAAGGTACGCTTGGACACAGGCCTCCCCAAGTTATTGGAGTCAAAAGAAAGGAAGAGCTGAGAAGCCTTCCTGTGACCCTGCGTACGTTCAAGGTAGAAGGATAAGGCCCTCCTACAGTCCAAGGTATGGAGAACTGTTTCAGCATGACTTGCATGAGGCCTAGGGAAGAAAGTAGGAAGAATCACCTCCTGGTTGAGGTGGAAAGAGGAGACAACCTTAGGAAGGAACTTAGGGTGAGTCCTGAGGACAACCCTGTTCTTATAGAACCTGGTGTAAGGCCTATCACAGACCAAGGCCTGAATTTCACTCACTCTCCTAGCCGAAGTAAGGGCTATGAGAAAGAGAGTCTTCTAGGAAAGGTGGGCGAGTCAATTGCTGTAAGACCACATTAAGCTCCCACTCAGGAGCAGGAGGACGTATGGGAGGCTTGAGCAGAAGCAAGCCTCTGAGAAACCTAGACACCAAAGGGTGCACAGACAAGGAATGGCCCCCAACTAGGGAGTGGTGAGCTGCTAAAGCAGAGAGGTGGACCCGAACAGAGTTGGACTTGAGACCCTGATTGGACAAGTGCAGCAGGTACTGAAGCACTACTGACACAGTACAGGAGAAAGGATCCTTAGCACGTAGCTGACACCACACAGAGAACCTTTTCCACTTGAGAGCATAGGTCTTCCTAGTGGATTGTTTCCTGGAGGCTAGAAGAACTTCCTCAACCTCGGGAGGCAGGCACCAGAGAGCCAACACTACCCTTGCAGCCTCCATGCCATCAGATTGAGAGCTTTGAGATTGGGATGCAGCAAGGAGCCCTGATCCTGAGAGAGAAGGTCGGGTTGCAATCCCAGAGGCAGAGGCAGATCCACTGTCAGTTGAAGCAGGAGGGGAAGGTTGCCTTGGCCACCTGGGAGCTACCAGGAGGACTGAGGCCCCGTCTCGGAGAATCTTGAACAGTGTTCGGGCCACCAGAGGGGTGGGAGGAAACGCATAGAGTAGGCCCTGAGTCCAGGGAATCAGAAAAGCATCTGCCGCTACTCTGAGGATGCGGTTGCCTGGAGCAGAACCTTGGCAGTTGCTTGTTCAGTGGACTGGCAAACAGGTCTATGGAGGGAGTCCCCATTTCAAGAAAATCTTTTGAACCACCAAAGGATGCAGCTGCCACTCGTGTGGTTGCAGAATCCTGCTCAATCTGTCGGCCAGGAATTCTCCTGGCCTGGAAGATAGACTGCTTTGAGGAGCATGTTGTGTTTCAGGGCAAAGGAACAGAGGTCCTGGGCCTCCTGGCAAAGGGGCTGGGAACCAGTCCCGCCCTGTTTGTTTACATAGAACATGGCTACCTGGTTGTCTGTCTGGATCAAAACAGACTGTTGTGCCAGGAAGCAGTAAAGGCCTTGAGGGCCAAGCGAATAGCTCGAAGTTCCAGCAGATTGATCTGCTTGGGTGCCTCCCAATGAGACCACAGGCCTTGGGTGCACTTGTCTAGGCAGTGTGCTCCCCAACCCCGCAGAGAGGCATCGGTGGTCAGTACCACTGTATGAGGTGGGATCTGAAAGGGCACCCCCACCAGCAGATTGGGGAGTGTAACCACCAGTTGAGGGAGGCCAGAAACGGTGAGACACTCTGATCCTGTCTCTGAGACTGCCTGAGGCTTGTGACCACTGAGTCCGAAGGCACCACGGTGCAGGCCTCATATTGAGCCTGGCATTGGGAGTCACCTGTACTGTCGACGCCATGTGGCCCAGAAGCCTGAGACAGAGTCTGGCAGAGACCAGGGACCTGTGCAGAAACTGTTTGGCGATGTCCATGAGCCTTTAGGGCTCGTCCACTGTCAAGAATGCTCTTGCCAGCTGAGAATCCAACCTTGCTCCTATGAACTCCAAGTTCTGGGAGGGGAGCAAAGTGAACTTTGCGAAGTTGATGACAAAGCCCACCTTTTGAAGCAGTTCTATGGTTCTAGGGTGGCTTGTCTGACTTCTAGGGACGTCTGCCTCTGATGAGCCAGTCGTCTAAGTAAGGAAACACAAGATGCCTTGATTCCTCAGGTAGGCTGCCACCACTGCCAGGCACTTGGTAAACACCCTGGGAGCGGAGGTCAGTCCAAAAGGCAGTACTCTGTACTGATAATGGTTTTCCTCCCACAATGAACCTGAGGTACTTTCTGTGGTCTGGATGAATAAGAATGTGAGTGTAAGCATCCTTTAGATCTAAAGAGCAAAGCCAATCTCCCTGCTGGTGGTAGGGCAGAAGTGTTCCAAGAGTAAGCATCTTGAACTTCTCTTTCATTAGAAACTTGTTCAGGTTTCTGAGATCCAAAATGGGTCGAAATCCACCGGTTCTTTTGGGCACCAGGAAATACCTGGATTAGAACCCGTGAACCTTGGAAGTGGGGAGGCACAGGCTCCACCGCCTTGTCCAACAACAGACCCTTGAAGCTCTTGTAGAAGGTCTGTATGCAGGGGAGGCCTTGGAGGCTCCCCTGGGAAGTGTGGCGGAGGCAGTTGGTGACAGTGCAGGGCATAGCCTCGATGAACTATGTCCAGCACCCAACTGTCCTGGGTTATCAAGGGGCCACTTGTGGGCGACAAGGCTAGGTGGCCTCCTGTGCAGGGCTGGGAGAGAGTGGAGTAATTATGGCTATACTCAAGGATTCAAAAAACCCCACCCTGCTGAGTGGGAGCAGGGGCTGCAGGCTTGGGGGTCCTCTGCCTACGGGGCCCATTACCCCCTGGCCCTTGGCTTGCTGACCCTGGGGGGCAGCTTGGGCAGCCAGATATTGTGGGTACTGTTTGTAGGCAGTGCCCTTCCTCGGGTAAAAGGACTTTTTACCCGAGCCCTTCTTTTTATGAGAAGGGGCAGAGGTCTTCCTCAACAGCCTTGTCTCGTTAAGGTGCTCGGTGTTGAGCTGAGTGGCCTTCTCGCTCACAGGTTTGCCAAAAAGGTTCTCACCTCGCAAGGGGACATCGACCAACTTGTCCTGAACCCATGGCTCGAGGTCCGATGACTGCCTCCATTCCTGGCATCGGGCCGCGATGCCGTCTGCCTCAACGCGGGCCGAAGCCTCGAAGCCATCGTAGGCGGCGTGGGCAATGAACTTAGAGCATTCCCGGATCCCCAAAGACAAGGACTTAAAACTCTGCAAGGGTTCCCCGGATAGACCAGAAGAGAATCCGGCCAACTCCTTGGCACGGTCTCGTAAATACATGCCCATGTACAGCTGGTAAGACTGGACACGGCAAGCAAGCATCGAGCCCTGAAAGCACTTTCTACCGACGCCATCAATGCTTCAAGGCTTCCCTGCTGGGAGGCACCGCAGAGTGCATCTTCTGACTCTTCAGACGATGCATGGCCGATTCCACAACCATGGAATGGTGTAGTAGCTGTGCTTTCTGGAAGCCATAGCTTTTTCGGAGTCGATAGATGGAATCGACTCGCTTGCTCAAAACCGGCGCTGAGGCCGGTGCCTCCCACATCCGGAAGAGGAGCCGTTCCAGCATCGGAGGAACCGGACAGTAAAGGCCTCTTCGGAGGAGAGTCGTACTGCAGAGCATCGAGCTGCTCGGCTCGAGGCTCTTCCTCTGGATCCGCCGAGATAGCCAAGGCAGCGGCCCTATCGCCGTACAACTCCGAGAACCTAGTATCCTCCAGATCGGCGATCTACTCTGGGGCTCAAACTGTGGTGAGTCCGAAGGGACACACCGAGTCTTTAAGGTATCAGGAGACTCCTCGGTTCCTCCATCTCCCAGGCGGACTCGTCCGATGTCGAGTCGAGGTCCGACCCCGCGGGGCCCCTAGCACCCGCCCTGAGGCCAGGTGCACCGGCGTCGAGACCCTTAGTCCCGAACGGGAGTCGAGGTAGACCTCGACCGAGGGACGAACTTTGAGCCGCACGATGTTCTTGAGTATCCGGCTTGGTCTCCATGGGTTGACTTCAAAGTCGCTTCCCCGGTGGGCTCAGTGGCGAGGATACGCCAAACAGGGCCTGGCCATCAGTGCCCGCTGCTGCTTCCATGAAGCAGACAAATTCTGCACGCCAAGGCTGTCATCCCTGAGGACTCAGCTCGGGTGGACGCAGCAACCCCCGACTCAGGTTGGCCCCGGCGGTGCCGGGCCCGTCTCTCTTCCTGGGAGGAGAGTCCACGAGGCCTACGGGACTTACGTGTCCAGCAGACTCCAGCTCCCACGCGAGGAACTTTGGCAGGCCTCTGTCTCCTTGGTCCCACGGGCCCAGGACGGCGGTCAGGGTCCTTAGACCTGGCCCTCGCGGGACCAGGGACCTCCTCTGCGCTGCCAACCGCTCGCGAGCCGCGTTCGTTCCTCTTGGCACAGTTCCCGGTCAGGGGACCCCCTGTCCCGAGGAGCTTCGAAAAAAAACGTCTCTCGGGATCGGAATTCCGAGATTGTCGAGGCCTCAGTCGAGGCCCGGGCTTGGCAAGAGGCAGAGTCCGAGAAAACCCTTTCACTTCTGATGCTGTCAACTTTTGAATGCCTTGGAAGCCACATCTTCCGACATGGCACACAACGATTTGGGGTCGTGGTCAGGGCCAAAGGCAACCGAAGTCAGCAGTCGTGTGTTGGGTCCCGGTGATAAACCTTATTTTCTTACCACCCGATCACACTTTTTTGAAACCCACTGGAAGCCATAGGGGAAAAAAGGAGCGGTCCCCCCATGCGAGGTCAAGAGGACCGGCCTTCTCGCCCAGTGAAACAATGAAACAAGGGCACGAAAGCGCCAGCCACGAAGGGCAAAAACCGAAAAAGAAATAAACGGGATACGATAACCAGTGTAACTCGAAGCCGGGCGGGAGGGGAACCGACGTCGAATCCGGAGAATACTAGCGAAATAACTGCCGAAGAAAAAACAACATCAACTTATTCCGGTAGAAAAAAAGGTACACCCGTCCGATGGGCCTTCACGGAAAAAAAGAGACCGAGTTAAGCTGGCAAACCTTTAGGCGGAGGGATCCGCGCATGCTTGCCAGCATTCCCAATGGCTTTCATAGAAAGCTGGGGAAATGCTCCGCTGGTCTTCAGCGGCGCCGATGAACAACCCTATTTGAGGACGGACTTCCTGCTTGGTCCTGGAGACTCAGCAAAGCCCTGTCCCTTAGAAACTTGAATAGGGATTTCGGGCCACTGGAGGCGTTGGAGGAAACGGATACAGAAGGCCCGTAGACCAAGAGATTAGGAAGGCATCTGCTGCGCTCGTAGAGGATTCTGTTGTCTGGAACAGAACCTGGGCAGCTGACGTATTCCGATGACTGGCAGAGAGATCAATGGTTGGAAACCCCATTTTTAGAAAGATCTGCTGGACCACTAGGGGATTCAAATGCCATTCCTGAGGCTGTATAATCCTGCTCAAACCTGTCCTTGCCAGGTAATTATCTTGGCCAGGTTAGATAACCTGCCGTGAGAAACATGCTTTGACTGCAAAGGCCCACAGGGCCTGTGCTTCCTGACAACAGAAGCCTGGATCCTGTGCCCCCTTTTTTGTCCCAATAGAACATTGCTATACTCGGTTGTCTAATCTGAATCAAGACAGAACTGTTGTAGAGAGGACATGATAGAAAGTTTTGCAGAGCTAATCGAATAGCTTCGCAACTCTCCAACAGATTTGATCTGCTGAGTGGTCCTCCCAAGGGGACCATAGGCCCTGAGTGCATGCCCCCTGGCAATGTGCACCCCAACCTTGAAGCATTGGTCTTCGGCATCTTATGTGTGTGGTGGTGCCTGGAAAGGCACCCCCCTTTGATCAGGTTTGGGAGATGCAGCCAACACTGGCAGGGAGTCTGCTAATCAGTTTGGGACACTCTTACTCTGTCCAACTCCTGAGGTGCCTGTATCCCCTGAGTTCTGAGGCAGCAAGGACCCATTGAGCCAGGTCCGCATATCTCAGAAGATCATTTGGAGTTACATGGCCGCGTGGATGCCATGTGGCCCAAAAGCCTCAGGAAATGTCTGGCATATCCAGAGATTCACTGCAAAACTGCTGGGCCAGAGCCATCAGTCTGGGAGCCCTGTTCCAGGGCAAATAAGCCAATGCTTGTAAAGTACCCAACCTTGCCCCTATGAACTCAATATCCTGTTAGGGGAGCAAAGTGGACTTTGCAAAGTTTTATGACGAAGCCTAGGTGCTGGAGAAGAGAGACAGTGTGAAGAGTGGCTTGTCTGCCCTCCCTGTGGAGACTGACCCCTGATGAGCCAGTCGTCCAGGTATTAAAGAAAAAGATGCCCTGGTTTCTGAGATAGGTCGCCACACCCACCAGTCACTTGGTGAAAACCCTGGGTGCGGAGGTTTAGACCAAATGGAAGTCCCACCCTTTACTGACAATGAATTTCCTCCCCCACTACAAATCTGAGATATTGTCTGTGGTCTGTATGAATGAGGATGTGAGTATACCATTCTTTAGTTCTAAGGAGCATAGCCAAACTCGCCTGCTGGAGGTAGTGCAGCCGTATTTCCAAGGGTAAGCATCTTGAAACTTTTCCCTCTCCCAGGAACTTGAGATTTTCGCTAGGATGGGCGTGAGGCCTTCTGTCCTTTTTGTAACCAGAAAGTACCTGTAATAGAATCCTCTTTCTATCAGGTGGTGAGGCACGGGTTCCACCAGCCTGCTCCTGTCAAGACTTGCCAACTCCTGCGAGGAGGTTCCTGTGCAGAGGGGGTCTTGGAGGCGACCCCTGGAAAACAGGAGGGGAGGTACCTGGTTGAAGCAGAGCAAGTAGCCCTTTTGGACTATGCTCCGTACCTAGGTATCCCCTTTTATAGCCGACCCATCTTTGTGCGTATAGTGTCAGCCATCCTCCTGTGCTGAGTGAAGCCAGCCGTGGGGGCTATGCAGTGGGAGTCAAAACGCTCGCTTATCACACTGCTGTGCAGGAGCTGGAGCTGGCGGGTTTTCGGCCTACGGGGCCCATAGTCCCTGCCCCTAGGCCTGCTGACCCGTTGGGGAGCGGTAGAGGCCTGGAATTGAGGGTAGGATTTGTAGGCAGAGGCCTTCCTCGGGTAAAAGGGCTTTTTCCCCCTCCCCCGAGCCCTTCTTCTGAGAAGGGGCAGAAGTCTTTCTGGACAGCCTTGTCCTGGTGCGAGTCTCAGTCCTCGAGTTTCTGCATCCTTTTCAGCCATAGGTTTAACCAAAGACGCTCTCACCCCGGCAAGGGACAAATCGACCAATTTGTCCTGGACCCCTTGCTCGAGGTCCAATGACTAGCCAGGCATGACGGCGGGCACCGATGCGTGGTCGTCTGTTATTCGGGGCCGTAACCTCGAAGCCATCATAGGCTGCTCGAGATATAAACTTCGAGCACTCTCAAGATCCCCGATGACAAAGCCTTGAACCTCTGCAAGGTTTCCTCGTAGAGGCCAGCAGAGACACCCGGCAATCTCCCTTTGCCAGGTCCTCGGAGGTACATGCCCATGTACAGCTAGTAAGTCTGGACACGGCACGCCAGCATAGAGCCCTTGAAGCACTTTCTTCTACCAAGGGCATCGAGGTTCCGTGCCTCCCCGGGCCGGGGAGCACCAAGGAGTGCATCTTCTGACTCTTCAAACGATGCCATGGCCGATTCCACAACCATGGCGTGGTGCGGTAGCTGTGCCTTCTGGAACCCAGGGCGCTTACGGACTCGCTAAAATAGAATCGATCCATTTGCTGTGCGAACCGGTGACCTGAGGCCGGTGCCTCACACATGCGGAAGAGCATCCTTTCCAGCATCGTAGGAACCGGTACAGTAAAGGCCTCCTTTGGAGGAGAGTCATACTGGAGGGCCTCGAGCTCTTCTGGCTCTAGGCCTCCTCCTCGGGATCCGCGGGGAAGGCCAACGCCTTGGCCATACCGCTCACGAAGTCAGAGAACCGGGTATCCGCTGGGGAACCTTCTCTAAGGATCGGACTCTTGTGAGTCCAATGGGACGCACCAGGTCCAAAAAGTGTATGGGGACTCCTCGTCCTTCGCGTCCCTCCACCCCACCCCGACCCCTCTGAGAAGGAATCGAGCGGCTCCCGCCGGGCGGGCACTGGTGATGGCATCTACCCTGACGCCGAGGGTACCAGCGTCGATGACCTCGGCCGAGGATCAACTCGAGATCCCGCATGGACTCTAGGATTGGCTCGGCCTCCTGGGTTCGACTTGGACGTCCGAGGTACGGTGGTCGGGGCAGATGCACCGGTCAGACCGGCGATCATCACCCGCTGCTGTTCCATGAAGGCAGCCAAGCTTCTCTCTCAAGGCGGTCAAACCTGAGTCCGAGCTCAGGAGACTCAGCAGCCCCCGACGTCATCGGTCCTACGTTGGCTCCCCGTCCCGAAGAAGAGTCCACAAGAACTACAGCACTCAACGTGACTCGGGGATTCTGGTATCCCTACGAGGCAAGTTTTCAGGCCTCTTTCGCTCCAAAAAACCGGGACGGCGGTCGGGGCTATGGAACCTGGCCCTCGAGGGACCAAGAGCATCACCGGAGGCGCCCTCGCCGTTTTCTTCTTCCTTTTGTGTTCCCATGAGGGAGACCCCCGCTCAGATGAACCCCGGACGATACTCGGGGTCTGACCTCCCGAGATGTCGAGGCCCTCTGACACGTCCGGGCCCTGCCAAGACGCGGAGTCAGAGAAAGAATCCTTTCTCGCTGATGCCTCAACTGCCTTCGAGGATATTTTGCCACACGGGCCACAGATCATCGTGTCATGATCGGGCCCTGAGGCACCGGAGGCATCAGTATTGTGTTTCGGTGATACACATCAGTTTTCTTACAAAACAGATTCACAACTTCTTGAACCCGCTGGCAGCCATCGGTGAGAAAAAGGGGCCCCTGCCAGGTCAAAAGACCAGGCTGCCAGTGAAAAAGAAAGAGCACGAACCCTAGTCTTGAAGGACAAAAAATGAAAAAAAAAGAGCTCCGGGCTCATAACCGGTGTACCGGTGCCCAAGCGGGAAGAGGAAACTGGCATCCGAACTGCAAAAAAACAACGAATCTTCGAGGAAAAAAAAATGAACTTTTTAACGGGTGACTCGGGACACACTCATCCGTCGGTATCTTCGGAAAAAAGAAGAATAAGCAAGATGGCACCCTTGGGCAGAAAGGGGACCGCGCATTAGCGCTGCATTCCCAAAGGCTTTATTTGAAAGCTGGGGAACTGACTAAGCCCGACGAGGGCTCCGTCGACGCCGATTGGTCACCGCCCCCCCCCCCCAAAACACCCCCCCAAAACCCCCCCCCCCCATATGTGAGGACTGACTTCCTGTTTGGTCCTGGAGAACACGTTAGCCAGAACAAACTGTTCTGGCATTTGAACTGTACTCTGCACCATGATATATCATAAATATCCTGGTAAAAATATTCAGCCTATTTGCCACAGGAAGTTGCACCCAGCTCACAGATTTATTAAATTATAACTTATCAAAAAATTTACAATTCATCTGTAATTCTTTTTAATAGTTTTAATTTTAGTTAACTATGTTCATCCCTGATAAACCTGTGTTCCTGTCTCAAATTCTCTTTCCATCTTCTGCAATCATCTCTATAGCATCCGCTATTTTACAAAACAGAAACAAAAGCAATTTGAAATTGCTCCTATAATATGCATGATCTATCTTGGAAAGCTAACTGGACATTCCGTGTTGCTAACATGTCCAATTCAAGTGTCCCCCGCATATTCAATTTTGTCTATCTGTACTTTTTGTATGTCTTGAAAATCTGGTGCATTAGTTTCTGAAGCACTTATGCTTTCCATTCCTCTCCCCCACCTCAAAAACAGAAATACAAACTGGAGTTGGTAATGCTGGAGGAGAGACCATCACCAACAACTGAGAACCGTTTCCGCAGTGGGACAAGAATCCATAGCCATACGCATCTAACAGTTTCCCCCTGACAAACATTAAAGCATAGCTTACTCCGCCTATTTCAGGTGATCTCCAGAATACCAAGAATTTAAGTCTTTGCATAGGGCTGACGTCGGAACCAACGGTGCCAGCGGCAGGAACGCTCCCCAGGATCCAAAAGGAAAGCCTTTGGGAATACTCCACGGTGTCCACCATAGCTAACTTCCCCGCCTCCTCCCAAACTCCCTTTCTTCAGTTGATTTGTAAGCTAAGAAAAAGAAGAGTAAGGAGAAGAAAACTCTACGACTCCTACGGGAGGAGGGCAAGGTTGTGAAAACTCAAATTCCTGCTGTTCCCGGAGAGGAGCATAGTTTACTCACCTGTAACAGGGGATTGTCCAGGAAAACAGACAGGAATTGAGTCTTCAACATAGGTGTATTGTCCGGCAACTGACGGAACCCGTTGTGGGAATGCTCCCCAGCGTCCAATAGGAAAAGTTCTGAGAGCCATCCCCACTGCGCCCTGCGGCCACTGCCATCCCGCCTTTCCAACTTCTCCCTCTTCAGTTGAGTTTATAGCTGAGACAAAAGGAGAGAGAGAGAGAGAGAGACGCGAGAGAGAGATACAACTCCAAGGGGGAGGTGGGTTGGTTGTGAAGACTCCATTCCCTGCTGTTTTTTCCGAGAGATCGACTTGTTACAGGTAACCTATGCTATATCCAGGGAAACAAGCAGGAATGTTCTAGTCTTCAGATATGGGGACTCCCAAGCTGAGAGATGCCAGGAAGATGACCCCAGAAAGCTGACAAAAACCCAGGATTGAGATGGGGCCCATGCTTCCTTCCATTGATCTCTGGCATCAAAACCCAGGACGGCGGGTGGTAGGAGTTTTTCTAAGTCTGAAAGAGATGCAGCAGCACAGTATGGCCAAATGGGGGGGGGGGGGGAGGCATCCTGAAGGGAGTCCTTGTTCTAAGAATAGTGGGCTGCAAAGGTTGTGGACCAAAACCCAAATGGCTGCCTCTGCAAATGTCGCGAATGGACACTGAGCAATAGACAGGCTGCCATTGCTCTCATATTGTTGAGCTGTAACATGACCTTCTGGAGGAGAAAGTCCCTTATTCTCATAGGACAAAAGGATATGCAATCTAAAATCCCAATTAGAAAGAGCTTGCTTGGAACCTGCTAGTACCAAGATGACTGGAGGTCAAAAAGGCAAAAAAAAAAGCTGTTGAAGTCTTTCTATGTTGCTTAGTTTCTAGGAAGAGGTAAAGGCACAGTTACACTACCTGTAACAGGTGTTCTCAGGGACGCAGCAGGAATCAGTCCTCACATATGGGTGACGTCGGCGCCAACGGGAGACCTCGCGGAGCAATTTCCCTCAGCTTTCAAAGAAAGCCTTTGGGAATTGCAAGCGCGCATGCGCTGGGTCCCCTTCCTCCCCAAGGGTGCCATCTTGCCTTCAGTTCAGATGACATAGCTAAAAAGACAGCAAAACAAATAGCAAAAACGAAATGATAGGGACTCGCAACTCCAAGGGGAGGAGGGAGGTTGTGAGGACTGATTCCTGCTGCTCCTGGAGAACACCTGTTTTAACAGGTAACTACTCTTTCTCCAGGCACCAAAGCAGGAAGTCAAGTTCTCACATATGGAACTCCCAAGCTTAAGGCTTACCGGAGACCTCAAGCACAAAATGAGCTCCCTCTAGCTCAGCAGTAACAGAAGGAAGGAAATTCTTCTCTGAAAACTACGCCCCCCGACCGGTAGCCCAACACCAGGGCCGGAGGGTAGGAGTTGCCCTAAACCTCAAAGAGATTTATGGAGGAAGGCACATGACCGAAAAGCACTGTCCCCTGCGGGACGTTCCCTCTCCAGGCAGTAATGGTGCGCAAAAGTCTGGCTTGAGGGACCCAAGTAGCGGCCCGGCACGAATGTCTGCCAACGGAACAGAGCGGGAGGTGTGCCACTGACTGCAGCCTTCGCCCTAAACACGATGAGCCGTGACTCCGACCCTCCCAACGAGGAGGGCCCGGCCTTCCCCATAAGCCCAGGGCGATACAGTCAGCTACCCAGATGGACCAAGGTACGCTTGGAGACAGGGCGGCCCCCCAAGTTATTGGGGGCAAACGAAACGAAGAGCTGAGCAGCCCTCTATGCTCCCCATGGCTCCCGCGTACGGTCAAATGTAGAAGGATAAGGCCCTTCTGCAGTCCAGGGTAATGTCAGGACCGTATCAGGCCCGGCTGGAGTGTGGGCCTGGGAAAGAAGGTTGGAAGAACCACCTCCTGGTTGAGAGGAAAAGGACAGAAAACACCTTTGTTGGAAGAAACTTAGGGTGAGTCCGTAAGACCCACCCTATTCCTTTAGAACCTAGTGTAAGGAGGATCAGACACTAGGGCCTGCAGTTTTCACTAAAACGCCTAGCAGAGGGTTAAGGGGGCTACCAAGAACAAGGTTTTCCAAGAAAGAAAACCGAAGAGGGGCAGGTAGCCATAGGATTCAAAGGGTGAACAGATTAATCCGATTGCAAGACCACCATTCAGATACCATTCAGGGGCTGGTTGGACGCAAAGGAGGCTTAAAAACACGAAGGAGGGGCCCCGAAGAAAACGAGCCACCAAAAGGGTGGTTGGACAGCGGCCGTCCATCTACCGGTGCGTGATGTCGCAGAAGAGAGCACTGCAGGTGGACTTCTGACAGAGTTGGATTTAAGTCCCCGATTGGAGAGGTAAAGCAAATATTGCAAGACCACCGCCCATCCAAGCAGGAGAAGGGATTCTCAAGGACTGCTGAGCACACACACCACGGAGAAAGCGGACGCCACTTAAGATCGTAGGAACTTCCGGTGTGGAGGGCCGCCTGGAGGCCAAGACGACGTCTTCCTTCCACACCTCCCGACGGGTAGGCAGTAGGAGGGGAGCAAGGACTACCCTTTCAGCAGCCAGGCCATCAGATGAAAGTGACCGGAGGTTGGGGCAATGTTCCCTCTAATTTTCTGTAGGCGGGTGTGCGCAATAAAATATCAGCTGTGTGCAGACTCAGTTTGAAGAAAGGTTAAATTTTTGTGCGGCCTTTCATAACGACACTCAGTTAATTACTTTAAAATTTGACTACACGTCAGAATACAGTAATGTACACACATTATTTTTCATTTAATTTGATTTTAAAATCAGATTATTACTAATGAAGCAGGAAATTTCTAGTAATTACAATCATAATGTTTAAGTTTAAGAATGTCTGTGGTTGTTTCTATCAGAATCAAGAGCCGTAATTTTTTTTTGCGCTCTGTTGTAAAGTATGTGGGGGCATCGCTCGGCGAGGGGGGGGGTGTTTGGCGCGCTGCACACGCAGCCACAGCTTAGAGGGAACAGTGGTGGGGGTGTAGGAGAAGACCCGTGTGTCTTGTTTAAGAAGATCGGTTTTGAAAACCCCAGAGGAAGAGGAGTGTCCCACCGCCAGCTGCATTAGAAGCGGGAACCCAAGGTTGTCTCGGCCACCGGGGAGCCACTAAGATTCACCGAGGCTTTGTCTCTCGATACCCCCGAAACAAGCGTTCGTGACACTAGAGGGCATGGGAGGAAAGGCAATACAAGAGGCCTGTGGACCCATGGAATCAGAAAGCATCCGGTGTGCTACTCTGAGAGGATGCGTTTGTCGGAGCAGAAGCCAGTGGAGATCGGGTTAGTTGCCGGTTCAGAGGACCTGGCAAACAGATCCCAAGGTTAGGGAGTACCCACTTGAGAAAGATCTGCTGAACCACTAATGGATCCAATCTCCACTCGTGTGGTTGGAGGATCCTGTACTTAGCTTGTCTGCCAGGTACTTTTCTTGACCTGGGCGATTAGACCGCTTTGAGGAGTATGCCGTGGCCAACTGCCCAAGAGCACAGCCGGTTCGTGCCTCCTGCCAGAGAAGGAAGGAGCCTGTGCCTCCCTGTTTGGTTCACATAGAACATTGCTACTTTGATTGTCCATCTGGACCAGTACAAGACTGGTTGAGAAGTGAGGTGGGAGAAGGCTCTCAGAGGCTAGGCGGATGGGCTCTGAGCTTCAAGGAAGTTTATCTGCTGCGCCATAATTCCCAAGGAGTCCAGAGGCCTTGAGTCCATTTCCCTTGGCAATGTGCTCACCCATCCCAGGAGGAGAAGCATCGGTTGTTAGTACCTGAGAAGGAGGAGGAGGATTGAAAAATCCACTACAGTACTAGGTTTGGCAGATGAAGCCACCACCGCAGACGAAAGAGACCAGCAGGTCCGAGACTTGTACTGAGTCCGTCAGGCTCCCCGTGGCCTGATGCCATGAGTGCGAAGGCACCACTGAGCCAGGTCGCATATTCAGGCGGGCATTGGGGGTCACATGGACCGTGGAAATAAGCCATATGGCCGAAGCATGTCTCAGAAATTGCCTGGCCGAGACCAGGGAATTGCTTAGAAAGTGGCTGGCGAGATTCCATGAGCCTGTGGGCCCTGTCCAGAGGCAGGAAGGTCCCGTGCCTGAAGTGTTGCTTACCCTTGAGCCGATGCAATTCGAGACCTGAGAGGGGAGCAAAGTGGACTTTGCTAAGTTAATGACAAAGCCAAGTGCTGGAGCAGAGATACAGTGTCGATGAGTGGCTTGAGTGGCCCTCCTTGGGAGACTGGGCCCCGGATGTGAGCCCAGTAGTCCAGGTATGGAAACCCAAAAAGGCCTTGAAGTCTGAGATAGGCCGCCACCACTGCCAGGCATTTGGTGAAAACCCGTGGGGCGGAGGATAGGCCAAAGGGCAGGACTCTGTACTGGTAATGATTTCATCCCACAACAAATCTGAGATATTGTCTGTGGTCTGGATGAATAAGGATGTGAGTATAGGCATCCTTTAGATCTAAGGAGCATAGCCAGTCTCCCAGCTGGAGGTAGGGCAGAAGGATTCCAAGAGAAAGCATCTTGAACTTTTCCCTTCGCCAGGAACTTGTTGAGGTTTCGCAAGTCCAGGATGGGTCTGAGGCCTCCTGTTCTTTTTGGTATCAGAAAGTACCTGGAATAAAAGCCGTGACCTCTCAGGTGGTGGGGCACCGGTTCCACAGCCTGTTCCTGAAGAAGACTTACCAACTCCTGAAGGAGTAAGTCCCTGTGCAGAGGGAGTCTTGGAGGCTCCCCTGGAAAGCAGGAGGGAGGTACCTGGTGAAGTGTAGAAGGTAGCCCTTTTGAACCACCTGCAGCACCCAGGAATCGGATGTGATGGCTGAACACCTGTGGGCAAAGTGGACCAGCCGGCCTCCTGTGCTTAGGGATGAAACCAGCTGAGGGGAAGAGGCTATGCTGATGGAGTCAAAAACCCCCACCCTGCTGAGCAGGGGCTGGTGTAGTGGGCTTGGGGGCTTGCTGCCTATGGGACCCATTACCCCGTCCCTTGGCCTGCTGGCCCTTTTGGGGAGCTGCTGAGGCCTGATACCGAGGGTAGTATGTTATAGGCAGCCGCCTTCCTCGGTAAAAGGGCTTTTTCCCCAAGCCCTTCTTCTTCTGAGAAGGGGCAGAGGTTTTTTTCTGGACAGCCTAGTTCTGGTCAGAGTCTCGGTCTCGATTTGTGCAGCCTTTTCAGCCATGGGTTTGCCAAAGAGATTTTCACCTCTGCAGGGGACATCGACCAACTTGTCCTGGACCCATGCATCGAGGTCAGATGACTGAAGGCCAAGCCTGTCGGCGGGCACCGATGCCAGCTCCGTCTACTCGAGCCGATGCTTCAAAGCCATCGTAGGCTGCCCGAGAGATAAACTTCGAGCACTCTTCGAATCCCAGTGGACAAGGCTTGGAACCTCTGCAAAGGTTCCTCCTCGGAGGAGACCAGCCGAGAACCCGGCAATTTCCTTTGCAGGATCTCGGAGATAACATGCCCATATAGAGCTGGTAGGTATGGACTCGACAAGCAAGCATAGAGCCCTGGAAACACTTCTACCGAGGGCATCCAGGTCCGGGCCTCCCTGCCGGGAGGCACCAAGGACTGCATTTTTTTGACTCTTGAGTCTATGCATGGCCGATTCCACCACCATGGAATGGTGCGGTAGTTGTGCCTTTTGGAAGCCGGGGCTCTTGCGGACTCGATAAATTGAATCGACCCGCTTGATTAACACCGGCGCCGGGTTCTCCCACATGCGGAAGAGAAGTTGTTCCAGCATCGGAGGACAGGTACAGTAAAGGCCTCCTTCGGGGGAGAATCATACTGGAGGGCATCGAGCTCCTCGGCTCGAGGATCCTCCTCGGGATCCGCGGGGAATG
Source organism: Ichthyophis bannanicus (assembly GCA_033557465.1). Lineage (NCBI taxonomy): Eukaryota > Metazoa > Chordata > Amphibia > Gymnophiona > Ichthyophiidae > Ichthyophis > Ichthyophis bannanicus. The sequence continues at coordinate 140,089,131 of CM066044.1, forward strand.
CCAAGGCCTTGGCCATATCCCGCACGAAATCCGAGAACATGTGTCCTCCGGGGGGGACCGTCTCCGAGGTTCGGACTCAGGTGAGTCCGAGGGGACACACCGAGTCCGAAAACTACCAGGGGACTCTTCGTCCTCCGATTCCCAGTCGGACGCCGCGGAGGAGGATTCGAGTGGCTCCGGTCGGGCGGGCACCGATGCCCTCTGCTCTGACGCCGAAGGAGTCGGTCGACGACCTCGGTCCCGAACGGGAGGCCGAGGTAGACCGCGACCGAGGATCGACTCGAGTTCGGATGGACTCGAGGATCGGCTCGGTCTCCGGGGTCGACTTGGAAGTCGACGTCCCGGTGGCTGGGGCCGACGCAGTGGCCAGGCCAGCGATCAATGCCCGCGGCTGGTCCATGAAGGCAGCTAAACTGCTCTCCAAGTCCGTCAACCTGAGTCCAAGCTCAGGAGACCCAGCAGCCCCTGACTCGGGCCCCGACGGCGTCGGGCCCAACGTCAGCTCCTTCGGAGGCGAGTCCCCGAGGACCACAGTACTCACTTGTCCAGGCGACTCCATCTCGAGACGAGGATGTTTCGAAGGCCTCTCAGACTCCGAGAACCCGGGACGGCTGTCGGGGCTATGTGACCTGGCCCTCGAGGAACAAGCCGCGTCCGCCGACGCCGCCCTCGTGGGTTTTTTCTTCCTATGATGTTCCCGGGTAGGAGACCCCCGCTCAGAGGAACTCCGACGATGGTCAGGACCGGAGTCCCGGGACGTCGAAGCCTCTGACGAGATCCGGGCCCGGCCGGACGCGGAGTCAGAGAAGATCCGTTCTCGCTGATGCTGCCGACTCAACGCTTTGAGGACATCTTGCCACACGGACCACAGATCATCGGGTCATGATCGGTTTCCGAGGCAGCGGAGGCAAGCAGTCGTGTGTGTCGGTAAGAGACATGAGTTTCTTACAGCGATCACACTTTTTAAACCCGCTGGCAAGCATCGAGGGAAAAAATGGCCCCTGCGAGGTCAAAAGACAGGGCTGCCAGTGAAAAGGAAAAAAAATGGCGCGAACGCTTGTCACGAAGGACAAAAAAAACGAAAAATAAAGAAACGGACCCGATACCGGCGTAGCGGGTCCGGGAGGGAAAAAGAATCCGGCGTCAAACCGAAAAAGAAGAAAGAAAGAAATCAACTTTTTCAGCGGTGAATACAAACAGCGTCGTAGGGCTCCGCGGAAAAAAGAAGGACTGAGCAAGATGGCACCCTTGGGCGGGAAGGGGACCGCGCATGCGCGCTGCAATTCCCAAAGGCTTTCTTTGAAAGCTGGGGAAATTGCTCTGCGAGGGCTCCGTCGGCGCCGGACGCCACCCATATGTGAGGACTGACTTCCTGCTTGGTCCTGGAGAATAAGTCTTCACATATGGGTACGTCGGTACTGACGGAGCCTGCGTGGGAACGCTCCCCAGCTTCCCAAAAAGGAAAGCTTTTGGGAGCATCCCAAAGCGCCTGCGCGCTGCCTTCCCGCCTTTCCTAACCGCCTCTCCTCAGTTCGGTTTTAAAGCTGAGACAAAAAGAGAGGAAAGGAAAGAGAGATAGATCGAGAATACAACTCCTTGGGGAGGTGGGTGTGTTGTGAAGACTTATTACTGCTGTTCCCAGAGATCACCTGTTACAGGTAAGTAACTGTGCTATCTCCAGGAACAAGCAGGAATGAGTCTTCACATATGGGGACTCCCTAGCTAGAGATGCCTGGGAGATCCCTCAGGTTATGAGACCCTTGGAAGGGCTCTACCTCCTCCTATGGACCTCAGGCATCCATTCTGGGAAGGAGGGCAGGAGTGATTAAGCATGGAACAGGTGTTTGAGAACAGCCTGACCAAACAAGGCATTCCCGGCGGGAGTCCTTGTCCAAACAGTAATGGGCTGTGAAGGTATGAACCGAGGCCCAGGTGGCCGCTCGACAGATCTGGTTGATGGACACAGAATTTAGATGAGCCATAGAGGTGGCCATGGCCCTCACATTATGAGCTGTGACATGGCTCTCCAGAGAAGAAAGGTTCTTACTCTGGTAGGCGAAAGAAGGAAATACACTGAGCAATCAAATTGGACAGTGTCCTCTTAGAGACTGGAAGTCCCAAATGAGAGGGATCAAAAGCAACAAAGAGTTGAGAAGACTTTCTATGTTGCTGTGTCCTTTGTAAGTAAAAGGCAAGAGCGCTCTTACAATCCAGAGTATGAAGATTCCTCTCTGCACTTGATGCATGAGGAGCTGGAAAAAAGACAGGTAAATACACCTCTTGATTAAGATGAAAAGGTGAGACCACTTTAGGCATAAAGTGTGGATTGGTCCTAAGGACTACCTTATCATGATGGAATCTTGTACAAGGTGGATTAGCCACTAAGGCTTGCAGTTCACAGATGCAGCGAGCTGAGGTGACTGCAATGAGGAAAATAACCTTCCAGGCAAGAAATTTCAGGGAGGTTGTGGATAAGGGTTCAAAAGGTGGCTTCATAAAGCTGACCAAGAACCAGATTTAAGTCCCATGCCACCGGAGGAGGTCTAATGGGAGGTTTAGTTAATTAGGCCTCTCATGAATCTTGCAATAAGAGGATGAGAGGAAATTGGTTGTCCATTGATGGGCTTAAGGGATGCTGCTATAGCACTCAAATGGACCCTTACTGAATTCGTCTTAAGGCCTGCATTGGAAAGATGCAGGACATATTCCAATAGAGAATTCAAAGGTAGTGCTAGAGGGTCAAGACCCTTCTCAGAACACCAAATGGAAAACCTTTTCCATTTGAAAGCATAGGAACGTCTAGTAGAAGGTTTCCTGGAAGCATGAAGGATATCCTTCACCTGCTGAGAAAGATTCCAATCCTGAAGGTCTCGGCCTTCAGCAACCAAGCTCTGAGGTGAAGGGACTTGGGGTTTGGGTGCCACAAAGTCCCCTCCTCCTGAGACAGAAGGCCTGGAGCAGCTCCCAAGTCTAGGGAGGGAGCTTGAGAGAGATGTAGAAATAGAGGGTACCACACTTGGCATGGCCAGCGTGGAGCTATGAGGATCATGGATCCTTGATCCCTCTTGAGTTTGAACAGAGTCTTGGGAATTAAAGGAATGCGTGGAAAGGCATACAGGAAGTCTTGACCCCCAGTGAAGGAGGAAGGCATCCTTGGCCTGGACTCCCTGACACAGAATTCTGGAACAGAACCGGGGAAGTATCTCGCCAGGCCCCTATGAACTCTAGGGACTGAGTAGGGGTGAGCTGGGACTTTGGGAGGTTTACCAGAAGTCCCAGATACTGCAGAATATGCCTTGTGCAGTCCAGGGAAGTCTGGGCCTCTGACTGAGATGGAGCTCGGATGAGCCACTCGTCCAGGTATGGGAATACAAATATTTCCAGAGTGCGTAGAAATGCAGCTACTACTGCCATGCATTTGGTGAACACTCTTGGAGCAGAGGCCAGACGAAAGGAAGCACCCTGTATTGGTAATGCTTTCCTTGGAAAAGAAAACGGAGGAACCTTCTGTGAGAAGGATGGATGAGGACATGTGTGTACACATCCTTGAGATCTGGAGAACAAAGCCAATCCTGACTCTGAAGGTATGGAAGGAGAGTGCCCAGAGAAAGCATTTTGAATTTCTCCTTGTATAGGAATTTGTTCAATTCTCTGAGATCTAATATGGGTCTGTGGCCCCCTGTTTTCTTTGGGATGAGAAAATAGGGGGAGTAAAAACTCTGACCCCTGTTGAAAAGAGGTACTTCTTCTATTGCCCCTTGGGCAAGAAGGGTAGCCACCTCCTGAGCTAGAAGGTCAAGAAAAGATGTTGGAGAATTGAAATGTCTCACCATGGTGAGGAGGAAGGTTTGAGAATGAAGTTTGTAGCCCTCCCTTATGATGAAGAGGGTCCACTGCTCTGTTGTAATTTGCTCCCATCCGGGAACAAAATGAGCTAACCTTCCTGGAATGGTGAAAGGCTCTGGCTGTTTTAGAGCCAGAAAGGCTAAGTTCTCTAGCATCAAGTCAAAAACCCTGAGGGGGTTGGGACTGCTGAGTTGCAGCAGCCCCTGTAGATTAGGCCTGGCCTGTTTAGGTTGCTGACGCTTAGTAGCAAAGCGACCTGTAGATGATTGTTGGCCAGAAGTAGAAGGGAATCTGCCTTTTTGAAAAAAAGACTTCTTGACATGTTTTTTTTGGCAGGAATGGAGGTTGACTTTGAAAGTCTATCCAGAGCAGAATTTTCTGCATCCATTTGAGTGGCCTTAATTTGCCACTCTTTGCCAAACAGATTTTCACCTGTACAGGGTAGATTTCCTAAACCATCTTGGACCCAAGGTTCTAAATCAGAAGCTTGGAGCCAAGCAATTCTACAAGCAGCTATGGCAATGGCCGAAGCTCTGCTGGCACCTTCAAAGGAGTCAAAAGCTGCCACGGTTGGAAAACTTTGAAATGTCTTGAGTATGCTTGAGCCAAAGGAGGTATTCTTCCCTTTCATCCTCTGGAAGAAAGGGGAGGAAAGTGTGCAGCTTATCTGCAACTAATTTTAGAAACATACCCATGTAAAGACTATAGGAGTTGATTCTGGCAATGAGCATACTGGCTTGGAAGATTTTCCTACCAAAAGCATCCAAGGTCCTGCATTCTCGTCCTGGAGGGGCAGAGGAGTGTCTTTGTGCACTCTTTATCCTTTTCATAGCTGACTGCACCACAATAGAATGGTGGGGAAGCTGTGTTTTATGAAAACCAGGACAAGGAGGGACACGGTACATAGTGTCCAATCTTCGAGAATGAGGAGAGATAGTGAGAGGGAGTCTCCCATAAGTCAATCATGTGTTCATAAAGAATCTCATGAATTGGTAAGGTGACTGCCTCCTTAGGAGCCTTAGAATAACCTAAAATATCCAATTTTTTAGCTCTAGGCTCTGATTCAGAGGTTACTGAAATAGAAAGTCCTTTAGCCACTTCTTTTATGAAGTCTTGAAAGGATAAGTCCTCTGGAGGAGACATTCTTCTTTTTGGAGAAGGCTCTTCAGGAAGGGCTATGGCGTCAGCAGACTCCTCTGATGTATCAGAATCAGAGGAATCAAAATATCGCCTGTCAGGGTGCTCTTCTAAAGCTCGGTAAGCGTACGAGCGGTATCGACATCGGGCGTCGACGGTAACGGTTCGGTACCGAAGAGCAGCCCTGGACAGGGAATCGCTGCAGTCGGCTTCCTGGTCGATGTCGATGGTGCCGGTACCGGAGCCGATACCGACAACGGGGTCTGCTGTGGTATCAGCGGCATCGCAGCTTAAATGAAGGCCGTGATAGCCTGCTGCATGGATAGAACATTGTGATCCATCGACGCCATGAATGCCTGGAATTCCGTACCGGAAGGTTGCACCGGTACCCCAGAGCATTCTAACAGGTGATCGGTCGAGGCCATGCCATCGATGTCAACCTGTAACCCCATAGGTGGAGCTTTGGAAGCCGGAGCTTCCCGCCTGGTTGTTTTGCCGGTGCAGGATCCTCGAGGGCAAGCCGAGGCATCTCGATGCTTGGAAGGAGATCTACCCTTCGAGGACCGGCTGGATTTATGTTTGGTTACCTGAGATCCATGGGAGGAGGAAGAAGCCCTGGAAGACGTCGATGCCACTGAAGCTGCATCAGAGGGAAACAGCACATGGAGCTTGGCTGCTCAGTTCTGTAAACCTCGTTTAGACATCAAGAGCAGGATGGACAATCCGGAATGGAGTGTTCAGGACCCAAACATTTAAGACACCATTCATGGGTGTTAGTAACAGAAATAGTACCGCTGCACTTAGTGAATTTTTTGAACCCGGAGGTTTGTTTTTCCATGAGGAAAAATTCTTTGTGAAGCCTAAGTCCCGAAAGAAGAAAACACACTAAGTGAGGGAAAAATTATATTGTGGGGGTTTTTTTTGTTTTTTTAGAAAAGAAAGAAAACACCGGCGGTACCGGTCCGAAGTCGGGGGAGGCAGACGCGCAACCAAAGAAATAAAATAAAACAAAGAACTTCTTCAGCGGTGACAGGAACACGACCTGCTGGCTCCGCGGCAAAGCAGCACTGAGGAGAGGCGGTTAGGAAAGACGGGAAGGCAGCGCGCAGGCGCTGTGAGATGCTCCCAAAAGCTTTCCTTTTTGGGAAGCTGGGGAGCGTTCCCGCGCAGGCTCCGTCGGTGACCGACGTACCCATATGTGAAGACTCATTCCTGCTTGTTCCTGGAGATAGAGTTGTTACTCACCTGTAACAGGTGTTCTCCAGGAGCAGCAGGAATCAGTCCTCACATATGGGTGTCATCGGCGTGTCATCTGGTGCGATCCTCAAAGGATATGGTTGCCTGGAGCAGAACTTGGGTAGCTGCTTGTTTAGTGGACTGGCAAAGAGATCTATCCAAGGGAGACCCCACTTCAGGAAGATCTTTTGAACCACCAAGGGATGCAGCCGCCACTCGTAGGGCTGCAGAATCCTGCTCAACCAGTCGGCCAGGCAGTTCTCCTGGCCTGGGAGGTACACCGCCTTGAGAAGCATGTGGTGCTTCAGGGCAAAGGAACAAAGGTCCTGAGTCTCTCGACAAAGGATCTGGGACCCAGTGCCGCCCTACTTGTACACATAAAACAGCCACCTGGTTGTCTGTTTGAATCAAGACTGAGCGGTAAGCCAGGGCTGGAGAAAAAAACTCAGAGCCAGGCGGATAGCTCGAAGTTCCAGCAGATTGATCTGTTGGGCTGCCTCCCAGGGAGACCAGAGGCCTTGGGTGCACTTGTCCAGACAAGGAGCCCCCCCAGCCCTTTAGAGAGGCTTCAGTGGTGAGGACCACTGAGTATTCTGGCATTTGGAAGGGCATACCTGGAGAAGATTCGGTGGATGTAGCCACCAGCTGAGGGAGGCCAAAAGGGGTTTGGACACCCTTATCCTGTCTCGTAAGTGGCCTATGGCTTGAGACCACTGAGACCGAAGGCACCATTGTGCAGGCCTCATATGGAGCCTGGCATTGGGAGTCATATGTACTGTCGAAGCCATGTGACCCAGAAGCCTGAGGCAGAGTCTGGCAGAGACCAGGGACCTGTTCAGAAACTGCTTTGCCACATCCATCAGTCTCTGAGCCCTGTCTTCTGGCAAAAATGTCTTACCAGTTGAGAATCCAATCTTGCCACTATGAACTCCAAGTTCTGGGAGGGGAGCAAAGTGGACTTTGCAAAGTTTATGACAAAGCCCACCTTTTGAAGTAGAGCAATGGTGTGGAGAGTGGCTTGTCTGGCCTCCAGGGACATCTGACCCTGATAAGCCAGTCGTCCAGATAGAGAAAGACAAAAATGCCTTGATTTCTCAGGTAGGGCCGCCACCACTGCCAGGCACTTGGTAAAGACCCTGGGAGCGGAGGACAGGCCAAAAGGTAGTACTCTGTACTGATAATGGTATCCTCCCACAATGAACCTGAGGTACTTTCTGTGGTCTGGATGAATGAGGATGTGAGTGTACGCATCCTTTAGATCTAAGGAGCCTGAAGCTCACTTACTCGCCTAGCCGAGGTACATAAGAACATAAGATATGCCATACTGGGTCAGACCAAGGTCCACAAGACCAGTATTCTGTTTCCCAACAGTGGCCAATCTAGGTCATATGTACCTAGCAGTTTCCCCAAGAGACAAGCTCCACAATGCTTGTACTGGGTCCAGCATTGATATCTGAGGTAAGGGCTATCAGGAAGAGTGTCTTCCAGGAGAGGAAGCGTAGTGGACAAGTAGCCATCGGCTCAAAAGATGGGCGAGTCAGTTGCTGCAAGACCACATTCAGCTCCCACTCAGGGGCAGGAGGACAGATGGGAGGCTTGAGTAAAAGCAAGCCCCTGAGAAAGCAGAACACCAAGGGGTGACCAGATAGAGATTGCCCCTCTACCAATGAGTGGTGAGCTGCTAGAGCTGAGAGGTGGACCCGAACAGAATTGGACTTAAGACCCTGATTGGATAAGTGCAGTAAGTACTGAAGAACTACTGGCACAGTACAGGAGAAAGGATCCTCCGTACGTAAGTGACACCACACAGAAAACCTCTTCCACTTGAGAGCATAGGTTTTCCTAGTAGACTGTTTCCTAGAGGCTAGGACAACCTCCTCAACTTCCTGAGGTAGGCCCCAGGGAGCCAAAAACTACCCTTGCAGCCTCCAGGCCATCAAATTGAGAGCTTTGAGATTGGGGTGCAGAAGGGAACCCTGGTCCTGTGTGAGAAGGTCGGGTTGCAGCCCCAGAGGCAGTGGAGAATCTACCGCCAGTTGAAGCAGAAGAGGAAACCAAGGCTGTCTTGGCCACCTGGGAGCTATCAGCAGGACCGAGGCCTTGTCCTGGAGAATCTTGAATAGGGTTCAGGCCACCAAGGGCATAGAGGAAGCCCTGAGACCAAGATATCAGAAAAGCATCTGCTGCTATCCGCAGAGGATGTGGTTGTCTGAAGCAGAACTTTGGCAGTTGCTTGTTCATGGGGCTGGCAAAGAGACCCATAAAAGGGAGACCCCATTTCAGGAAGATCTTCTGAACCACTGAAGGATGCAGCTGCCACTCGTGGGGCTGCAGTATCCTGCTTAACCTGTCTGCCAGGTAGTTGTCCTGGCCTGGAAGTTAGACAGCTCTGAGGAGCATGCTGTGCTTGAGGGCAAAAGAACAAAGGTCATGAGCTTCCCGACAAAGGATCCTGGACCCAGTTCCGCCCTGTTTGTTCACATAAAACATGGCAACCTGGTTGTCTGTCTAAAACAGGACAGACTGTTGAGCCAGGGTAGGAATGAAAGCTTTGAGTGCTAATCGAATAGCTCTGAGTTCGAGGGAGATTGATCTGCTGTGCAGCTTCCCAGGGAGACCAGAGGCCCTGGGTGCACTCGCCCAGACAATGCACTCCCCAACCTTGCAGGGAGGCATCTGTTAGCATCACTGTGTAACCTGGAATCTGAAAGGGCACCCCTTTCAGCAGATTGGGTGGGTGTAGCCACCAGTTGAGGGAGTGCAGAAATGGTCTAGACACCCTTATCCTGTCTCTGAGGCTGCCTGTGGCCTGTGACCACTGGGTTCGAAGGCACCACTGTGCAGGCCTCATATGGAGCCTGGCATTGGGGGTCACATGTACTGTCGAAGCCATGTGGCCTAGAAGCCTCAGGCAGAGTCTGGCAGAGACCAGTGACCTGCTGAGAAACTGACTTGCCAAGGTCATCAACCTTCGGGCTCTGTTTTCTGGCAAGAATGCCTTTGACAGGAGAGGGTCCAACCTCGCCCCTAGGAACTCCAAGTTCTGGGAAGGGAGCAAAGTGGACTTTGCAAAGTTTATGACAAACCCCAGGCGTTGCAGAAGAGCAATGGTCCTGAGGGTGGCTTGATTGGCCTCCTGACCTGTCTGACCCATGATGAGCCAGTCGTCCAGATAGAGGAAGACAAAGATGCCCTGATTTCTCAGGTAGGCCGCCACCACTGCCAGGCATTTGGTAAAGACTCTGGGAGTGGAGGTGAGGCCGAAAGGCAGCACTCTGTACTGATAATGGTTTCCTTCCACAATGAACCTGAGGTACTTTTTGTGGTCTGGATGAATGAGGATGTGAGTGTACGCATCCTTTAGATCTAAGGAGCATAGCCAATCTCCCTTCTGGAGGTAGGGCAGAAGAGTTCCAAGAGTAAGCATCTTGAACTTTTCCTTCACGAGGAACTTGAAGTTCCTGAGGTCCAGAATGGGACGAAGGCCACCGGTTCTTTTGGGCACCAGGAAATACCTGGAGTAGAATCCGTGACCTTGCAAGTGGGGAAGCACAGGCTCCACCGCCCTGTCCACCAACAGATCCTGAAGCTCCTGACGGAGAAGGTCTGTGTGCAGAGGACGACTTGAAGGCTTCCCTGGAAAATATGGGGGTGGCAGTTGGTGGAAATGGAAGGCATATCCCCTGTGGATGATGTCCAGCACCCAACTGTCCCCGGTGATAAGGGGCCACTGGTGGGCAAAGAGGGCGAGACGACCTCCTGTGCAGGGTTGGGAGAGCAGTGGAGGAGAGGCTATGCTCAAGGAGTCAAAAACCCCCACCCTGCTGAGTGGTAGCAGGGGCCGGAGGCTGGGAGGTCCTCTGCCTACGGGGCCAATTACCCTGGCCCTTGGCTTGCTGACCCTGGGGGGCAGCTTGGGCAGCCTGATATTGTGGGTAGTGTTTGTAGGCAGTGCCCTTCCTCAGGTAAAAGGGCTTTTTACCCGAGCCCTTCTTTTTATGAGAAGGGGCAGAGGTCTTCCTCGATAGCCTTGTCCAAGTGAGGTGCTCGGTCCCGAGCTGAGCAGCCTTCTCGGTCATGGGCTTGCCAAAAAGGTTTTCACCTCGGCAAGGGACATCGACCAACTTGTCCTGAACCTATGGCTCGAGGTCCGATGACTGCAGCCATGCCTGGCGTCGAGCCGCGATGCCGCAACTTGGGCCGAAGCCTCGAAGCCATCGTAGGTGGCGCGGGACAAACTTCGAGCAGTCCCGAATCCCCGAGGACAAGGACTTAAATCTCTGCAAGGGTTCCCCGGAGAGACCAGCAGAGAACCCGGCCAACTCCTTGGCCAGATCCCGCAAGTACATGCCCATGTACAGCTGGTAAGACTGGACACGGCAAGCAAGCATCGAGCCCTGAAAACACTTTCTACCGACGCCATCGAGGTTTCGGGCCTCCCTGCCAGGAGGCACCACGGAGTGCATCTTCTGACTCTTCAGACGATGCATGTCCGTTTCCACAACCATGCAATGGTGTGGTAGCTTTGCTTTCTGAAAGCCAGGGCTCTTCCTGAGTGATAGATCGAATCGACCCGCTTGCTAAGAACCGGCACCGAGGCCGGTGCCTCCCACATACGGAAGAGGAGCCATTCCAGCATCAGAGGAACCGGGACAGTAAAGGCCTCCTTCGGAGGAGAGTCATACTGTAGCGCCTCGAGCTCTTCAGCTCGTGGCTCTTCCTCGGGATCTGCCGGAATAGCCACGGCAGTGGCCATATCCCGGACGAACTCCAAGAACCAGGTGTCCCCGGACCTACTCCGGGGCTCAGACTGCAGTGAGTCCGAAGGGACACACCGAGTCTTAAAGGTGTCAGGAGACTCCTCATCCTCCATCTCCCAAGCCGACTCATCCAAGGAAGAGTCGGGGTCTGACCCCGCGGGGCCCTGGAGCACCGGCGTCGACGCCCTCGGTCCTGAGCGGGAGGTCGAGGGGTACCGCGACTGAGGTCGACTCCGAGCCACGATGGACTCGAGTATCGGCTCAGTCTCCGGGGTCGTCTTTGACGTCCCGGTGGTCGGGGCAGATGCGCCAGACAGGCTGGCCATCAGTGCCCGCTGCTGCTCCATGAAGGCAGACATTCTGCTCTCCAAGGTTGTCATCCTGAGACTCAGCTTGGGAGATGCAGCAGCCACCGACTCAGGCCCCGGCGGCGCCGGGCCCAACGTCGGCTCCCTGGGAGGAGAGTCCACGAGGACTACGGGGCTTACGTGTCCAACAGACTCCGGCTCCACACGAGGAACTTTGGCAGGCTTCCCCGGTTCCACAGGCCCGGGGCGATGGTCGGGGGTCTTAGACCTGGCCCTCTAGGAGCCAGAACCTCTTCCGACGACGCCCTCATGAGCCGTTTCTTCCTCTTGCGTTCCCAGTCGGGGGATCCCCTGTCCGAGGAGCTTCGACGGTGCTCGGGATCGGAATCCCAAGATGTCGAGGACTCAGACGAGGTCTGCGCCCGGCCAGAGGCTGAGTCCGAGAAAAGCCTGTCCTTTTGCTGCTGGCGACTTCGTAGTGCCTTGGAAGACATTTTTCCATAGGCCCCGCACGACTTAGGATTGTGGTCGGGGCCGAGGGCACCGAAGGCAGCAGTCGTGTGTGTCGGTGAGAGACATTAGTTTCTTACACCGATCACACTTCTTAAAACCACTGGAAGCCATCGGAGAAAAAATGAGTCACCGCGAGGTCAAAGGACCGGCCTTCCGGGGAAAAAGTGAAAAAAGGGGAGGACTTCCGGTTTGGCAATGAGCTGATCGGCTCGCTTACGGTCAGCTCCAGGTACTCTGCCCCACAAAACGGCTATAGATTTCTATAAAAGTGGGCACTAACCACAAATTTATCTCTCTCAAAACACGGGGGTTATTTTGTGCTGGGAGCAGTTTCTTAATGGCACGGAATCCGATGGCATCGAAGCCGCCAAGGAAGGAGAAGCTGAGGGCTATCGAGGGTAAAATGGCAGAGGGAGCGCCAGTCAGCCCGAAATCCAGTGGTTCCCCGGATCTGGTGAAAGAAGTGAGTGCTGCGATGGTCCAGGCTCTGGATACCCGCTTTCAAGAGCTGGCAGATCAGATTCAGAATATCAGCCGAAACCTCACTGAGTTTACAGGGAGGATGGACCAGGTGGAGGCCCGCGTTACGGACATAGAAGACGCCCAGCATTCCCTGGAAACTAAAGTAGAGGCCCTAGAGACTCTAGTAAAGCAACAGGGTGACAAGCTGGATGAACTCGAAAATCGGGGGAGACGAAAGAACTTACGCTTTATCGGGATACCGGAGAGCATGGCAGATGGCGCCCTTTTTGATTACCTGCAGTCCTGGATTGAGAAACTGCTGCAAGGTAAAAGCATGGACCCCGTAAAGCTGGAGCGCGTGCATCAGTTGGTCCAGCGGCGAGACCAGTTGAGGCGTCCGAGAGCGGTCATAGCCCGATTTCTAGACTATCGGCAAAAAGAGGTGGTGCTGAGGACGGCTCGGGGCCGAAATATGCAGCAACAGGACTCAGCACAAATCCTTGTGTTCCAAGATTACTCAGCTTTAGTGAGCCAGCAGCGACGGGCCTTCTCAGGGGTCTGCACACAGCTGCGAAATCAAGGCGTGCGATTCTCACTGCTCTATCCTGCCCGACTGCGGGTGGAGGTCCATGGACAGACACGCTACCTGACGACACCGGCGGCGGCTACATCTCTGCTAGGAACCTTGAACACTCAGGCTGCTTCGCCCCCGTGATACCTGTGATACCAGCACGGATGGAGGCTTGCTGTCTTGCTAAAAGAGAGAGGCTCAAGGGCCTAGCTGGGGCCTGAACTGTAGCGGTTGCACTCTCATGGATTCAGTTGTTACACTGTTACATCTCCTGCCTTGTTTAAGTTGTGGCCTGACACATTTGGCTACAGTGTTTAAGCTGATCCCTTATGTGAATGTTTTAATGATTATATTGTTTCATTGTTGCCATGGTTAACTTGCCCTATGGATCGTAATGTGAGGGCAGTTTCCCTGATTTTTGTGGGAAAAGTCTGGAACGGGCGAATGAGTAGTTAGGTGGAGTTATTGGCTGATCTTGAGAGAAAGGGGGTTTTTATTTTGTCTTTTATAATCATTTCCTCTGCTTTCTATGTGGTTCTCTGCTCCCTTCCTTTTTTCTCTTCCCCCTACTATCGGGATATATTGTGAAGGGTTAATGGACGTGCGTGCTGGCCCTATTCTTAACTCCTAAGTCTATTCCTAATCTTAGATAAGACCCGGATGGCAAGCTGACAGGGTGCAGGTTTGCAGATCGGTTTGTTGACCTTGAGGGGAGGATTATTACACCGAATACGCCACTGAGAACCAAGAAATCTGGCGTAGGCGACTCTAGTGGTATTGGGTCTAACACAAGTGATCTTGGAGGGATGTGAGGGGATTGACCCTGAGATTTAACAGCTTTTCACCCAGGAGTCTGTTTTCATGTAGGCGGTTGATATTAGGTAAAATAGGATGATTGGGGGGATGAATGTGGGAAGGTATGTGTGTTGGGGGGTAGGCCCTAGATGGAGAGGATGAGTGGATTTTAGGTTATGCCAATGCTACTTACTGTTTTGCTCCTTTTCATGGGTGGCCTCTAGAGGCTTGCTGGCGATCCTATATGTGATATTGTGCACAGTAAGATGGCTATCTCCCAGAGTGTGACTGGAGGGGGGATATGGGTTGGTCTCATTGGGGGATAATAGGGTTGGGGCACCCGATAAAGTGGACCACTGCGGTCAAAAGGAATAGAAAATAGGCATCTTGGGTTCTAACTGGGGGATTGCCACGGAGAAGGGGTACAAGTCCCGGGTGGGGGACAAAGGGGTTAAAGGACCCTGGGGGGGAAAGTTAATTGGGGCTCAATGAATAGGAGGGGTGTGATTTGTTAGTATGGGCTAATCAGGGCATGTGATGGTGATTAGGGAGTGCCGTATTCCTAGGGAGGAGATGAGGGGGGGAAGTGGGGAGTACTGTGGGACCCATATTATAGAGGTTAGGAAGAGATGCATGTTATAAGAGGGTTAGGCTCACTGTTGAGCTCGGGGACGCTTGGGGCAGTCCCGATTGCTATAGGGAAGTTGTCCAACCTATGGGTGGACTGGATGGTCAAGTGGTGGGGGGGCAAGGGGGGGATAGTTGGGAGGGGGAGGCAAGGGGAGGGGATAGCACACACTCCATTGTTTTCTTGTAAGCAGCTCTGTACTGTTCTGTTGATTGTTGGGGGGGAGTTCCAGGCTGGGGGAACTCCCTTGCGGAGACTGGGTTTCTCTGCTTGGCTGGATCTTGACACTGCCCCATGCCACTGAAGGTTATTACCTGGAATGTTTGTGGATTGGGGACTCCAATTAAGCGGTATAAAATATTGCAGACCTTGGCCAGACAGTGTGATGTTGCCCTTCTACAAGAAACACATCAGTCGGAGGAAGAGCATGGTAAACTTTGTAGGGGCTGGGTGGGGCAGGTGTGGGGATCCCCTGCGCGAGAGAAAAAGGGGGGGGGGAGTAGTAATTTTGTTCCATAAGCGGGTCCGCTTTGCCATGGAAAAAGTTGTTGCATCGGAGGACGGGCGCTTTCTTCTGCTAGCTGGTAGACTGGAAGGGAAGCCAGTGATTATTGGGAATCTGTATGGTCCTAATGTGATGGATCCTGGCTTTTATAATGGCCTTGCCTCTAAAATCGAACAACTTCTGGATTTCCCGCTGATTCTGGCAGGAGATTTTAACGGGGTTCTAGATGTAGACCTGGACACCTCTAGAGGGGGAGAGGCGAGGGATAGGATTCCGATGACGCGGATGTTACAGCGCTTTCGCGGCAGACTCGGCCTGGTTGATCCTTGGCGTTTATTACACCCCCTGGAAAGGGACTTTATTTATCAGTCCCGGGCACACGGGTCCAGCGCTCGAATTGACTATCTCCTAGTGTCAGGGGCCTTGTTTGCTAATACGGGGGAGGTGCAGATAGGCCCCTTGGAAATCTCAGATCATGCGATGGTCGGGATGGAGCTGCAATGGGGGGTAGCTCATACCCGGACGCGACTGTGGAAGCTTCCCCTGGGGCTATGTCAGGATGTTCGATTTCAACAATTTTTGAAGCAGCGTTGGCGGGAGTTTGTGAGTGACCACCAGTGCCACAGTGGGGACCCTGAATTGGTGTGGGAGACGGCAAAAGTGGTGTTACGGGGCGACATTATTGGGTTTGCAGCTCGGAAACGTCGGCTGATAGCGGAACGAATAATTGGTTTAGAACGCCTGTTTACTAGTTTGAGAAGGCTGTGTGCTCGTAGCCTGACATCTGTGAATAAGAAAAAGCTTTGGGAAGCTCAGGTGGATCTTAATGAGTTATTGCATCAGAGAGCCAAGAAGTCCGTCCTTTATTATAAATATCGGCTACATTGCTATGGGAACAAGCGGGGTTCCTCGTTAGTGACGGCAGTCAGGGATGAACAGGGACGGCTGCAAAAAGAGTCCATTGAAATTGTCCGGGCCTTTCGGAACTTTTTTCAGGACTTATATAAGGCACAACCCACGCCCACAGTGGAGCTCGATGAGTATTTGAAAACGTTGAATCTGCCGCAGCTTACTGATGAACAGAGCGAGCTCTTAGAGCAACCTATAACCACGCAAGAGATATCCTCTGCGATTTCCGCAGCTAGTTGTAATAAATCATCTGGACCGGATGGCTTGGGTGCCGAGTTCTATAAACTTCTTGATGAACCTGTGAGCCCCATGCTGGCGGAGGTCTTTAATGGGAGGGCAGAAAGAGGGGCTTTCCGCTGGGGAAGTAACCATGCCCATCTCACGCTGATTCCTAAGCCGGGTAAAGACCCCTTGCTGGTAGGGTCGTATCGTCCTATTTCCTTGCTTAACTTTGATATCAAATTAAATGCGAAAGTTTTGGCAATAAGGCTGGCAACAGTTATAGGACACTTAGTACATGACTCCCAGGTGGGGTTTGTTAAGGGGAGACATGCAGTTCGTAACTTGCGTAAGATTCTAGCATCTCTGGAATGGGTCCATGCTCATCGGTTGCCTTCATTGCTTATAGGTTTTGACGCGGAAAAAGCTTTCGACAGGGTAGATTGGCAATATCTCCGTAATCTTCTCCCGCGTTATGGGTTGGGAGTTAATTTTTGTAGGATGGTAGAGAGTCTATACGCTCGGCCGACGGCGGGGGTGCTGTGGAATGGTATACTCTGAGGACTTTCCTTTGGAACGGGGCACACGACAGGGGTGCCTTCTTTCTCCCCTATTGTTTGTTTTGTCACTGGACCCCCTGATTCGGACTATCAAGGCCTCCCGTGTGATACAGGGAATCCGCATGGGCTCACAGGAGTTTAAACTTTCAGCCTTTGCGGATGATCTTTTGGTATACCTGCTCTCCCCAGATCAGTCGCTGCCGCAGTTGTTGGAGTAGTTTGCGAGATTTGGTAGCCTTGCTTGGCTGCGTATCAATAGAGACAAATCAGAAGCATTGGATGTATCAACTCAGTTGCGTGGGAGTTGGGTGGGGGTTTTCCCTCTCAAGTGGGCGGTGGATGAATTTATTTATTTGGGCATAGTGCTAACTCGCAACCCCCGGGTGCTATATACGCGTAACTTGGAGAGGTCGCTGAGGCGGCTACAGCAACAGTTGAAAACATGGGAGCTACTCCCGCTATCCCTGTCAGGGAGGGTGGCGGCGGTTCAAATGGTGATCTTACCACGGCTGTTGTATTGGTTTCAAACACTGCCGGTTTGGCTGTTGAGCCGAGACGTGCGCCGGTTTGAGGTCGTTATTCGATGGTTCTTGTGGAAAGGAGGGAAGGCGCGTATCTCGTGGTCACAAATGGTGGGGTCATGGCGCGAAGGGGGGATGGGTCTCCCAGATCTTACGGGGTATGCTCTGGCCTGTCAGGCTCGTCACCTTGGCGACTGGTTGGGAGGGACAGATGTGTATACGCCTCGAGCTATGGAGGAGTGTTTTGTGGCACCATTGACATTATTGGGGATCCTGCATGGGGCACACCATGCTCTCCCTCGTCATGTTGTGCGTAGTGAGCTGATTGGCTCGGCCCAGCGAACCTGGAAACAACTTAACCTTCGTTGGAATGCATCATGGAGGATCTCTAGTTGGCTTCCATTACAGGGCAATGCTAATTTTCTACCGGGCTCGGAGACGGTGATTTTCCAGGAGTGGGGTGCTCGAGGAATCCGGAATGTCGGACATGTGGTAGAGCCCTCAGGGCAGTGCAAATCTTTTTTGACTTTAAGTAGGGAGTATGATTTATCTACTAGGCATTGCTTCGCTTATATACAACTTGCACACTATGTGTCTTCCCTGTCCCACATGTTGACCGCTCAGCGCAAATTTTGGAGTTTTTTGGGCTGGGGGAGGAAAACCCCCCCATCGATCTCGGATTTCAAGAAACGCTTAGCTGGGCTTCGTACCGCCCCTGAATATCGAGGGGTCGAGGCAGCTTGGGAAATGGAATTGGGAGAAGCAGTACCCCCCGGGTCGGTCATTCAGGCCTTAAAAGGGATAGTGAAACTGACGCAGGAGGCACGCTGACGGGAGACATAATTTAAATGTGTAACTAGGGTGTATTTTTCCCCACGAAGGGCACTGCGCAGCCAGCTAGCCACTGATGGGTCTTGCCTGAAATGCTCGGAGCCTATGGCGACTTTATTACATATGTGGTGGGGTTGTAGATTACTGCGCTCCTATTGGGCTACGATATGTACTTTTCTAAATCAATGATTACATCGGCGTGTGAGATGGACCGGGGCCCTTGTGGTGCTGGACCGGCTTGGCCCCCCTTGCCCTGTGGTGGAGGGGGAACGGTTGTTGGTGCGTAAAGCCTGCTTAGTGGGGAAGGGGCCAATTCGTCGTCTTTGGAGGGACAGTAGTCCACCTTCCTTTGGTGAGTGGCGTAATTGCTTCCATCAAATGATGCTGACAGAGAGATGGGGGGCGCGGGGCAGTGTCAAACGCTGGACAGCCTTTATGCATGTCTGGGAGCCTTATATACAACAGCTGAGTGCTAGGTGTCGCAATGAGATTTTGCATGTTGGTAGTTGACGGGGTGAGCTGCTGGTGGGAGATGTGGAGTGTATGTAGATATTGATGGAGGCTTACAGAGCTTATAGGGTAGTGTGCTATGGGTGAAGGGAGGGAAGGGGGAGGGTTGTGGGCGGTGGGGAATGGGGAATGGGGGGATTACTTATGGGAGAAAATACTTTTCCACCTGTCATCTCTGTTTTTGTTTATCCTCTGAGAGGGGATCAGAGTACACCCCTCTGGGGATATTTGTATATTGTATATTGTATTTGTTGGTGGTTATAAAATAAAGTATTAAAAAAAAAAAGTGAAAAAAGGGCGCGAACGCCAGCCACGAAGGGCAAAAATGAAAGACAGCAATCGGGCTCGATACCGGTGTACCGAACCCGGCAGGAGGGGAACCGGCGTCGAACCGGAAGAGCGAGCGAAAAAAAATCGCTGAAAAATCTAATTTTAACCGGGAAAACTGGACACACGTCCGGTGGGCTTCACGGAAAAAAGAGACTGAGATAATATGGAACCTTTAGGCGGTAAGGGAACCGCGCATGTGTGCCTGCATTCCCAAAGGCTTTCATAGAAAGCTGGGGAAATGCTCCGCTGGGGCTTCATCGGCGCCGATGACACCCATATGTGAGGTCCTGGAGAAAAAGCTAAAGCTCTTACAATCTAGAGTATGAAGATTCCTTTCCGCATTAGAGGCGTGAGGCCTAGGGAAGAATACAGGAAGGTAAACTGACTGGTTTAAATGAAAAGCGAAACCACCTTTCGCATAAAGTGAGGGTGAGTCCTACTTTATCATGGTGGAACCTTGTATAAGGAGGATCAGCCACTAAAGCTTGTAGCTCACTGATGCATCTCACAGAAGTGAGGGCAATTAGGAAGATTACCTTCCAAGAAATTAATTTCAGAGATGAAGCGGCTAAGTGTTCAAAGGGTGTTTTCATAAGCTGCCCGAGGACAAGGTTCAAATCCCATGCCATGGGTGGTGGCTTAATGGGAGGTTTAGTTAAGAGTAGGCCTCTCATGAACCACGCTACAAGCGGTTCAGAGGAGACAGGCTGTCCAAAGAGCTTGTGGAAAGCCACAATGGCACTAAGGTGGACCCTTACTGAATTAGTCTGAAGACCAGAGGATAATAAATGGAGGAGACACTCCATTAACGCCTCCATTGGAACTGAAAAAGGATTAAGTTCCTTTTTTGAACAACAGATAGAGAACCTTCTCCACTTAAAGGCATAGGCATGCCTTGTGGAAAGTTGTCTTGAAGCCAAAAGGATATCCTTAATTTTTTGAGAAAGATTGATATCCTGGAATTCTAGGCTCAGCAGCCACACCCTCAGGTCTTCACCTGGGAAGGAAGATCTGGAGCACATCAACTCCAGAGGCTTGGCTTGAGAGACATAGAAGCAGATGATACCACTTCTGTCATGGCCAGCATGGGGCCATGAGAATTATATGGCCCCTGTCTCTCTGAAGCTTGAATAGAGTTTTGGAAATGAGGGGAATGGGTGGGTAGGCATAGAGGAAGTACTGACCCCAATGGAGATGGAAGGCATCCCTTGCCTGACAGTTCTGAGTCGGAATTCTGGAACAGAACTGGGGAAGTATGGCATTCTGAGGACTTGCAAAGAGGTCTATATCTGGAGTTCCCCAGATCCAAAAGAGTCAAGCAATTTGCTCTGGATGAAGGGACCACTCGTGTGGCAGCAGCTCTCGACTAAGTTTGCAAAGAGATCTTGTGCGCCTGGAAGATACACCGCTAATAGGTGGATTTGAAGGTTTCTGGCGAAGGCCCAGATGCATAGAGCTTCATTGCACAACGCCTGAGAATCCGTCCCACCCTGCTTGTTCCCATATAACATGGCTACTTGATTGTCGGTCTGGACAAGAACCGTCTTGTAGCTCAGGCAGTACTGAAATACTTGAACATACAAAATGGCTCTGAATTCCAGGAGGTTTATGTGAAAACAAGCCTCTTGCTCGGTCCAGAGACCCTGAGTGGAGAGATTGTCCAAGTGAGCCCCCCAACCTAACTTGGACGCATCTGTCGTCAAGGTGGCCTGGTATAGTGGCTGCTGAAAAGGAGACCCTACGAGAAGGTTTTTCAGCGACTGCCACCACTGTAGGGATGAAATGAGGCATGCAGAGTTTGATTTTGTCCCCCAGGCGACCTGATGCCTGTGACCACTGAGAGGCTAGGGTCTACTGGGCTGACCGCATGTGTAGGCGAGCATAGGTAACCACGTGGATAGTGGATGTCATATGCCCCAGCAGCTGAAGCATCTCTCGAGCGGTTAGAAAAGTTTTCATAGCTGCTTGAGAGGCCAGCTGAAGAATTTGAACACAACATGGTTGTAGCAGGAAAGCCTTTGACTGCCTTGTGTCTAGAAGAGCCCCTATGAACGCTAGGGATTGAGAAGAGGTGAGATGAGATGAGATTTTGGGAGGTTTATGACCAGTCCCAAGTACTGCAGGATTTGCATCATACATGCGAGACCGGAGCTGGCTTCTGGAGCTGTTGATGCTCGGATGAGCCAGTCGTCTAAGTAAGGAAAGACTAATATCTCCAGAGTTCTCAAGAATGATACTACTACTTCCATGCATTTTGTTTAGACTCTTGGGGTGGAAGCCATTCCAAAAGGTAGAACCCTGTAGTGGTAGTGTCTTCCTTGAAAGAGGAATTGAAGAAACATCCTGTGATCTGTATGAATGGGGATGTGTGTGTGTATGCATCCTTTAGATCTAGAGAACATAGCCAATCCCAACTCTGAATGTAAGGAATTAGTGTTCCGAGAGAGATCTTGAATTTTTCTCGGAACAGATATTAGTTTAACTCCCAGAGGTCCAGTATGGGCCTGTATCCCCCTGTCTCCTTTGGAATGAGGAAGGGGAATAGAAGCCCATGCCCTGTTGGGACACAGGTACCTCCTCTATTGCTCCTTGAGCAAGTAGTGAGGTGACCTCGACACAAAAGAGTGGTGAAGAGGGCCCGAGAATTGAAATGTCTTGTGATGATGGGAGAGGGCATACTGTGGAAATGGAGTTTGTACCCCTCTGTTACAATGGAGAGAGTCCACTGCTTTGATGTTATCAGTTGCCACTTTTCGGCAAAATGACAGTGTGCGCCTGGAATGGTGAGAGGCTCTGGACCCTTTAGAGGTAGGTTGACTAAGTTCTCTAGGAAGCCGTCAAAGACCCTGAGAAGACTGTCTGCTGAGCTGGTTGAGCTCTGGGGACTTGGGCCTTCCTCTGTTTGGGTTGCTGCTGCTCCTTTTGGGAAGCATGGGCTGGGCAGTGGACAGCCTGGGTGTAAGATGGATAGAATTTCGTTTTCTTGTCGAAAAGTTTCTTAGCTGTCTTTTTCTTAGCTGGGTTTGGCTGTGTTCCTTGACCGTCTGTTCAAGGCGGTGTTTTCGGACTCAAGCTGAGAAGCTTTGTCTTGCCAATCTTTGCCAAAGAGATTTTTTCCTCTGCAAGGAATATTTCTCAGATTGTCTTGCACCCATTGTTCAAAATCAGATGCTTGTAACCAGGCAATGCAACGTGCACCAATGGAAATAGCAGAGATTCTGCTAATGCAGTCAAAGCAATCAAAGGTTGCACGATTCATTAACTTAGAAACATTATGGGCATGTTTGACCAGAGTGAGGAAGTCAGGCCTCATGTCATCGGAAAGAAGTGGAGCCATGAATTCCAAATCTCTTGCAACCTCCCAAAGAAACATACCCATATAAAGTATGTAAGAGCTTATTCTAGCCGATAGGATCGAGGAGTGAAAGCATCGATGCCCAAAGGCATCAAGCGTCCTCTATTCACAACCTGGAGGGTTGGATGAATGCGTCTTAGCACTCTTAATCCTGCGCATTGCTGATTCCACCACCATAGAATGGTGTGGTAATTGTATTTTCTGGAAACCGGGACATTGCAGTACCTGGTACATTGTATCCAGTCTCCTAGAATGTGGACACCCCGTCCGGGGGTTTTTCCCACATCTTAAGCTTGAGATCATGCAATATTCGGTGAATGGGAAGGGTAGCAGCCTCCTTAGGAACTGCAGGATACTGAAGAATTTCTAATTCTCAGCTCTCGGTTCCTTCTCAGGGGTGATGGAGAGTCCCCCGTGCTATATCACGTATGAAGTCCTGAAACGCATGTCCTCTGGAGGAGACATCCGATGCTGTGGTGAAGGAGAGGGATCCTCCCGGAAGAACCACATCCAGTACTGACAGAGTCATCGGAATCGGAGGATTCAAAGTATTGTTGGGCCGGATGCTCTCGTATTGCTTTTCAGCAGTATCAATCTAAGTCGGCATCAGAATGCCTCGATACCGGGCCCTTGATACATGAGAGGAAGATGTCAATGCCACCAAAGCTGCATCAGAAGGAAAAAGGGCACTGAGCTTGGCAGCTCGGTTCTGTCGACCCCTTTTGGACATCATGGCACAAGCCATACACTCTGAGAATGGAGTGGTCAGCACCTAAACATTGAAGACACCACTCATGGGTGTCGGTGACGGAGATGGTACCGCCACATTGGTGCATTTCTTAAAAACCCGAGGCGGGTTTCTCCATAGTGGAGGAAATTTTGGGCCTAAGGCCCAAAATGACACGCACCTAGAAAGAATGTTAGGAAAAAAGTAATTATTTTTTTTTCTGAAAAGAACGAAAAAACCCCCGGCGGTACCAGTACAGCGTCGGGAAAAGCAGACGTGACCACACAAAAAAAAAAATAAAGAATAAGGAAACAATTTTTCTGAGGTGACAGGAACACGACCTGCTGGCTCAGTGGAAAATGAAGAACTGGAGAGAGGCAGTTGGGAAAGGCAGGAAGGCAGCACGCAGGCACTGTGGGATGCTCCCAAAAGCTTTCTCAATGGATGCTGGGGAGCGTTCCCGCACAGGCTCCGTCGGTACCGACGATACCCATATGTGAAGACTGCATTCCTACTTGTTCCTGGAGATCAGGTGTTTCTCCAGGGATTGCAGGAATCAGTCCTCACATATGGGTGACGTCGGCGCCGACAGAGCCCTCGTGTGGAGCAATTTCCCCCAGCTTTCAGAGAACTCCTTTGGGAATGCCTCGCGCATCGCGCATTACGCAGTCCCCTTCCCGCTCAAGAGTGCCATTCTGCTGTCTGATGAGCTAGCTAAAAGACAGCAAAAAAATAATAAAAAGCAATAATAGGACTGCAACTCCAGGGGAGGAGGGAGGCTCGTGAGGACTGATTCCTACTGTCCCTGGAGAACACCTGTTACAGGTGAGGAACTACGCTTTCTCCAGGAACAAGCGGGAAGTCAGTCCTCACATATCGGACTCCCTAGCTATAGGCTACCGAGAACCTATAGCTGAAAAAAGGCTCCCTCTAGGCAAGCCGCAACAGCAGCGAGAGAACGTCCTCCGAGAATGCATCCCCCACGGTAGCTTCACCCAAGTGCCGGAGGGTCAGAGTTTCCAAAATCTCAAATAGATTCCGGAGTACCGCCTGACTGAAAACGCTGTTCCCGCCGGGACTTCCCTCTTCAGGCAGTAATGGGCTGCAAAAGTCTGGCTTGAAGACCAAGTTGCGGCCCGGCAGATGTCTGCCAATGGAACAGAGCGGTGATTAGCTACTGATGCGGCCTTAGCCCTGACACAGTGGGCCGTGATACGACCCTGCAGCTGAAGGTCAGCTGCCCTGTACGCCCAGGCGATGCAGTCCGCCACCCAGATGGATAACGTGCACCTGGAGACTGGTAGACCCAGTTTACTAGGGTCATAAGAGATGAAGAGCTGAGAAGCCCTCCAATGTCCCCGCGTATGCTCCAGGTAAAAGGCGAGCGCCCTCTTACAGTCCAGGGTATGCAGAACTGTTTCTGCTCTGCTGGTATGTGGCCTGGGAAAGAAGGTTGGAAGAACCACCTCTTGGTTCAGGTGAAACAAGGAAACCACGTTTGGGAGGAACTTGGGGTGTGTGAGGAGCACTACCCTCTTCTTGTAAAACCGTGTACATGGCCTATCGGACACTAGAGCCTGCAGCTCACTGACACGCCTAGCCGACCTGAGCGCCACCAGGAAAGAGTAGTCACTCACCTGTAAGAGGTGTTCTCCAGAGCAGCAGGAATCAGTCCTCACATATGGGTGACGGTCCGGCGCCGACGGAGCCCTCGCGGCGCAATTTCCCCAGCTTTCAAAGAAAGCCTTTGGGAATTGTAGCACGCATGCGCGGTCCCCTTCCCGCCCAAGGGTGCCATCTTGCTCAGTCTGATGACATAGCTAAAAGACAGCAAAAAATTAGCAAAAACGAAAGGATATGACTGCAACTCCAAGGGGAGGAGGGAGGGTTGTGAGGTCTGATTCCTGCTGCTCCTGGAGAACCCTGTTACAGGTGAGTGAACTACTCTTTCTCCAGGACCAAGCAGGAAGTCAGTCCTCACATATGGGACTTCCCTAGCTTAAGGCTACCGGAGACCTCAAGCAGAAAAATGAGCTCCCTCTAGCTCAGTAGCACGAAAGAAGGAATCTTCTCTGAAAACGCCCCAACCGGTAGCCCAACACCAGGGCCGGAGGGTAGGAGTGCCTAAAACTCAACGAGATTATGGAGGACTGCCTGACCGAAAGCACTGTCCCCTGCGGGACTATCCCTCTCCAGGCAGTAATGGGCCGCAAAAGTCTGGCTTGAAGACCAAGTAGCGGCCCGGCAGATGGCTGCCAACGGAACAGAGCGGAGATGAGCCACTGACGCAGCCTTCGCCCTAACACGATGAGCAGTGACTCGACCCTCCAACGAGAGGCCGGCCGCCCCATAAGCCCAAGCGATACAGTCAGCAACCCATATGGACAAAGTATGCTTGGAGACAGGTAGCTCCAACTTATTGGGGTCAAAAGAAACGAAGAGCTGAACAGCCCTTCTATGCGCCCCGCGTACGGTCAAGGTTGAAGGATAAAAGCCCTCCTACAGTCCAGGGTATGCAGGACCATTTTCAGCCCGGCAGGAGTGCAGCCTGGGAAAGAAGGTCGGAAGAACCACTCCTGGTTGAGATGAAAAGTAGAAACCACTTTTTGGAAGAAACTTAGGGAGAGTCCGTAAGACTACCCTATTCGTGTAGAACCTAGTGTAAGTAGGATCAGACACTAGGGCTAGCAGTTCACTAACGCGTCTAGCAGTCGTAAGGGCACCTAAGAACAAGTTTTTCCAGGAAAGAAAACAAAGAGGGCAGGTAGCCATAGGTTCAAACGGCGGACTGGTAATCCGCTGCAAGACCACATTCAGATCCCATTCAGGGGCTGGTGGGCGCAAAGGAGGCTTAAGGAGAAGGAGGCCTCGGAGAAAACGAGCCACCAAAGGGTGGTGGGAAAGAAGCCTGCCATCCACCAGTGCGTGATGCGCAGAGAGAGCACTGAGGTGGACCTTGACAGAGTTGGACTTAAGGCCCAGATTGGAGAGGTAAAGCAAATATTGCAAGACCACTGCCACCAAGCAGGAGAAGGGATTCTCAGACTGCTGAGCACACCAAATGGAGAACCGATGCCACTTAAGAGCGTAGGACTTCCGGGTGGAAGGCCTCCTCGAGGCCAAGACAACTTCTTCCACCTCCCGAGGCAGCTGGAGGGGAGCAAGGACTACCCTTTCAGCAGCCAGGCCATCAGATGAAGGGACCGGAGGTTGGGGTGCAGGAGAGACCCCTGATCCTGCGTCAGGAGATCGGGTTGAAACCCCAGAGGAAGAGGAGTGTCCACCGCCAGCTGCATTAGAAGCCAGGAACCAAGGTTGTCTCGGCCACCGGGGAGCCACTAGGGATCATTGAGGCTTTGTCTCCGAGAACTTTGAAGAGTGTCCGAGACACTAGCGGCATGGGAGGAAAGGCATACAAGAGGCCTGTGGACCATGGAATCATAAAAGCATCCGCCGCTACTCTGAGAGGATGCGTTTGTCGAGAGCAGAATCTGGGAAGTTGCCGGTTCAGAGGACTGGCAAACAGATCCATGGTGGGGAGGCCCCACTTGAGAAAGATCCACTGAACCACCAATGGATCCAATCTCCACTCGTGTGGTTGGAGGATCATGCTTAGCTTGTCTGCCAGGTAATTTTCCTGACCTGGGAGATAGACAGCTTTGAGGAGGAAGCATGGTGGACAGCCCAAGAGTACAGTTTTTTTTGTGCCTCCTGACAGAGAAGGAAGGAGCCTGTTCCGCCTTGTTTGTTCACGGTAGAACACTGCAACTTGATTGTCCGTCTGGACCAGCACATACAGTTGAGACGTCAGGTCGGAGAATGCTCTCATAGCTAGGCGGCTGGCTCTGAGCTCCAGGAAGTTAATCTGCTGAGCAGACTCCCAAGGCTTCCAGATGCCTTGAGTACATGTCCCTTGGGATTGTGCTCCCCAACACAGGAGAGAAGCATCGGTTGATAGCACCTGAGAAGGCAGAGGATATTGAAAAATCCACTCCCAGCAGCAGGTTTGGCAGATGAAGCCACCACCGCAGAGAAGACACCAGTAAGGTCGGATACCTGTACTGAGTCCGCCAGGCTCCCCGTGGCCTGATGCCATTGAGTGCGAAGGCACCACATGAGCCGGTCGCATGTTCAGGCGGGCATTGGGGTCACATGGCCCGTGGAAGCCATATGGCCGAGCAGTCTCAGAAATTGCCTGGCAGAGACCAGGGAATTGCTGTGAAAGTGGCTGGCGAGATCCATGCGCCTGTGTGCTCTGTCTAGAGGCAGGAAGGCTCGTGCCTGAAGTGTGCTCAACCTTGCGCCGATGAATTTGAGATCTTGAGAGGGGAGCAAAGTGGACTTTGCGAAGTTTTATGACAAAGCTCAAGTGCTGGAGCAGAGTTACAGTGCGATGAGTGGCCTGAGTGGCCTCTTGGGAAGACTGGGCCCTGATGAGCCAGTCGTCCCCGTATGGAAACATAAAGAGGCCTTGAAGCCGTAGATTAGGCCGCCGCCACCAACTGCTAGGCATTTGGTGAACACCCTGGGGGCGGAGGATAGGCCAAAGGGCAGCACACTGTACTGGTAATAATGTCCTCCCACAACAAATCTGAGATATTGTCTGTGGTCTGGATGAATAAGGATGTGAGTATAGGCATCCTTTAGATCTAAGGAGCATAGCCAGTCTCCCTGCCTGGAAGTAGGGCAGCAGGATTCCAAGGGTAAGCATCTTGAACTTTTCCCTTGCCAGGAACTTGTTGAGGTGTTCGCAAGTCCAGGATGGGTCTGAGGCCTCCTGTTCTTTTTGGTATCAGAAAGCACCTGAATAAAATCCGTGACCTCTCAGGTGGTGGGGCACTGGTTCCACAGCCTGTTCCCGAAGAAGACTTGCTAACTCCTGAAGGAGTAAGTCCCTGTGCATAGGGAGTCTTGGAGGCTCCCCTGGAAAGTAGGAGGGAGGTACCTGGTGAAAGTGTAGAAGATAGCCTTTCTGAACTATATGAAGCACCCAGGTATCTGAGGTGATGGCTGACCACCTGTGGGCAAAGTGGATCAGCCGGCCTCCTGTGCTGAGAGAAACCAGCGGAGGGGAAGAGGCTATGCTGATGGAGTCAAAAACACCCACACTGCTGAGCAGGGGCCGGTGTTGTGGGTTTGGGGCCTGCTGCCTATGGGACCCATTACCCCGTCCCTTGGCCTGCTGACCCTTTTGGGGAGCTGCTGAGGCCTGATACTGAGGGTAGTGTTTATAGGCAGCCGCCTTCCTCGGGTAAAAGGGCTTTTTCCCCGAGCCCTTCTTCTGAGAAGGGGCAGAGGTTTTTCTGGACAGCCTAGTTCTGGTCAGAGTCGCGGTCTCGATCTGTGCCGCCTTTATTCAGCCATGGGTTTATCCCAAGAGGTTCTTCAACCTCTGCAGGGGACCCAATCGGGACCAACTTGTCCTGTACCCATGGCTCGAGGTCGGAATGACTGAAGACAAGATCCTGTCGGGGGTGGCACCGATGCCGGCTCCCGGCCACGCGAGCAGATGCTATCGAAGCCATCGTAGTCTGCTCGAGAGATAAACTTCACGCACTCTCATGATATACCAGTGGGACAAGGCTTGGAAACCCTCTTCTCTGCAAAGGTTCCTTTCGGAGGGAGAACAAGCAAAAGAAACCAGGCAATTTCTTTTGGCCAGATCTCGGAGATACATGCCCATCATAAGAGTGCCTGGTAAAGGTTTCTGGTAGGACTCGAACAAACAATCATAGAGCCCTGGAAGCACTTTCCTACCGCCGAGGGCCATTCAGGTTCCGGGCCTCCTTGCCAGGAGGGCACCGAGGAGTGGCGGCATCTTCTGACTCTTGAGTCCGATGCTATGGCCGGATTCCACCACCATGGAATGGTGCGTCAGTTGTGGTCCTTTTGGAAACCCGTGTCTCTTGCGGACTTGATAAATGGAAATCGACCCGCTTGCTTAAACAAAAAAAACCGGGGGGCCCCCCCCGGGCCGACGCCGGGCTCCTCCCACATGCGGGGAAAAAGAGGAAAGTCGTCCCCAGCATCGGAGGAACCGGTACAGGTAAAAGGCCACCTTCGGGGAGAGTCATACTGAAGGGCATCCGAGCTCTTCGACTCACGGCTCCTCCTCGGGATCCGCGGGGAATGCCAAGGGCCTTGGCCATATCCGCACTAAGTCTGAGAACCGGGTGTCCTCCGGGGGGGGGGACCGTCGCCGAGGTTCGGACCCTCGGTGTGAGTTTTGATGGGACAACACCGATCCCGAAAAGTACCAGGGGACTCTTCGTCCTCCGTTTCCCAGGCTGACTCCTCGGAGGAGGAATCAGGTGGCTCTGGTCAGGCGGGCAACCGATGCCCTCCGCCCCGACGCCGAGGGTGTCGGCGTCGACGACCTCGGTCCCGAACAGGACTACGAGGGAGACGCGACCGAGGATCGACTCGAGCTCGCATGGACTCGAGCAGCGGCCTCCCGTCTCCGGTATCGACTTGGACGTCGACGTCCCGTTGTGCCTGGTCAGATCCATTGGCGATGCCAGCGATCAATGCCCGCTGCTGGTCCATGAAGGCAGCCAAACT
>CM066044.1:140118914-140258689 GCA_033557465.1 Ichthyophis bannanicus
ATTTGCGAATCAGCGCGGTTTGGACATAGAACAAAACAGTATCTGACAATAAAACAAGAGTCAGGTCCATTACAAAGAACAGGAGCGAATTAACTTGGATAACAGGGGAAACTATCTACATGTGCAGAAATTTGAATAGATAACTCTGTACATGTGAGATGGAGTTATTGTGCGTAGATCATTTATGGTGGTTGGGGTTCAGTGGAGTCTGTGAGGTATTCAATGAAGAGGAGGTGTTTTAAGGCATTCCTGAACTGGCTCAGGTTGGGTATGGATCTGATGTATGGTGTTAGTGAGTTCCAGAGACTTTGGGCACTTAGACTAAAGACTCTTTTTGATGTTACTTTTGAGCATTTTGTCATGTCTCTCGGTATTGCTAGCATGTTGGCTACTGAGGTTCTTCCTTAGCCTGGTGGTAGTAGGTGGTTGAATGAGGGTCGCATAGTGAAGAAGAGGAGAGCCCCTTGATGGCCTTGAATGTCATCACTAAGGTCTGGAAGATAATCCTAGCTGGAATGGGGAGCCAGTGTAGCTGCTTCAGTAGGGGTTGTGATGTGTTCTCTCCTGGGTACTCCGAAAAGGATTCGCGCTGCACTGTTCATGGCGAGTTGTAAGGGATGTAGGGTTGCTTGAGGTACTAGTCCTTGTAAGATGGCGTTTGCATAATCGAAATGAGGGATGATGAGGGCTTGATATACGGTGCGGAAGTCGCTTGGATCGAGTAGGGGGCGTATGTGTCTGAGGGATCTGATCTTGAAGTAGATAGATCTTACTGTTTTAGCTATGTGCTGCTTCATATTGAGGTTCTGATCCAATGTAACTCCGAGATACCGTATGGCTGATTTTACTTGCAACTTGGCGTTGTCTACTGTCAGGTGGCTAGGTGGTGTGAAATCAGGATTTCTGGATATAAACAGGACCTCCGTTTTTTTATGTTGGATGCGTAGATTTTGGGAGAGGAGCCATTCGGATATTGCGTTGAAACAATTAGTTAGTGGGGTGAGGTCTGGGTAGGTCAAGGGATATTGGTAGGTACAGTAGGACGTCGTCTGCGTATATCATGCAGCTCACGTTGAACGATCTAATGCATGTTACAAATGGGTTGGATGTAGATGTTGAACATAAGTGAGGATAGGGATGAACCTTGAGGGACTCCTTGACTTTGTTGGCATGGCTCGGATGTTGTTCCATTTGTTCGGACTTGTTGCCATCTTCCAGACAGGTAAGACCTGCACCACTCCAAAGCTGTTCCGGTGATGCCTTTTTCTCTTAGCCGACTCAGGAGAATCTCGTGGCAGACTGAGTCGAAGGCTGCCGCTATATCTAAAAAGATGAGCGTGAAACCTAAGCGTGAGTTGTCAATGCCTGAGATTATGGTGTTGAAAAGAGTGGAGAGTAGTGTTTCCACTCCGTGTGATTCTCTGAATCCGTGTTGTGATAAATCTAGGGGTGCATTGGTGTCCACATGATCTTGTAGCTGCCTGTAGACTATCTTTTCAATGATTTTAGCGAGCATCGGGATGCTGGATATGGGTCTGTAGGACTCGACCTTTTGAGGGTCTAATTTGGTGTCCTTAAGTAGAGGTCTGACGGAGGCTCTGTTTGAGCGTGGATGGGAAAGACCCGGTGTTAAAAGATAGTTCTATCATTTTAGATAAGATAGGTGCAAGGTCGGATCGCAGATCTTTTATCCAGAATGCTGGACATGGGTCTGAGAAAGCAGTGGAAGTATTTAGGGTAGCGATGGTTTCTTCAATAGTTTTCTTAGATGGTGTGGTAAAGGTAGTTAGATACGCTGAGCATACTTGAGAATCAGAGGGGTCCGGTATCATCAATTTGTCGGTCTTGCATAGTTTCGATTTCATGAAGGTGGCAAAGTCCTGCGGGTCTATAGTTCCTGGGTGCTCCGGGGTCGGTTCCTTAGCAAGAGTTTTGACCAGGTTGAAGAGGTCGTGTGGCTTGTTCAATGAACGTTTCAGGGTGTCTGTGTGATGTTTCATTTTGTTTGTAACAGCCCTGCGATGTGTGTGTAGGTGTTGGGTGTATGCTGCTTGGTCACTGCTGATACGTGATTTCCTCCAGCGCTTTTCCAATCTCCGTAGGATGGTTAATGATGCCCTTAGGTCAGCTGTGAACCATGGTGCGGATGGTCTTTTGTTTGGGGCTTTGGTAGTAGGGGGGCGGATTGAGATAGCGCTAAGTTTGCTGTTCCATGTGGAGATGAGGACATCTAGGTCTTGTGAGGTCTTGTCAAGGAGAGTGCTTGTTTTCAGCCATGATGCGTTCTTTGTTGGAAACGGGGTGAAAACTTCTGGCAGTGGAGAATGTGTTCTTATGTGAGTTCGAACTTGGTTTTTGTGACTTGATTGGGGTCGGAATCTGGAAGGAGATGAGCTTATGATCGGACCATGGAACTGCTGTTAATGATAGCGTAACGTTTTGAACCTGTTGAAGTACTGTTTGTGGGGCGAATATCAGGTCAAGAATGTTTCCCTTAGTGTGTGTTGGTTCTTGTACCAATTGGGTGTATCCCAAGATATCTAGGGCTTCTATGAAGGCGGTTGCCTGATTGTCCTGTAGGGATGGCAGGTTGAAATCACCTAGGATCCAATTTGGTCTGTGTGGGGCATGGGTATTGGATGCTAAGTTTATGATATTGGAGAGGTTGTCTGGATCGGCTGAGGGCGCTCTATAAATAAGGTTTATGGAGCAGGAGTGATTGGCTATAGATACTGTTTCAAGGGTGTTGATGCTGTTGGATTCTACCATTTGAATTGAAGGTCAGATCTGGTGATGATGGCAACTCCTCCACCTCTTTTGTTTTGCCTATGGCTGGTGAAAAGTAACAAAGTTGAGTGGTAGAAGTTGATTGAGGATGGTGTTATCTTCCGGTGAGAGCCAGGTCTCGGTGATCATAATGATGTCTAAATTAAGATGCGTTATTGTTTCAGTGATTGCTGGCAATTTTTTGCGAAGTGAACGAGAGTTAATGAGTGCGCACTTCAGACTGCTAGTGAGTGGGCGTTTATTTTGTTTAGGTGAGTAACTACTCTTTCTCCAGGACCAAGCAGGAAGTCAGTCCTCACATATGGGACTCCCAAGCTTAAGGCTACCAGAGACCTGAAGCACAAAATGAGCTCCCTCTAGCTCAGCAGAACAGAAGGAAGGAATCTTCTCTGAAAACGCCCCCGACCGGTAGCCCAACACCAGGGCCGGAGGGTAGGAGTTGCCTAAACCTCAAAGAGATTATGGAGGACTGCCTGACCGAAAGCACTGTCCCTGCGGGACTCCTTCTCCAGGCAGTAATGTGCCGCAAAAAGTCTGGAATGAATACCAAGTAGCGGCCTGGCAGATGTCTGCCAACGGAACAGAGCAGAGGTGTGCCACTGACGCAGCCTTCGCCCTAACACGATGAGCCGTGACTCGACCCTCCAACGAGAGGCCGGCTGCCCCATAAGCCCAGGCGATACAATCAGCTACCCAGATGGACAAGGTACGCTTGAAGACAGGGAGCCCCAAGTCAAAAGAAACGAAGAGCTGAACAGCCCTCCTATGCTCCCGCGTACGGTCAAGGTAGAAGGATAAGGCCCTTCTACAGTCCAGGGTATGCAGGACCATATCAGCCCGGCTGGAGTGCGGCCTGGGAAAGAAGGTCGGAAGAACACCTCCTGGTTGAGATGAAAAGGAGAAACCAACTTTTGGAAGAAACTTAGGGGTGAGTCCGTAAGACCACCCTATTCCTGTAGAACCTAGTGTAAGGAGGATCAGACACTAGGGCCTGCAGTTCACTAACACGCCTAGCAGAGGTAAGGGCTACCAAGAACAAGGTTTTCCAAGAAAGAAAACGAAGAGGGCAGGTAGCCATAGGTTCAAAGGGCGGACAGCTAATCCGATGCAAGACCACATTCAGATCCCATTCAGGGACTGGTGGACGCAAAGGAGGCTTAAGCAGAAGGAGGTCTCGAAGAAAACGAGCCACCAAAGGGTGGTTGGACAGAGGCCTGCCATCTACCGGTGCGTGATGTGCAGAGAGAGCACTGAGGTGGACTCTGACAGAGTTGGACTTAAGGCCCAGATTGGAGAGGTAAAGCAAATATTGCAAGACCACCGCCACCAAGCAGGAGAAGGGATTCTCAGACTGCTGAGCACACCACACGGAGAAGCGACGCCACTTAAGAGCGTAGGACTTCCGGGTGGAGGGCCGCCTGGAGGCCAAGACGACCTCTTCCACCTCCCGAGGCAGCAGGAGGGGAGCAAGGACTACCCTTTCAGCAGCCAGGCCATCAGATGAAGGGACCGGAGGTTGGGGTGTAGGAGAGACCCGTGGTCTTGTGTCAGAAGATCGGGTTGAAACCCCAGAGGAAGAGGAGTGTCCACCGCCAGCTGCATTAGAAGCGGGAACCAAGGTTGTCTCGGCCACCGGGGAGCCACTAGGATCATCGAGGCTTTGTCTCTGAAAACCTTAAAGAGCGTTCGAGACACCAGCGGCATGGGAGGAAAGGCATACAAGAGGCCTGTGGACCATCGAATCAGAAAATCATCCGGCGCTACTCTGATAGGATGCGGTTGTCGAGAGCAGAACCTGGGTAGTTGCCGGTTCAGAGGACTGGCAAACAGATCCAAGGTGGGGAGTCCCCACTTGAGAAAGATCTGCTGAACCACTAATGGATCCAATCTCCACTCGTGTGGTTGGAGGATCCTGCTTAGTTTGTCTGCCAGGTAATTTTCTTGACCTGGGAGATAGACCGCTTTGAGGAGTATGCCGCGGCCGACTGCCCAAGAGCACAGCCGGCGTGCCTCCTGACACAGAAGGAAGGAGCCTGTGCCTCCCTGTTTGTTCACGTAGAACATTGCTACTTGATTTTCCGTCTGGACCAGTACAGACTGGTGAGAAGTGAGGTGGGAGAAGGCTCTCAGAGCTAGGCGGATGGCTCTGAGCTCCAGGAAGTTTATCTGCTGCGCAGACTCCCAAGGAGTCCAGAGGCCTTGAGTACATGTCCCTTGGCAATGTGCTCCCCATCCCTGGAAAGAAGCATCGGTTGTTAGTACCTGAGGAGGAGATTGAAAATCCACTCCCAGTACTAGGTTTGGCAGATGAAGCCACCACCGCAGAGAAGAGACCAGCAGGTCCGAGACTTGTACTGAGTCCGTCAGGCTCCCCGTGGCCTGATGCCATTGAGTGCGAAGGCACCACTGGGCAGGTCGCATGTTCAGGCGGGCATTGGGGGTCACATGGACCATGGAAGCCATATGGCCGAGCAGTCTCAGAAATTGCCTGGCAGAGACCAGGGAATTGCTTCGAAAGTGGCTGGCGAGATTCATGAGCCTGTGGGCCCTGTCCAGAGGCAGGAAGGCCCGCGCCTGAAGTGTGCTTAACCTTGCACCGATGAATTCGAGATCTTGAGAGGCGAGCAAAGTGGACTTTCCGAAGTTTATGACAAAGCCCAAGTGCTGGAGCAGAGACACAGTGCGATGAGTGGCTTGAGTGGCCTCTTGGGAAGACTGGGCCCGGATGAGCCAGTCGTCCAGGTATGGAAACACAAAAAAGGCCTTGAAGTCTGAGATAGGCCGCCACCACTGCCAGGCATTTGGTGAAAACCCGTGGGGCGGAGGATAGGCCAAAGGGCAGGACTCTGTACTGGTAATGATTTCCTCCCACAACAAATCTGAGATATTGTCTGTGGTCTGGATGAATAAGGATGTGAGTATAGGCATCCTTTAGATCTAAGGAGCATAGCCAGTCTCCCCGCTGGAGGTAGGGCAGCAGGATTCCAAGAGAAAGCATCTTGAACTTTTCCCTTGCCAGGAACTTGTTGAGGTTTCGCAAGTCCAGGATGGGTCTGAGGCCTCCTGTTCTTTTTGGTATCAGAAAGTACCTGGAATAAAAGCCGTGACCTCTCAGGTGGTGGGGCATCGGTTCCACAGCCTGTTCCTGAAGAAGAGTTGCCAACTCCTGAAGGAGTAAGTCCCTGTGCAGAGGGAGTCTTGGAGGCTCCCCTGGAAAGTAGGAGGGAGGTACCTGGTGAAAGTGTAGAAGATAGCCCTTCTGAACTATATCAAGTACCCAGGTATCTGATGTGATGGCTGACCACCTGTGGGCAAAGTGGACCAGCCGGCCTCCTGTGCATAGGGAAACCAGCTGAGGGGAAGAGGCTATGCTGATGGAGTCAAAACCCCCCACCCTGCTGAGCAGGGGCCGGTGTAGTGGGCTTGGGAGCTTACTGCCTACGGGACCCATTACCCCGTCCCTTGGCCTGCTGACCCTTTTGGGGAGCTGCTGAGGCCTGATACTGAGGGTAGTATTTATAGGCAGCCGCCTTCCTCGGGTAAAAGGGCTTTTTCCCTGAGCCCTTCTTCTTCTGAGAAGGGGCAGAGGTTTTTCTGGACAGCCTAGTTCTGGTCAGAGTCTCGGTCTCGATTTGTGCAGCCTTTTCAGCCATGGGTTTGCCAAAGAGGTTTTCACCTCTGCAGGGGACATCGACCAACTTGTCCTGGCCCATGGCTCGAGGTCGGATGACTGAAGCCAAGCCTGTCGGCGGGCACCGATGCCGGCTCCGGCTACTCGAGCCGATGCTTCAAAGCCATCGTAGGCTGCCCGAGAGATAAACTTCGAGCACTCTCAAATCCCAGTGGACAAGGCTTGGAACCTCTGCAAAGGTTCCTCGGAGAGACCAGCCGAGAACCCGGCAATTTCCTTTGCCAGATCTCGGAGATACATGCCCATATAGAGCTGGTAGGTCTGGACTCGACAAGCAAGCATAGAGCCCTGGAAACACTTTCTACCGAGGGCATCCAGGCTCCGGGCCTCCCTGCTGGGAGGCACCGAGGAGTGCATTTTTTGACTCTTGAGTCTATGCATGGCTGATTCCACCACCATGGAATGGTGCGGTAGTTGTGCCTTTTGGAAGCCAAGGCTCTTGCGGACTCGATAAATGGAATTGACCCACTTGCTTAACACCGGCGCCGACGCCGGGTTCTCCCACATGCGGAAGAGAAGTCGTTCCAGCATCGGAGGAACCGGTACAGTAAAGGCCTCCTTCGGGGGAGAATCATACTGGAGGGCATCGAGCTCCTTGGCTCGAGGCTCCTCCTCGGGATCCGCGGGGGAATGCCAAGGCCTTGGCCATATCCCGCACGAAATCCGAGAACCGTGTGTCCTCCGGGGGGGACCGTCTCCGAGGTTCGGACTCGGGCGAGTCCGAGGGGACACACCGAGTCCGAAAACTACCAGGGGACTCTTCGTCCTCCGATTCCCAGTCGGACTCCGCAGAGGAGGATTCGAGTGGCTCCGGTTGGGCTTGCACCGATGCCCTCTGCTCCGACGCCAAAGGAGTCGGCGTCGACGACCTCGGTCCCGAACGGGAGGCCGAGGGAGACCGCGACCGAGGATCGATTCGAGCTCGGATGGACTCGAGGATCGGCTCGGTCTCCGGGGTCGACTTGAACGTCGACGTCCCGGTAGCAGGGGCAGACGCATTGGCAAGGCCAGCGATCAATGCCCGCTGCTGGTCCATGAAGGCAGCTAAACTGCTCTCCAAGGCCGTCAACCTGAGTCCAAGCTCAGGAGACCCAGCAGCCCCTGACTCGGGCCCCGACGTCAGCTCCTTCGGAGGCGAGTCCACGAGGACCACAGTACTCACGTGTCCAGGCGACTCCATCTCGAGACGAGGATGTTTCGAAGGCCTCTCCGACTCCGAGGACCCGGGACGGCTATCGGGCTATGTGACCTGGCCCTCGAGGAACCAGGAGCGTCCGCCGACGCCGCCCTCGTGGGTTTTTTCTTCCTATGATGTTCCCGGGTAGGAGAGCCCCGCTCAGAGGAACTCCGACGATGCTCAGGACCGGAGTCCCGGGACGTCGAAGCCTCTGATGAGGTCCGGGCCCGACCGGACGCGGAGTCAGAGAAGATTCGTTCTCGCTGATGCTGCCGACTCCTCAAGGCTTTTGAGGACATTTTGCCACACGGACCACAGATCATCGGGTCATGATCAGGTCCGAGGCAGCGGAGGCAGCAGTCGTGTGTGTCGGTAAGAGACGTGAGTTTCTTACAGCGATCACACTTTTTAAACCCGCTGGCAGCCATCGAGGGAAAAAGGGCCCCTGCGAGGTCAAAAGACAGGGCTGCCAGTGAAAAGGAAAAAAAATGGCGCGAACGCTTGTCACGAAGGACAAAAAAACGAAAAATAAAGAAACGGACCCGATACCGGCGTAGCGGGTCCGGGCGGGAAAAAGAATCCGGCGTCGAACCAAAAAAGAATAAATAATAAGAAAGAAAATCAACTTTTCAGCGGTGAATACAAACAGCATCTGTAGGGCTCCGCGGAAAAAAGAAGACTGAGCAAGATGGCACCCTTGGGCGGGAAGGGGACCGCGCATGCTCGCTGCAATTCCCAAAGGCTTTCTTTGAAAGCTGGGGAAATTGCTCCGCGAGGGCTCCGTCGGCGCCGACGTCACCCATATGTGAGGACTGACTTCCTGCTTGATCCTGGAGAATAAGCATCCTTTATGTCTAAGGAGCATAGCTAGTCTCCCTGCTGGAGGTAGGGCAGCAGTATCCCAAGGGTAAGCATCTTGAACTTTTTCCTCTCCAGAAACTTGTTTAGGTTTCGCAAGTCTAGGATAGGCCGGAGGCCTCCTGTCCTTTTTGGTACCAGAAAGTACCTGGAGTAGAAGCCTTGCCCTTCCAGGTGGTGAGACACCGGTTCCACCACCTGTTCCTTTAGAAGACTTGCCATCTCCTGAAGGAGGAGGTTTCTGTGCAGAGGGAGTCTTGGAGGCTCCCCTGGAAAGTAGGAGGGGGGTAGCTGGTGGAAGTGGAGCCATGTAGCCCTTTTGGACTATGCTGAGTACCCAAGTATCCCCTGTGATGGCTGGCCACCTGTAGGCATACAGGGTCAGATGACCTCCTGTGCTGAGAAGAGGCTATACTGTGGGAGTCAAAACCCCGCTCCCTGCTGTGCAGGAGCCGGAGCTGGCGGCTTGGGGACTCCTCGTCCTCCATCTCCCACGCCGACTCCTCCGAGGAGGAATCGAGCGGCTCCGGCCGTGTGGGCCTTGGTGCCACCCGCCCCCGGCATCGACGACCTCGGCCCCGCACGGGAGATCGAGGGGGACCTTAACCGAGGATCAACTCGAGACTTCATTGACTCGAGGATCGGCTCAGTCTCAGGGGTTGACTTGGACGTCGAGGTCCCGGTGGTCGGGGAAGATGCACCGGTCAGACCAGCGATCAGCACCCGCTGCTGTTCCATGAAGGCAGCCAAGCTGCTGTCCAAGGCCGTCAACCTGAGTCCAAGCTCAGGAGACTCAGCAGACCCCAACTCGGGCCCAGACGGTGTCAGGCCTGACATCGAGTCCATGAGGACAACAGCACTTATGTGACTTGGGGACTCCGGCTCCACACGAGGTAACTTGGACGGCCTCTCTGATTCCGAGAGCCTGGGGCGGTGGTCAGGGCTACGCGACCTGGCCCTCGAGGATCCAGGAGCCTCCACCGACGCCGTCCTCGCGAGCTGCTTCTTCCTTTTTTGCTCTCGGGTGGAAGACTCCCTCTCGGAGGAACCCTGATGGCGCTCGGGGTCAGACTCCTGAGATGTCGAGGCCTCTGACGAAGTCTGGGCCTGGCCGGATGCGGACTCTGAGAAAATTCTCTCACGGTGCTGACGGCTCCGAAGTGCCTTCAACATTTTTGCTGCACGGGCCACAAGCCAGCGGGTCATGGTCGGGCCCGAGCAACAGGCAGCAGTCATGTGTGTCGGTGAGAGACAAAACGTTTCTTGCACCGATCACACTTTTTGAACCCACTGGCAGCCATTGGGGGAAAAAGGGCCCCTGCTAGGTCAAAAGACTGGGCTGCCAGGGAAAAAAAAAAAAAAAAAGAGCGCGAATGCTAGTCACGAAGGACAAAACCCGAAAATCAAAACTTCGTACTCGATACCGGTGTACCGAGCCCAGGCGGGAAGGGGAACCGGCATCGAACCGGATCAGAAAAAGCCAAAACAGCCGAAAAAATCCTACTTTTCCCGAGTGACACGAACTCACGTCTGTTGGGTTCCGCGGAAAAAGAAAGACTGAGCAAGATGGCACCCTTGGGCGGGAAGGGGACCGCGCATGCCTACTGCATTCCCAAAGGCTTTCCTTGAAAGCTGGGGAAATGCTTCGCACAGGGGCTCTGTCAGCACCGACGTCACCCATATGTGAGGACTGACTTCCTGCTTGGTCCTGGAGAATTACTTCTCCCTGACCCTCACCCCTCTGATCATGTAACCCTATATGATGGACTCCTACAGACCTATATCAAGTATCCCGCTTCTGGCGAAAATCATCGAGAAGGTTGTACAACAACAACTTCACCATCATGTTGAAATAAGTGCACCCCTCGACCCTTGCCAACATGGCTTTCGGGAATCGCACGGGGTCGAAACACTCCTGACCACCTTATTCAACACACTTACCATTGGACTGGATAACATCAAACAAGGGTATGCTCTGATCTTCTTGGACATTGCAGCAGCCTTTGACACGGTGTGTCACGAAATACTCCTCTCCCGCCTCAACGAGAAGGGCATTCAGGGAAATGCTCTAACATGGTGTGCATCATATTTGACAGATCGATGGCAACATGTACGCGCCGGCCCCTCCACTTCCGCACCTTTCCTTCAAGAAAAAGGTGTCCCCCAAGGATCGTCACTTTCAGCCCTACTCTTCAACATTTACTTGCAGCCCTTATGTAATCTCATTCAATCCTTCAACATTAACTACCTGATTTACGCCGACGATGTGCTTCTTTACATGCCTTTCCTGTTAGACAAACCAGACCTGGCACCCCTTACTACCTGTTTCAATGCGGTCACAGATTGCTTACATACACAGAAGCTAAGAATAAATTTTAAAAAGACAAAGGTCCTGTTTCTCACAAGAAACTCATCATTCAATCCACCTAGCTCCCTGAAGGTCAGAGATGCTGAACTCATAAGCAAACCATCAATTTGATACCTTGGAGTTATCCTTGATCAACAGCTCAATATGAAGGCCCAGATAAGCAATATGGTTAAAGCAATTTACAACAAAATCAGAACACTTCGCCATCTGAGACCACTCCTGGAACCAGAAGATTTTCGGACCGTTTACCAAGCTCTTGTGACCCCGCATTTTGATTACGCTAATGCCATATTACACGGCCTTCCAAAATCCACCATAAACCCGCTGCAACTAGCCATGAATGCAGCAGCCCGAATTCTGCAAGGTTCTTCAAGGAAGGAACATATAACACCAATACTAAAAAATTTGCACTGGCTCCCAGTTCAAAGCAGGGATAACCTTTAAGGTGCTGACTATGACATTCAAAGCCTTGAACAATTGCTCCTCTACATCAATCATAAATCTTATCCAGAAGACACCCCCTAACAGAGCAAGAAGATCAGCCGCTATAAATACATTGAGCTTACCAAGGCAAATCACGAAATGTTCACAAGCAGCCAGGGCCAGAGCCTTTTCGCTTTATGCACCTACCTTCTGGAATGCCCTACCCCCCGCCATCAGGGCTATATCGGTTATCTCCCAATTTAGAAAGGCACTTAAACATCATCTATTCATACAGTACTACAATGATCAGGATCACTCTCCACAGCGAATCATGCCCAGTGACCCACATAAACGACCCATGAGTAACGACTACGTTAGATTGAAATCGAACCCACCGGACCCGGCTCCCCCCGACAAGTAGCACCACCTTCACCCCAACATCAACCATTACACGGATGAGCCAATATGACACAACCAAGTTATTATTGAACATATGCTGTAATATACCTGTATATATATGTATATAGTTACCCTGTTTTTCGTACCCTGTTACAAGTCCCCACGTTATATTGTAAATCCAGTGCAGACCTTCTGCCCTGGACAGTTGTGTTTGATGTAAACCGCAATGATGCAGAAAAGCGCGGTATATAAGAAAGTTAAATAAATAAATAAATAACTCGTTCAATGTAAATATGTTGTATGTAACTACCACAGACTGTTGAGTTTAATGTAAACTACTTTGAAAACATGAAAAATAGTGGAAGAAAAATTAAATAAATAGTAGCTCTCAATTTCTGTCTACTGGTAGAACAGCATAAATCTATGTGTCTGAATTGTTCTGGAGGGATTCTAGGAAAGAAAACTAGCAGCTAAGGCCTAATTTCGCCATTACCACTCCAGCTTTCTTTATACTTCAACCTCATAGACTTCTTTGCACCCTGTGCACTTTTAACATTCAGGAAATGTTAAACAAATTTTTTCTAGTTCCACAAGGGCTAAGATTTGCAGCAAGCCTGCTGTGATGCTCAAAAGGTTCTAATTGACCGATAATTGGTCAACCTTACAACTAGATAAGATGGTGTATTAAACATTATTCTAAGTAAAACTCGTAACCAGTGGAGCCAAATGAGGGGTCACATGCTCTCACTTGCCTATCCAGTACTAGTTTGGTGTCTGCAGTTGTTGGGGTGCTTGTTCATTTATTCATTAGTTTGCATAGATTAAGTTGGTTTATTTTAGAAGCATACTCATATGCAAATAGTAGCATTTACACATAGTAATGCAAGCCTTTGAGTGAATGCTGACTCTTTGTGACCCAGCAGCTCCTGGGTTTTCTTGGCAGTGTGACTGGAAGTAGATTGCCAGGCCTTTTTTTCTGAGGCAGTGGAGGGTTAAGTGACTTTTCCAAGGCCACAAGGAGTGTTAATGAGGAATCAAACACTGGTCTCTTGGTTACCAAGCCAGTGCTCTAACCATTAGGCTACTCCTCCGTTACAACATTTACCTGATTAGCAAACACATGTAAATACCATTTTACAAATGGGACTATTTACATGTGGTGATGCACATTGTTTTAGTTTTTCTAGGCAGCATGGTGAGGGAGTGGTAAGGGCAGACCTAAAATAATATCATGGATTGCCCTGTCTTACAAGGGGAATCCACATCAATGAAGAACTCTAGCTATTGGCATTCACACCTGCCCTAAGGCACAATTAAGTGCTTACTTGAAGGGGCATGTATAAAGGGTGAGATCTGTTCTCCTAGGACAAGCAGGATGAGTCAGCCACACTTGGTGACGTCATCCGACGGCGCCGAGACGGAAGTACTCTCCATAGCTCAGAAGGGCTTTTGCCCTTCCGAGCATGTGCCAACTGGCCCCACCCCCTGCCCGCCCCTAGCTAGCCAGTTTCAGTTCTTCCACCTTGCCAGCAAGACGGATTTTTCTACTCTCCACCAAATTTAAACATTATGAAATTCTAATTCTCTTATAGTCAGTTTTACTTGCCATTGATGTTTTCAAAACTTCTTTTTCCAGAGCTGTTCCAGCGGAGCTTGGATTCCTGCGGGCCATGTGCTCCCAGTCTCTACAGCTTTACCACAGGCCATGTGCCCTTGGTCTCAGTGCAGTTAGCCAGCAACAGAGGTCTCCCCGCAGCTGCAATGCCGATCATCTCACCATCAGAAAGAATAAGGCTGGTAAAGAAGCGGCTGGCTCCCAGCAGCAGCAGCCCAGGACGTGCCAATCTGGCCTCCGTTCCCGGCTAGCATGCCACCGTGACTTCTCCAACGGCAGAAGACCCTGAGTGAGGAATAATCGCAGGAGGTAGCCCTCACGGCAGCCCGGGACGTGCCTAGGGCCTCCGTCCCCGGCCAGCCTCCTGGGTCCCTCCGGTATTATTGCTGCGTGCCCGAAGGTTGCTCGGCTGCTCCTTCCGGGGTTTGGATCCTCGACGTTGATGCGGCCTCTGCTACCCACCCGGTGGCTCTGAGCGCGCCCTCACGGGCCTCCGTTCATAGCCCCGCAGCCCTGGACTCACCAAGTGATCGGCTTGCCTTTTCACAGCCGGCAGCTCCTACCGGCCTCGTGGTTCCCATGGCGGCGGCCATCTTGCTTTTTCATCACACCTCCCGGCTCCTCCCCTTCGGCGCTATTGGTCAGTGCCGATCCAATCGTCTGCGAAGGGGGAGCCTCTCATTCAGTGGACACTCCCATCATTCAGCACCGAAGCATCGCCGAGGACCGCGCCGACGTCTGGGCTCCGGCGCGGTAGACTCAGCGTTAGCAGTAGTGCTAAGTGGTCTGTGAAGGAGGAGCCTTTCATTCAGGCGCTGACGTCTGGGCACCGGCGCGGTAGACTCAGCGTTAGCAGTAGTGCTGAGTCCACCTAACGCTCGAAACCCGCGCACTGCCACCGGCACCAACCCGCCGAGAGAAGCAGTAATACTAAGGACTGCACCAAAGCATCAGCTGCAGTGGGCCCATCCATCACCACGGACGCAGGCAGCAGGAGCTCCGCCTCCGTACTGCAGCTGCACTGGCCATCAGTGTGTATACTAGCTGTGGCTTCACTGCCCTAAACGAGCCAGCTCTCAGAAGCTAAACAGCCACGGACGCAGTCAGCAGGAGCTCCGCCCTCCGTGCGGCAGCTGCCCTTGCCATCGGTGTATGCTATCTGTGACTTCACTGCCCTGAGCGAGCCAACTTACAGAAGCTAAACAGGGATGACTCTGGTTGGATGGGCAACCCTTGAAATGCCAGGCGCTGCAGGTTTACCTATGGAGGAAATGCCGTGCTATCTACCTCTGCTTGCATCTTGCCAAGACAACCAGCATTGGCATGAGGGCGTGAACTTTCACCATACCTCCCGACTTCCTTGCACCAGCAGGACCTTGGCCTGCCATGTAGGAGATTTTCAGTGCTCAGGCAGCCGCATCGGGTCAGCTGCGACCTCCACACCCATTAGCCTACAACCACGATGAGGGCCCTGGTTCCCTCAAGCTGGTTGGGGCACACTTGCGCGTCAAGCGAGGGCTGGCACAGCCCATGGAACTCAGTGGCACCGGAGAGGTCCGCTAACAAGCATAGAATCGCAGCACGCATGCCGTGCCACCGTTGCCTGTCTGCTTCTCATTCTCAGCGCCGACAGAGGAAAGCTCTCCTAGTGCTTGAAAGGGAGCCCCATTGGCCAGCATTCAGTGGCCTCTCCTCCAGCCGGGCTACTAGGGCTTAATGCGGTACTCCTGCTAACTACCTCATACACCTCATATTTGTAGGCTTGTTGCTACTGCAAAGGCCCTCTCTCAAAGGGCCAGGGCGCACGCTTGCACGATGCCAACAGCGGCCTCGCCCAATGGGTGTACCGATGGCAGCCAAAGAGCGTCCGTCTTAAAAAAAAAAAAACGCTGCCCTTCTTCATTCGTGCGCCTTTATCCCTCAGCACACCTCAAACTCTGGACAATCCCTCGGCATACCTTAAACGCAGGCACCTAAGGTTTAAGTACCGTCATGCATGCACCTTAAGGGCATATCAATGCTTGTCCCTACATCAGGTTTCTCCAGCAACAGCAGCGTCTGGCCCTCCAGCAACAGACCTTTCGTAAGGTCTGGAGCTTGATTTACACTATTCCCCTGGCGGCTCTGAGCAGGTCCCTCTGAA
This sequence comes from Ichthyophis bannanicus, assembly GCA_033557465.1. NCBI lineage: Eukaryota > Metazoa > Chordata > Amphibia > Gymnophiona > Ichthyophiidae > Ichthyophis > Ichthyophis bannanicus. Next base: position 140,134,376 of record CM066044.1, read on the forward strand.
ACATGACTCCGTGGGCCTTGTGGCATTGTTGCACTGGCTCCCGATCCAGATTATCTCATGCGCTCACCCCTAACCTGCTGCCGGTGGTACCCATATCAGCAGCTAGTAAGGAGGTATCCTTACGTGACAAATAAGCCGCTCACTCCTTCCTTCAGAGCCTACATAGTAGGAAGGGAGGGGGGGTGGAGGCTTCGTGTTTTTCCCAAGCAAGCCCTGTCCAATGTAGCACTGGGGCCTGCGCATGAGTAGTCTGAAGATTTTAAAAAAAAAAAGAGGTCCACTCCCCACCTGGAGACGTGGGTGAGCTGCACCCCTTGCCACTCCCTGCCAAGGCAAACAGAGGTGTGGCATAATGATTCATACATTGTCTGATGAAATAAATGTCATGTGTTTGATCCTCCAGTGGGCTTAATGTATAAGGTCGGCTGCAACATTACTCGTAGCCTCTAAAATACATCCTACACAAGAGGACTGGACAGATGAGATGCACTCTTCGCTCCTCATGAACCTAAACAAAGCTTATCTGACATTCCTGCACCAGCTGCAGTGGCAACCGGGTGGTGCATCGCGCATAGTCAGTCTCATCAAACAACATTCCCCACTCATCTAACGAGACTAAGAAGCTCGCATCGAGGGCGGGCATGGCCATTCACGATCAGCTGTCCACTGGGCACGGTCTGCTATCGTATGGCCTGCTGTTCCCACAGGGACCCACAGAAGAAGACGCCCATTGCCCACCGGTTAGTACATGACTGTAAGAATCGGTAACAGCGTTGACTGTTGGGTAAGACACGGTCCATCAGCACGGTACATAGTCTTCTCCCTACCACAATTTGCATGGGCCCTGCGCACTCCCACCTTGCGAACGGGAAAACGTCAGCACCACCCCACCATCAGGTTGGGGTCTTCCCGTCCATTCCTGGACTCGGCAGCACTGTTCCCGCCAAAGGACAGCCTTCTCTTGCAGGGGCTGCGTGACCTCACATCCTTCCATCTGGCCTGATGCGCCCAGGATGTGCCCTCAAAAACTCGGCGCAAAACGACTGGTTGCCTCACCTAATGACGAGTCCGCCACTGCCCATCTCTGGAGCACTTGCCGGGATCCTTCGAACCATGCCCACCACATGCGGCGTGGGTCATCCCTCTGCCCAGCGGGGAGCATTTACCTATCGTCACGAGATACTCAAAACTACGTGACAGGCTCTTGGCCAGACTGAGATCTCCAGTCTGGATCTCCTCTCGATCAACTCGAGGGAGATACCCTGCCTCAGCATCCACAAAGCAGGTGCACCTGACCAGCAGTCACAGGTCAGGACCTGGCTGAGGTCGTCATCGGGGAATTACATCGCATCACGGTGCAACAATGCTGTGACCAGGTTTATAACGCTTCCCCACGGTACAGAATGCCTGCGGCGCTGTACCCCAAGGGCGGCTGCTCTGTAACCCAAGGGCCTAGACGGTGAGGGAATGGATGCTTCTGGCAGGGCCCTTCCCTCGGAATCACGAAGGGGCTCAACCCTTAGGCATTCTCCATCAGTCAAGCTCAACGCAATACGTCTGCATGCTGCCTATCCTGCGGGGTTTGATGGTTGTTCCCTGTCGACGGTTGTGATCCAGACCTGCCCTGGTGGCCCCTCCCACCTATGCATGACCTCTACCTACCGTGCACGACTGAACAGGCGTGAGCCCTCAAGCTGTTGCTCCTGACAGCACGCCGCCATACCAGGTCTCGCCAGTAAGCCCGGTATTTCTCTGAGCAGTGCTCGAGCCTGCCCCGTCCCAGCGGACTACATCCCTAGGGACTCCTCCTGCATCTCCATCTGATAGAGGCGTTGCCTCTCCACCCAATGAAGGGGTAGCCTAGTGGCTAGCGCAGCAATCTACCACCCAGGCTAGGTGAATTACCTTCTGGCTGCCCGGAAGCAGACAATCAACCTTCGGTAATCACCTTGCCAGCTGCCCAGAAACAGTCAATCATCCATTGGTAGTCCCCTTGCCAGCTGTCCGTATACAGGCAAGGGCTCCGATATAGGCAAGGGCCCAAGCCATGCCAGGAGTGCACACACATGCACGCGCCCATCCCCAGAGGTCCTCAACTTGTGGAAAGAGCCATCATGGTACACACCGTTCAAAAACACCATTGACAATGGGCGCACCTCTCACGCAGCTCCATGCGGAGAAGAAGGTCAGGCATTTTCATGACCAGGCAGCCCCGACAATTGGCCTGCCACCAGCCGCCGGCCGGGGAACCCAATATGGTCACTGCGGGCTTAGTTAACCTCAGACCCGATGCCTTGCACCGTTCACCCTAAGGAGCACCAATGCACCTTACTGGTGGCACAGACCGGATGGTACGCCATACGGTGCCAAACTCCTATTCCTGACAGTGCCAATCTAGGTCATGTCTCCCAAATGCACAGACCCAGGTGTGGAGGGCAGTCACCTGCCCTCCATTGCCTCTATATGGCGATAAATGGCCAAACCGATGCTGGTGCTGCCTAGCAGTGATTACCAGTCCCTGTCATCTCCTATCAGGCTCCACCAATGGGTTGCAACATCCTCTGGTAACAAACTCCAAAGTTGTCTAAAAAAAAAAAAAAAAAAAAGGAAATAGATAAATGAATAGCTGAACTAAGAAATTATAGCGATTAATGACAAGGAGAGCAGCCTACCTCATTAATGATGTCCTAATGTTCCTTTGCACTGCTCTCGTGGCCAGCGATCTGGGCCACTGCTTCGTCCATGGCGGTGAATCCCGCATCGCTACTGCTCAACGTGCCTGCCACTGCTTCTTCGTTGTGGTGACCCCGGCTCCCACACCACCCGCTGCTCGCTGTTTCCCGCGCAGAGCAGGGCCTGCATTCCTTTCTTCGCCAGAAACACCTGTAAACGGCACGTTGCTCCTGCATTACCGTTACTCCTGTACCGCCACCTGCTCAATGGGCATGTACCACAGGGATGCCTTGTCGGCACAGTTGTGCATCATGACGGCAGGCCGTCGCATGGTGCCTGGTAACTGCACCTTCTCACATCGCTGCGGCGGCACACGCAGGCACACTACCGCCTACATGTCCTTGTCGCAACATGCAGCGGGCTATAACAAGAGTGCATGCCAGACTTGGGAAAGATTCTCGGCTTTTCCCCATCCACCTCAGCACTGGCCAGCTTGGGAGGCACCAAGTGTGGCTGACTCATCCTGCTTGTCCTAGGAGAAAACGGAGTTACTTACCTGTAACTGGAGTTCTCCGGGGACAGCAGGAGAAGTCAGCCACACATACCCGCCCACCTCCCCTGGATGGGTCGGCCTCCGTCCTGGTGCCCGCCTCCTAGCGGCAAAAGGCTCAGCTAGTGATGTATTGGCTAGCTAGGGGCGGGCAGGGGGTGGGGCCAGTTGGCACATGCTCGGAAGGGCAAAAGCCCTTCTAAGCTATGGAGAGTACTTCCGTCTCCGTGCCGTCGGATGACGTCACCAAGTGTGGCTGACTTATCCTGCTGTCCCCGGAGAACTCCAGTTACAGGTAAGTAACTCCGTTTTTCCCCTTACCCATTTCCTACCAGGGTCCTCTTTATTAGGCAGCCTGACTTCTCTAGTGGTAGTACCATGATATTATCACTAGGGTTCACAGATGTGATTTTGAACTCTGAGATCAGGAAGCACAAAAGTGGTTGGAGATCAGTCATGCCCTGGGACCCCACCAAGAGCTAGGATTAGGGGACTGGAGGTGGTTGGTTTCGTTTTGCTAGGGAGAGTATTGGGTATGATTATCTTGATGCTGACGGGGAATGGGGAAAGTCAGAGGGAGGATTGCTGTTGGTGGGGGTGGGCATTGAAAGCTCCCACACACCGTCTTAGAAAAGTTGGGCATGCACTCCCCCTCCCCCATGTAGCTTTTTAAGATAGGGCACATTTCTAGCTTGGTATGGTCCTGGGAGTACCTATGTGACTAACAAATCTGGTGCCCCTCCTCCACCCAGTCATGTTCAGTAATTCAAGCTTTTTGAGATTCCTGGAAGCGTAGTGATGATATCGGACACTCCCTTCTGTGCTGGCACCTGGTGCAGCTGCACCACTCCCACAGCGCTTGGTATAGCCCTGAGTGCTCCTACTGGACTTGGTGAGACATTGTCATGCAATCCTGCAAGTCTTAGATGCAGAACCTTTTTTTAAAATACACTACGATGTTTCCTTTTCCTAGCCTGTAAATCAAAATTCCCCTGTTCTATCTAAAATCTGCCTTCACATGTTTTTTGTCCCCATTAAATAATTCTTAAGAGTACCAAGCTAGTGCCTGGGCATAACTGGTCTTAGAGGAGAAAGAGTGGCCAAGAAGCTTGATGGCCATTTTATCAATATCTAGTTCATTAAATGGCAGTTTGTGTGTGGCTTTTCAGAAAATGCAGTCCATGTGGGTCATGGATCTCCAAACTTAGCACAGTAATTTTATTGTAAAATTGACCTCAATTCTAGTTCTCCAGGAACAAGCAGGAAGTCAGTCCTCACTTATGGGTGACATCGGCACCGACAGAACCCATGCAGAGCAATTCCACAACTTTCAAAGAAAGCCTTTGGGATTGCTACCATGCATGCATGGTCCTCTTCCCGACCAAGGGTGCCATCTTGTTCAGTCTCCCTTTTTTCCGCAGAGCCCTTTGGACGCACATCCTCATCCCTCAGAAAAAGTTTCATTTTCCTCGCCTTAACAGGCTCTCTTTTTTTCCAGTTGCACCGGTCCTCTACTGTCCTTTCCCCTGCTCTACTTTTTGAGCTCCCAGGGATGCATTTTTTTTCCTAGTTTTTCATTTCAGGCTTCGCACCCTTTTTTCTCCTAACCCCCTGGTCGTGTGGGTCTTTGACCTCACAGGGGCCATTTTTGCCCCCATGGCCAATGGATTTAAAAAATGCAGTAAATGCTCTAGGAACATGTCGCTTACGGACACTCATGACTGTTGTCAGCGGTGTCTGGGAGCCGACCATGACCCAGAGCTCTGTAAGAAAATGTCCTCTAAGGCCCTGCTCAGTTGTAAGCAGAAGTCCGAAGACATTTTTAGTCAGTTTTATTACCCCCTTTTCCAAGTTTAAGTTACCTGTTATAATGTAAGCACACCAGTGTTTTCTGATTGTGCAGATCTGTTACTTGTAAACCGCACTGAAAACAAATAGCGCGGTATATAAAAGATGTTAAATAAATAAATAATAAATAAATAAAATTTTCCGAAAGGCCGCCTCAGAGTCCCCAGTGGCACCCTCTGTCATCTCTCCTGGTTGGTTCCCCCCCCCCCCCCATGTTCTCGGCGGTACGCCAACCAGGCCCCCCCCCCAGGTGGAACTGCGCAAAAAGAGGAAGGCCTTGAAATCGCTGTTCAGGGCTCCTGACAAGCGTGAGGCTCCCTCACCCGGTTGCTTAGCCCCCTTCGGCATTACCGAGAGTCAGACAAGGAGCGGCCCGCAAGGTTCCTCGCAGGAAAACAGGCCTCTGGCGAAGGTGTCCAGTCTCCTGAGGGTTGTCCCAGTGAGGACCCCCTCTCCTCCTCAATGCCCAATCCGGTAACCCCGGTATCAGCGGCCCAGGGCCCCACGCCCACATGGGAGTCCCGTATGCTGGCACGCGAATGCAGCGTTTCTGCGTTCATTGCTTCCCAGCAGGCACTTACAGCCAGCTTTGCTGACTTGCGCCCAGAGACCGCGGGTCCCTCGCATGGGACACTGAAATCCATCCAGGAAACCCCTGAGAGCCACAGGCCTCGTGAGGGGTCTCGAAGTCGGTCTCGCTCGCCCTCCTGTTCTTCGGAGGCAAGATCGTCCAGAGCCTCCGCCTCAAGGCCAGGGCAACCCACCCAGCTCGGATCCCTCGACCGATTTTTCAGACTGGGAGTCCGATGGGGACACCTCCTTGGAAACCTGTACTCGGCGGGATCTTCCGTCAGACTCCTTGCTGCCCACATTCCAGCAGCGCTCACCACCCGAAGACACCTCCTTCTTGGTGGGTGTTTGGGATATGGCTTGGGCCCTCAACCTGGTCACCCAGGCCGAGGAGGACCCTCGTGCCGAAGAACTCGACATTCTTCAGTACGAGTCCCTGCCCAGGGAGTCCCTTACTGTGCCTGTACCGCCAATCCTATCTTGGCTGCTGCTCCGCATGTGGGAGGCCCCAACCTCGGTCCCCATCGTGATCAAGTGCCTTGACACAATGTACAAGGTACAGTGTGGCCCAGGCTTCCGGGGATACATTCCCACACACCTCGATTGTGGTGGAATCAGCCATGCAAAAGCAGAAGAGCCCGAAATTGCACACATCGGTACCACCAGGCTGAGATTCGAGAGCCCTTGATGCCCTGGGCCGCAAGGCCTATAGGTTCCATGCTCTCCTGTCGCATCAAAGCATATCAATTGTACATTGGTATGTTCCTGTGCAAGCTGGCAAAGGAACTTGGGGGTCTCTCCACGGGCCTCAAAAAGGAGCCCCTCGACCATATTCCACGCCCTGCTAAAGTCTGTGGTCGACTGCTCCAAGTACATCTCTCGAGCCTCCTATGATGGCTTTGAGACATCGGCTTGGGTGGCAGCCGCCAGGCATGGCTCCAATCCTTGGATTTGGAGCAATGGGTGCAGGAGAAGCTCCTGGATGTGCCCTGCCTCGGTGAACAGCTTTTTAGTAAGCTGATGGAGGAGAAGGCTGCAGAGATCGAGAGAGTTTGTAACCAGAACCTGTCTCTCCTGCAAGACCTCGACCCTACCTCGGATCCAGTATCGTGGCTATCCACCGTATCCAGCAACCCCCACGCCGACTGCTCCGGCACAGGGAAAGCCTGGCCAGGGGCACTATAAACCAAAGGGTCTGAAGGCCCAAACTCCGGCTCCCCTGCAACCCACTCAGGGGTTTTGATGCCAGCGGCATGGCAGAAGCCGGTGGGGGGACACCTGTCCTGCTTGCCCCATCATGGGCACTCATCACCTCAGACACCTGGGTTCTCCAGGTCGTCCGGGAGGGCTAGCGCCTCCATTTCGACAGGCTTCCACCTCCTTTCTCCCCAGCGGAGCCTCCTCGACTCCCCGCACACCAGCTTCTGCTGCAGCGGGAATTGCACTCTCTTCTTGCCTAATGGGCATTCGAGAATGGCCTTCTCCTCCTTCTAGGTCAAGGCTTCTATTACCGGGTACTCGCCCTCATCCCAAAAAAGATGGTGGTCTGCGACCCATCCTTGACCTCCGCAGGCTAAACAAGTTCCTGGTGCGGGAGAAATTTAAGATGTTATCTCTTGGCGTGCTGCTGCCCTTCCTCTGGCAGGGCGACTGGCTATGCTCCTTGGATCTGAAGAATGCTTATGCTCATACCTAATCCACCCCCAACACAGGCAGTACCTGCGTTTCAGGTTACAGGGAGAACACTTCCAGTACAGGTTGCTCCCCTTCGGCCTCGCGTCTGCCCCATGGGTCTTCACAAAGTGCCTTGCTGTGATCGCCGCTCACCTTCGGTGCCGGGGAGTGCCAGTTTTTCCCTACCTCAACGACTGGCTTGTTACAGGCTCCTCCGCCGAGGAGGCCTGGCAAGCAATGTCGCGGACTGTCCTCCTCTTGGAGAGCTTGGGGTTCTTGGTCAACTACCCAAAGTCTCACCTCGAACCAGTGCAGGCTCTCGAGTTCATCGGGGTGCGCCTCGATACTCAGTAGGCCATTGCCGCCTTGCCGGTGGATTGCTCCACCCGCCTCAGAGCTCTGGCAGCTCGCATTCAAAAGCACCCACCAGGTCACTGCTCGACCCATGCTACGTCTCTTGGGCCACATGGCCTCGACCATGCATGTGGTTCCTCACTCCTGCCTGCACATGTGAACGGCTCAATGGTGTCTCGGTACCCAATGGAGCCAGTCCCTTGGACACCTCAGGGACCCCGTCAGGGTTCTCCCCGACCTCCGCTTGTCCATGAACTGGTGGCAGACCCCCTGCAACCTTTTGCGGGGATCGCCCTTTCAGGCCCCACAGCACAATGTGGTGCTGACTACAGATGCTTCCCTGTTAGGGTGAGGAGCCCATTGCGGGCCTCTCTGCATGCCAGGGCAATGGTCACCCAAGGAGTCTCAGCAGCAGATAAACCTGCTCGAGCTCCAGGCCATTCAGTGAGTCCTGATGGCCTTCGAGGATCACCTCAGCGGAAAGTCAGTTCTGGTACAGACAGACAACCGTGTAGCTATGTTTTACATCAACAAGGAGGGGGGCACAGGATCAGACTCCTTTGTCAGGAAGCTGTCCTTATCTGTTCTTTTGCTGCCCGATGGAGGATATCCCTCAGGGTTATGTACCTCCTGGGCCAGGAGAATGGCCTGGCGGACAGACTCAGCAGAATCCTTTGCCCCTGCGAATGGCGACTGGATCCGAGAGTAGTAGGCTGGCTGTTTCTATGCTGGGACACTCCGGCAATAGACTTCTTTGCCAGCCTCCAGAACGCGCAGCGTCCTCATTTTTGCGGCCTGGTACTACACCCAGGCAGGAAGGGCCCCGATGCATTTCTCCTGGACTGGTCCTCATTCCCTCCTTTTCTCCTCATTGCGAGGACTCTGTTCAAGGCTCAACGGGACAGGGCATCATTGATTCTTGTGGCCCTCTCGTGGCCTCAGCAGCCTTGGTTTCCGCTCCTGCTCTGGCTGTCGACGGGGCCTGCTAACTTAGGAGGGGGGTCGGGTGCTACACCCAAACCTAACCTCCCTATCCCTCATGGCCTGGTGGCTGAACGGGTCTCCCTAGCCTCTCTGGCCCTTCCTCTGTAGGTCGAGGAAATCCTCCTTGCCTCAAGGAAGGAGTAGGTCGAGGAAATCCTCCTTGCCTCAAGGAAGGACTCCACTAGGCGGGCTTATGCCTTTAAGTGGAAACGCTTCTCTGTCTTGTGCTTGGAACACCAGATCGACCCCTTCTCATGCCCGGTTCAGTGAGTTCTCCAGTACCACCTCCACCTCTCGAGGGGAGGGCTGAAGTCAAACTCTGTTAGAGTTCATTTGAGCACCATCTCGGCTAATCTTCTCCTTATCGAGGGAAAACCTCTCTCAGGGCAGCCGTTAATCTCCCGCTTCATGCGGGGCCTTCTGCTATCCAAGCTGCACATCCGTCCCCCTCTGGCGGAATGGGACTTAAACATGCTACTTACGCAGCTCACCTGTCCACCCTTTGAGCCGATGGCGACCTGTTCGCTCCGGCATTTATCCTGGAAGGTGGCCTTCCTGGTGGCGTTGACCTCAGCTTGCCAAGTCAGTGAGTTCCAGGCGCTCTTGGCTGGCACCCCTTACACCAGGTTTTATCGGAACAGGGTGGTCCTCCGTACCCACCCTAAATTCCTACCCAAAGTCGTTTCGGACTTCCATCTCAACCAAGAGATAGTGCTTTCAACTTTCTTCCCGAGGCCCCACGCCGACGGCTCTCCACACCCTCGACTGCCTCCTATTTGCAACGTACCCAGACTCATCGCAAGTCTGACAGACTTTTCATGACCTACAATCCCAATAGACAGGGGCAAGCAGTCACCAAGCGTACCCTCTCAATTTGGGAGGCGGACTGCATCGCGTTCGCCCATGCGAAGGTGGGGCGTCCCTCTGGATCATTGAGTCACTGCACACAGGGTCTGAGCCAAAGCGGCCTTGGTGGCCTCGCTGCACTCCGTGCCCCTGATGGACAATGGCCGGGTGGCAACTTGGTCTTCCACTAACACCTTCGCTACCCAGTACTGCCTGGAGAGGGAGTCCTGTCGGGACAGTGCTTTCAGCCAGGCTGTACTCCATAATCTATTCGGGCTATAAGCAACTCCTGCCCTCCATTCTTCACGGCTATAGAGGGCTTCGCCCCAAGGGTTCGGGCTTCGGCTTACGGCCTCGTGGAGGCGTTTTTTGGTTACAGGTTCGGTAGCCTTTAGCTAGGGAGTCCCATAAGTGAGGACTGACTTCCTGCTTGTTCCTGGAGAAAGCGTGGTTACTTACCTGTAACAGGTGTTCTCCAGGGACAGCAGGAATCAGTCCTCACTACCCTCCTGCCTCCCCTGATGAGTTGCTGTATTTTTGTCCTTCCCTTGCCATCTGCTTGGTAGGGCTCGAGCTAAGGAACCTGACTGAGCAAGATGGCACCCTTGGGCGGCAGGAGCACCATGCATGTATGGTAGAAATCCCAAAGGCTTTCTTTGAAAGCTGGGGAATTGCTCTGCGCAGGTGCCGACGTCACCCATAAGTGAGGACTGATTCCTGTTGCCCTTGGAGAACACCTGTTACAGGTGAGTAACTATGCTTTTGCTGCAGTAGTTAGTATGGCTTTAAAGTTGATTGTAATTTTTTCCAGAACATAAATCAACATTGGCTTTAATAATGAGAACTGCACTAAATTTATACTGAAAATAATAGTGATTTTGGTTATTTTGTATTTAATTTAATTTGACCCACTATTTAGTTAAGTTACACTTGCTGGCCCAGTCTTTCTAAAGAAAAAACTGAGCATATTACCTTTGTTATTGCAATATAGAAACAGAAAAAGACCACATGGCCTATTTAGTCTGTCCTGCCATATCAACAACTACAGCAGTCCCCTAAGCATATAAGCATGCTGAGGATAAATCCCAGAAATCCTGAAAAACCTGGATATGAATTAACATCAAATTTTGTTATACTTTGGCTCCATTAAATTTATATAAGATCATCATCTTTCTTTGGTAACAATAGTTGGAAGAGGACTGGGCCAATGACTAACTGGGCAGTGATGAACACTGCACAAAAATCATAGGACATGTGGATACTCTGATCATCTGGTTATAGCAGGCTTTTATAAGCTCCTACCATTCATATTTATTCTCCAGGAACAAGCAGGAAGTCAGTCCTCGCATAGGGGTGACGTTGGCACCAACGAAACCCTCACAGAAGCATCTCCCCAGCTTTCAAAGAAAGCCTTTGGGAGGTGCCACCACACATGCGTGGTCCCCTTCCCACCTAAGTGTGCCAACTTACTCGGTCTCCTTTTTATTGCAGAGCCCAACAGACATCCGTCTTATTTCCCCTGAAAAAGTTGATTAAATTGTGCGTTAAACTGTTTTTTCTTGCTTCGGTTGCACCGGTCCCTTTCCCGCCTCTGAGCTCGCTTGCTCCGGCATCAAGTCTCAGATCTGTTCTAGGATTTTTTTTCCCCCAGTACGGTTTGTGCCTTTTTCTATCCGCTGGCAGCGCCAAGGGTCTTCAACCTCGCCAGGGTACTTTTGCCCCCAATGACCAGTGGGTTCAAAGTGTGCAAAAAACATGTCTCACTGATGCACACGATTGCTGCCTCCAGTGTCTAGGGGCTAACCATGACCCAGAGGTTTGCACCTTGTGTAAAAAGATGTCCACGAAGACCATCTAGAATTGTTAGCAGAAGCAAGATGACATCTTTCACAGGTTAGACTCTGCCCCGGTAGCCTCACACTCTAAGGCCCTGCATGGGTACTCTGAGTCACATAAAGCCCCTGTGGCGCCCAGTTGAGTCTGTGGACACTCTGACAAGGGTTCCCCGGGATGGGAACGCAAAAAGAAGAAGAAATCCTTAAGGACCTCATCCTGGGACTCTGACACACCAGGCAAGCCCTGCACCAGGTCCCACAACCTGCGGAGAGAATGTGAGGAGTTGCAGTGGCCAGCAAAGGTTCCCCTGAACAGATGCCGAAGCCTCCGGTGACAGGTACCGGACACTAGAGGCTTGTATCATCAAGGAGTCCCTCTTCTCACCGATGCCGGACCCGGTGTCTGCATCAAAGGCTGCAGCTCCTGAATGGAAAGCCAGGATGATGATGCTAGAGCATAGTGTTACTGCCTTCCTCACCTCGCAGCAGGTGTTAACGCCTGGCCCTGCCTATGCCTCTGCAGAGACCACGGGGACCTCGCTCTCAAGGACTCCCCAGGCCGCTGAGCTGATCCTCAAGAGCCCAGAGTCTCTAGTCGATCCTTGGCGAGGGTCTCATGCTCACCATCTCTCCCATACCTCGGGAGAGAGGTACTCCCCGGCGAGTGCTTGTGGCTTTTAGCCAAGCAGCTGCCATGGGTCACCGGGGCCCCAAACCGGTTCCTGCACCAGAGGCACTGTTGGTCATCAAGTCCTCGATTGACTACTCCAACTGGGAATCTGAGGACGAGGCATCCCCAGAGATGCACAAGCACCACGACCTCCCATTAGGCTAGTCTCCCCTGGTGTCAGTCCTCGAGTGCGGAGGTAGTCGCAATGGGCTCCCCAACCCACTTTGGAGGTATCTGTAGTGAGGATCCTCTGGGAAGTAGGGACCTGGAAGGGCATCCTGGCCTTAGGTGTAGGAGCTGTTGCCACCACTTGAGGGAGTCTGCCAGAAGACGGGTCACAACCACTGGGGAGCGTAGGGCCAACTGGACCAGCTGCATATGCAGATGGATGTCTGGTGTGACATATACCATGGATGCCATGTGACCCAGCAGGCGAAGCAGAAGGTAGGCAGAGGCCGAGGGACAACCCTGGACATGCTGTGCCAGTGCCTTGAGGTGTTGGGCCCTCTAGGAGGGAGGAAGGCCCTGGCCTGGATGGTGTCCAGCAGTGCCTATATGAAATCCAGGATTGTGCCAGATGGAGATGGGACTTTGGGTAGTTTATGACCAACCCTATGTCTTCCAGAATGAGGATAATGCAGCTCATTGCCTGCTGCGCATCAGTGGCGGTGCTGCCCTTGATGAGCCAATCGTCCAGGTAGGGGAAGACTAAGGTGGCAGCCTTCTACCATGAAACAGAGGTACTGTCTGTGAAGGGGAGGGATGCTTCATATCAAGAAGCATAGCCAGTCTCCCTTCTTGGAGATATAGAAGCAAGATGGCACCCTTAGGTAGGAAGGGGACCATGCATGCATGGTGCATCTTCCAAAGGCTTTCTTTGAAAGCTGGGGAGAGGTTACTGCGCAGACTCCGTCGGTGCTGACATCATCCATACGTGAAGACTGATTTCCTATTTGTTCCTGGAGAAATTAGATGTATTTTCTAATACTGTATTCTTTTTCACCCATACAGGAATTCAGGAACACTGTGAGATGCATCTGTATCAGGATGGCAAGAATGCAAAACCAAGCCACTGATCTACTCTACAAGCCAATGATTTAAGACACTACTCTGTATTCTTAGGAATAACAACTTGGTACAAATGTTAGCATTCTGGACCCTTGATTCTAAGAAAGGCTGAGTGAGTTTAATCATTTAAGCCTTTCGGACAGTGAGTCAAGCATGCAGCATTATTGGACTAGAAACTTGCATTAAGTAGCTCATGTGGCAGAAGCATAATTTACACTGAAGGGCAGTGCAGCACTAACAAAGATTTGAAATTATCTTGCCATTACATTATATTCTTAAAAAACAACTACTGGTGCACTGCATAATATTTTTTTTATTCAGAAAAATCTTTGCATAAACTAATTAGGTATAAGTTATGGAGAAAAAAAAATAAAAGCAACATAAGGCACTGAATACATACAGGACTGTGCTATTTTTAGAAGTACTGAATAAATATTTTGCTGTTTGGTAGTCTTTGATCTTAAACTGTTAAAGTATGCTCATGCTTTTGAATAAATAACAGTTTAAACATTGTTTGGATGCCATTTGTTGTCCAGCATATAGGAGGGGCAGCATCTCTTCTTTCAGCCGTCTTCACTTTAGTTGTGTTTTCTGTTTTCCTTCAGTCTAGGGAAGAAGGTAACACCAAATTAATTTAGATGATTTATGGATATTAATAAAATAGAAAAAAATTCTCAAACAGGAATACTTGAGATTTAGTTGTCCTAGTTAATATTGGTCTATAGGAAAAGCCAAATTCCATTTTTAAGTAGTTCCCCCTTTGGCATTAGATATAAACAGCCAACAAACAAATTTTCCACTAGCTAAATGGATTCCATAACACAGTCTAGACCACTGACATTTCATCCTCCAGCAAGTGTAAATGGAAATTTGTAGTATTTAGCTTATGCCTTTCAAGGGAAGATCAAGGCGAGATACAGTCAGGTAGAGTATGCAATTTCCCTGTCCCCAAAGGGCTCACAATCTAATTTATACCTAAGGCAATGGAGTGTTAAGTGGCTTACCTAAGACCACAATTGAGTGCCAGTGGGATTTGAACCCTGTTCTTCTTGACTCTAGGCTACTACCCTAACCATTAGGCCACTACAACCAACTTTTGCAAATGAGTCTGTCTTTAAAAACATCTCCATGCCTCTGCTTCAGTTTTGGTTCTGCCTTCAACAGAGGAAATAAATAAAAAGTTTAAAAAATGGAAAAGGGGGGAAGCATGTGGACCATGACTTGTGGAATGTTCCCCAGTCCTTCTGCAGGAGTGTGTGGGTGCCCATGTTTTGGTCTGTTATCTCTAAGAGATCTATTATATTGCATCTATGATGGAACGTCTCCCCTAGAAATGCACTGGGTCATTTTTTTGTGGGGAATTTTATTTCTGTGGAACACAAAGTCCGATCTGACCCATTTTTGAACTGGTACATCTTCACCATTTTGGTCCTGTTACATTAAATCTTTGGAGAATTATTTTGCTCATATTCTCAGCCCCTTATGTATAACTTCTTTCCAACATTCTGTTGGTTTGAAAAGAATAAAAATGTTTGGCCAATTGGAAACCAAAATTACTTACCTGTAGCATGTGTTCTCCATAGTTAGCAGACGTCCCTACTTACAGATGATGTCATTAAAGGAGCCCCACATGGGAACCTTTTTAGCTCCTCCTAGAAGCTTTTAGAAAGCACTTTGTGCATGCTTGCCCGTTGCCATGCCCAAGGACTTCAGTCATGTACTTAATGGAACAACTCCAAGGGGTTATGAGGGCTTATTCTCCTCTCCACAGAACACCTGCTAAAGGTGAGTAACTTTGTTTTCTCTGTGGACATGCAGGATAAGCCCTCACTTATGGGAGCCTCTAGCAACAGACTGCCTACAAAGAAAAAAGGCGAACTAGAAACATTATAATGAATCGCCAACAAAAACACTTTCTCAGTTTGAAAACAGGCCTTTTGAGGGATTGGTGTTTAAGAGGCGGCCTGAACAGAAAAGAAGGGCTTATAGGAGGCAATGGATTCTAGGACAAATTGACCAAAACTGATGTCGCATCAGGAGTCTCTCTCCAAACAGTAGTGAAAGTGCAGACAGAAGTCCAGGGCACACCCCTGCAAATCTCTTCCATGCAGGCCAACGACACAGCCATGGCTGAGACATAGAGCTGTGACATGATCCTCAAGGTCAGACCTGCCTCGGCATAAGCAAAAGAGATGTAACCCACTAGCCAAATTGAAAGCGTGTGTTTGTTCACGGCCGTTGGACTCAAAGGAAATCAAAAACTGGGTGGACTCTCTAGGTCTGCTCCAGGTAGAAAGCCAAGGCTCTCTTGCAGTCCAACGTGTGCAGCACACTTTCCTCTCCCAGGGTAGAGTTGGGGGGGGGGGGGGGAAATGTTGGCAGGATGAGTGATGGGTTAAGGTGGAAGTCTGATACCACTTTTGGAAGGAATTTAGGATTTTTTTTATTTATTTAAAGTTTCTTATATACCGTGCTCTTTAGCATCAGCGCGGTTTACATGGAACAAAACATTCTCAATACATTTGAAAAACACGTATGAGTTACATATAACAGGGAAATAAACTTGGGAAAACAAGGATAACTATCTACAATAACAAATAACTATTTACATAAGTTCAACTAGTATAGAGATTTTAGTGAGCAGCGGAAATACAACAGAATTTTAGTTCAAGAAGGTATGTCTTATAGAGTAGTTATGCATATGAGTTTGTCTTATGACATCTTATATTAGGATTACGGTGGCTGGAAGTATTCAGTGAATAAGTAATGCTTGATAGCCTTCCTGAACTGCTTCATGTCTCGTATTGATCTGATATCTGTAGGAAGTTTATTCCAGCATCTAGGCGCATAAGATTTAAATGCTCTGTTGATTGTAGTTTGGGACCAATTTGTGGATTCACTGGGAATGACTAGCGTATTTTCAGCAAGTGTTCTCCTGGTTCTTGTCTCGGGAGGTAGACTGATGAGGTCTGAAGTCATTGCTGGTGATAGATTATTTAAGGCCTTGAATGTAATGAGAATAGCTTTGTACCTAATTCTACAATCTATAGGGAGCCAGTGAAGGTCCCTAAGGATTGGCGTGATATGGTCTCTCTTAGATGCTCCAACTAGGATACGGGCCGCAGCATTCATTGCTAGTTGCAGGGGGTTAATGGTGTTCTTCGGCAGACCTTGTAGTACAATATTCGCATAGTCAAAGTGTGGAGTGACTATTGCTTGGAATATTGAGCGGAAGTCGCTGTATTCTAGCATGGGTCTTAGGTGGCGTAAAGTTTTTATCTTGAAGTAAATCGTTTTTACCGTGTTTTTTATGTGAGCGGTAAAATCAAGTCGTTGATCAAGGATCACACCTAGGTAACGGATTGAATTCTTGATTGGGAGCTCGGCGTCCCGTACCTTGAGGAATGCAGGTGGGGAGAATAGCTTGTTTCTTGTGACAATTAAAACTTCAGTCTTTTTGAAGTTGATTCGCACTAAAAGCCAATCTGCTATTGCATTGAAACAGTTGGTTAAGTTTGTGTAATTTGGATTAGTTATATCAATCGGGGTGAAAATAAGCACGTCATCAGCGTAAATGAGGCAGGAAACATTAAAAGCTTTGGTGATTTGGCAGATAGGCTGCATATATATATTGAAGAGGAGCGCCGATAGAGAGGAGCCTTGTGGAACCCCTTGTGTTTGGAGGAATGGTTCTGACGTTTTGGAGTCGATGCGAACATGTTGCCAGCGATCTTCGAGGTATGACTTACACCAGTTCCATGCTAGACCTTGTATGCCCTTTTCGTAGAGTCGCGATAGTAGAATCTTATGGTCTACCGAATCAAATGCAGCGGATATGTCGAGGAAGATCATTGCGACACCAGATCTTATGTTATTGATTTCACAGATGAGCGAATTGATTAATGAGGTCATGAGAGACTCGACTCCATGCATTTCCCTAAATCCATGTTGGCATGGATCTAGGGGGGAAGATGTATCAATATATTGCTGAATTTGGCGTTGTCTCTTTCTCCAGAATTTTGGCAAGAAGCGGGATTCTGGAGATTGGACGGTATGATTCTTCCTTCTTAGGGTCGATCTGGTTGTTCTTTAATAGGGGACGTATTGAAGTCTGCTTGAGAGCAACAGGGAAAGTTCCAGTGGAGTAGGAGAAGTTTGCAATTTTGGCTATATATGGACTAAGCTCCGCGCGCATTGATTTGATCCAGTGTGCTGGGCAAGGGTCGTTGGCTGCGGTAGTGGTATTCAAGTTGGCAATTAGTTCTTTAATGGTTTTGGGTGATGGAGGTGAGATACTGAGGAGTAGTGTTTGTGACTGCTTGAATTGGGGGGATGATTGTGATGAAACCGAAATTGTTCTGGTTAGTTTGGATTGAATGTAATTTGCATACTGTTGGGGATGTATGCATTCTTGCTGCTGCGGTGAGGGCTCCTTGGAAAGTGATTTAACTAAGTTGAATAGCTCGCGGGGTTTGTTAAGTGAACGACTAAGTAAAGTTGAATGATGTTCCTTCCTTTTGGACCACATTAGTTCACGGTGACTTTTGAGGTGTGCCATGTATTCATCGTGGATGATGTTTTCATGAGAGCATCTCCACTTTCTTTCTAGTCTTCTCAGTTGAAGTAGCGATGTTCGAATATCTGGAGAGAACCAGGGGGCGTTATGCCTTATGTTAGGATCCTTGTTAGGAGCAATAGAATTGTGAGTTGTAGTTAGTTGTGCATGTTGTTGGAGTGTATCATTCCAGTTGTCAACCATTTGATTGATGTCAGTCGTTGAAATTGATAACTTAGGTAGAGCTTGTGCATTGAAAACTTCTATATCCAGTGATTTAAAACGTCTATGATGTGGTGGAGGTGCATATTTTGGTATATTTGGATGATTCGAATTTGAAGGTATCTGGAAGGTTATCAGGCTATGATCTGACCAAGGGACTGGAGTGATGGTGAGGTCAAGCTGACTGTTATGGTCTGTTACTGCAGGCGGGGCAAATATGAGGTCTAGGATGTTGCCACGTTGGTGTGTCTGGATGTTAATAATTTGCTTGTAGTCAAGATTTTTCCATGGCGTCAAGTAAGGCGTTGGCAGAGGCAACTGGTAAGGATGCGAGGTTAAAATCGCCTAACATCCAGTACGGCTTGAATGGGTTGTCAGGGTTACATGCAAGGCTAATTATATCTGAGATGTCCTCAGGGCGGGCATTTGGAGATGAGTAGATAAGATTAATGGAGTTATTCTTATTGGAAATTGTTAAGGTGTCGAGACAATGAGTGCTCCTAGCAAGACTTACTCGGTATTGTAAGGATGATTTAGCGAGGATGAATACACCACCGCCTCTTCTGTTCTCTCTGTTACACTTATAGATGGAGATGTTCGGGGGAGTCATTTGATTTATTATCACTGAGTCTGAATCTGATAACCAAGACTCAGTGACCAATAAAATATCTAAGTTTCGGGTAGATATTAAATCTGTTATGATAGGCCATTTATTGCGAATAGAGCGTGCATTAATAAGCGCGCACCTCAGGTCACATTTGGGTTCTGTTTTATTGATTTTTGTGGTGGTAGAAAGGTCTAAGGTAATGCAGAGTAGGTGAGACTGCCTCTTATGGTGGATATAAGGAGAATGTTGATGATGATTGCGGTAGCATTTTCTGTTAGTTCCATGTAGTATAGGTATGTGATTGGGGTCCAGCAAAAAAGCTTCGGAGAAATGGATGAGAATGGTGATGAAGATGGTGTATAGAAGGGCATTAGAGATGTTGAAAATGCCCATGCCAGGCATGATGGAGAATTAGTTCAGGTAGGTTCCGCTGAAGATGTGCTTGTGGTGCAAAGGCACCAATGGAAGCAACTATATAGGAATAGTTCTACTGACAACAGTAAGGCTGCTAGCAACAGTAATGTACAATGGTGAGGCTGCTAGCAACAGTAAGTTACAATGGTGAAGCTACTGACAACAGTAAATTACAAGGTGGGGCTACTGGCAACAACCAAACTATGTAGCAGTTTGACTAGTGACAACAGAATGGTAGAGATTGCAATATGGCTACTGTGAACAAAACACGGGAGGAAATTACTAGTGAGACTCAGCTAATAGTGTGGTAATTATTAACATTGAAGTATGTTAGATTATACTTGCAAAAAGCATGAGAGATCAATTGTATATTGAGAGTTGTTGGTTCATGTCCTGATAGCGTGATGTCTTCTTACTGGAGGATGTAAACCGCCTGGTAAACGAAGACTTGCATGAGGATTTCTGGATTATGTTAGATCTCCTGTCGTGCCCCGCCTAAGGACCACGCCAAAGGGCCCTCTGGCGAGGCGCGCCCGATGGCGCGAAGCTTTAACTGTTGTAGAGCTGCCCCGATTGGGCAGTGCTGCTCCGGAGGCCCCTCCCGCTGCTGGTTGCTCGATCCCCGGGCAGGGGAGAGCTTCTGGTGGTGGCGGGGGCTTGAAAGGGCCTGCGCCCGATGGCGCGAAGCTTTAACTGTTGTAGAGCTGCCCCAGGATGATTATGCAACACCATCCTGCTGTGAAAAATCTTGTGGGGTGGATCCCCATATAAGATTTTGCTGAAGTAACCACCACCAAAAATAGGACCTTCCCTGTCAGGAACTTCAGTCCACAAGTATGTAGCATTCAAAGGGAGTTTTCATCAGCTGAGTTTAAACCACATTGAGATTCCAAGACACTGTAGGCAGCTTTAGGGGAGGCTTCAATAGAAGCAAGCTGCACATGAAGCGAGATGGTCTCACCGTCAACACCGAGGTTGTAAACGTAATTACAATGAGGTGGATCCTTGCAGAAAGCATAGTTACCTGTAACAGGTGATCTCTGGGAACAGCAGGAATTTAGTCTTCACATATGGGTATCGTCGGTACCGACGGAGCCTGCGCGGGAACGCTCCCCAGCATCCAATTAGAAAGCTTTTGGGAGCATCTCACAGCACCTGCGTGCTGCCTTCCCGCCTTTCCCAACTGTCTCTCTCCAGCTGAGTTTAAAGCTGAGAGGGAGAGAGAAAAAGAGAGAGATACAACTCCTAGGGGAGGTGGGTGGGTTGTGAAAACTAAATTCCTGCTGTTCCCAGAGATCACCTGTTACAGGTAACTATGCTATCTCCAGGAACAAGCAGGAATGTAGTCTTCACATATAGGGACTCCCTAGCTACAGATGCCAGGGAGAAACCCCAGAGGTTGTGTGCCCTTTTGAAAGGGCTCCACTTCCCCCCATGGATCTCTGGCATCCTACCAGGGATGGTGGGTAGGAGTTGATTAAGTATGGAACAGGTGTTGAACAGCCTGACCAAACAAGGCATCCTGGCGGGAGTCCTTGTCCAAGCAGTAATGGGCTGTGAAGGTATGAACCGAGGCCCAGGTAGCTGCTCGACAGATGTTGTCGATAGACACAGAGTGAAGATGAGCTATAGAGGCTGCCATGGCTCTCACATTGTGCGCTGTGACATGGCCTTCAATAGGAAGGTTCTTACTTTGATATGCAAAAGATATACACTGTGCAATCCAGTTGGACAGTGTCCCTTTGGAGACTGGAAGTCCTAAATGACTAGGATCAAAAGCAACAAACAGTTGAGAGGACTTTCTATTTTGCTGCGTCCTTTGCAAGTAAAAGGCCAAAGTTCTTTTACAGTCCAAAGTATGAAGATTCCTTTCTGCATTAGAGGCATGAGGCCTTGGGAAAAACCCAGGAAGGTAAACTGCTTGGTTTAAATGAAAAGGTGAAACCACCTTTGGCATAAAGTGAGGATGGAACCTTGTATACGGAGGATCAGCCACCAATGCTTGCAATTCACTGATGCGACGTGCTGATGTGATTGCAGTAAGAAAAATAACCTTCCAGGAAAGGAATTTCAAACAGGTAGTAGCTAATGGTTCAAAAAGTGGCTTCATGAGCTGGCCAAGAACCAGATTTAAATCCCATGCCACCAGTGATGGCTTAACGGGAGGCTTAGTTAGAAGAAGGCCTCTCATAAATCTCGCTGTGATAGGATGAGAGGAAATAGGTTGCCCATTTAAAGGCTTGAGAGAAGCTGCAATAGCACTCAAATGAACTCTCACTGAATTGGTCTTAAGCCCTGCATTAGACAAATGAAGGAGATATTCCAGTAATGATTCCAGAGGTATTGCAAGAGGGCTAAGACCCTTCTGCGAACACCATATGGTAAACCTTTTCCACTTGAAAGCGTAAGAGCGTCTTGTGGATGGTTTCCTGGAAGCATAAAGGATATCCTTTACTTGCTGAGAAAGGTTAAGACCATGAAGTTCTAGGCTTTCAGCAACCAGGCCCTGAGATGTAGAGACTGGGGATTGGGATGCCACAGCATCCTGTCCTCCTGGGATAGGAGATCTGGAGCAGATCCTAATTCGAGAAATGGAGCTTGAGAGAGATGTAAGAGCAGAGGGTACCACACTTGTCGTGGCCAATGTGGGGCTATGAGAATCATATGGCCTCTATCTCTCTGAAGCTTCAATAAAGCTCTGGGAATTAGGGGAATGGGTGGGAAGGCATACAGAAAGTCCCGACCCCAATGGAGGAGGAAGGCATCCCTGGCCTGACAACCCTGAGCCAGAATTCTGGAACAGAACCGGGGAAGTTTGGCATTCAGCGGACTTGCAAAGAGGTCTATGTCCGGGGTTCCCCAAAATTGGAAATTTTAGCCACCTGTTCTGCATGGAGAGACCATTCGTGTGGAAGCAGAACTCGACTGAGTCTGTCTGCCCAAGAGTTTTGAATGCCTGGAAGATACACTGCAAGGAGATGAATCTGATGCTCTCTGGCGAGGGCCCAATGTCACAAAGCTTCGTTGCAGAGCGAAAGAGAGCCTATTCCGCCCTGCTTGTTCACATAGAATATGGCTACCGGGTTGTCTGTTTGAATTAGGACAGTTTTGCAGCTGAGCTGGGTGTGAAACACTCGAAGAGCAAGAACGATTGCTCTGAGCTCTAGGAGAGTGATGTGTAGATCGGTCTCCTGTGGAGTCCAGGAACCCTGGGTAGAGAGGCCTTGCAAATGGGCTCCCCAACCCACCTGTGAGGCATCTGTTATTAGAGTTACCTGGGGTGGGGGTTGCTGAAAAGGGGACCCCACCAACAGATTCTGGGGTGACTGCCACCATTGGAGAGACAAAATAAGACGATCGGAGGTTGCTATTTTGTCTGACAGGCAACCTGACGCCTGAGTCCACTGAGTGGATAGAATCCACTGGGCTGCCCTCATATGGAGGCGGGTATAAGGGACCACATGCACAGTGGATGCCATGTGGCCTAGCAATTGTAACATTTCCCGAGCAGTGAGGTGAGACTTTAGCATTGCTTGGGAAGCTAAGTGCACAATGCGAAGGCAGCGGGACTGTGGAAGATAGGCCCTTGTCTGTCTGGTATCCAGCAGGGCTCCTATGAACTCTAGAGACTGAGTGGGAGCTAGGTTGGATTTTGGGAAGTTTATGACAAGTCCCAAATATTGAAGGATACGCATTGTGTGAGAGAGAAAACCTGGCCTCTGGCTCTGATGGGGCTCGAATGAGCCAATCGTCCAAGTAAGGGAAGACAAATATTTTTAGGGTGCGGAGAAATGCTGCCACCACAGCCATGCATTTTGTGAACACCCTTGGTGCCGAGGCCAGGCCAAAAGGAAGAACTCTGTATTGGTTGCGCTTCCCTTGAAATAGAAAGCGAAGAAACCTTCAGTGAGTTGGATGGATGAGAACATGAGTGTACGCATCCTTGAGATCTGGAGAACAAAGCCTGTCCTGACTCTGAAGGTATGGCAGTAGAGTTCCCAGAGAAATCATTTTGAATTTCTCTTTGAAGAGGAATTTGTTCAATTCTCTGAGGTCCAAAATGGGTCTGTGCCCTCCTGTTCTCCATGACCAAGCAGGAAGTCAGTCCTCACTTATGGGTGACGTCGGCGCCGACGGAGCCCTCGCGGAGCAATTTTCCCCAGCTTTCAAAGAAAGCCTTTGGGAATTGCAGCGCGCATGCGCGGTCGTCTTCCCGCCCGAGGGTGCCATCTTAGCCAGTCTTCTTTTTTCCGCGGAGCCCTACAGACGTCCCCGTCTTGTCCCCGCGAAAAAGTCGATTTTATTCATTATTTTATCCTTTTTTCGGTTTTTCTGACTTCGTCAGTTTTCGTTTTCGATTTTTCCCTGGCAGCCCGGTCCTTTGACCTCGCAGAGGCCCTTTTTCCCCCGATGGCTGCCAGTGGCTTTAAGCGGTGTGGTCAGTGTGACCGAAATATGTCACTAACTGACACACACGACTTTTGCCTCCGCTGCCTGGGCCCGGATCATGAGGAACTGATCTGTGGGCCCTGTGGCAAAATGTCCTCAAAAGCGTTGAGAAGTTGGCGGCATCAGCGTGATCGAATCTTCGCTGACCCCAGCCGTACCCGGACCTCGTCGGAGGCCTCCGCGTCAAAAGGTTCCAGCTCGGACCGTCGCCGGAGTTCCTCCGACCGGGGTTCTCCCTCCGGGGACCATCGTCGGATGGTGAAACCCGCGAGGGCGGCGTCGGTGGACGCTCCTGGTTCCGCGAGGGCCAGGTCGCATAGCCCCGATAGCCGCCCCGGGTCCTTGGAGAAGGAACACCTCCCGAAGCGACCTCGCCTGGAGTCGGAGATGCCTGCTCGGGTAAGTCCTGTAGTCCTTCTGGACTCGCCTCCGCGACAGCCGACGTCGGGGCCCGAGTCGGGGGCTGCTGGGTCACCTGAGCTCGGACTCAGGTTGACGGCCTTGGAGAGCAGACTGTCTGCCTTCATGGACCAGCAGCGGGCACTGCTCGCTGGCCTCGCTGGCGCCGCTGCCCCGACCGCCGGGACGTCGACGTCCAAGTCGACCCCGGAGACCGAGCCGATCCTCGAGTCGATGAGAACTCGAGTCGATCCTCGGTCGAGGTCACCCGCGGCCTCCTCCCGTTCGGGACCGAGGTCGCCGACGCCGACTCCCTCGGCGTCGGGGCGGCAGGCGCCGCACCCTGCCCGGGCCGACCCCACCGAGTCCTCGTTGGAGTCGGTCTGGGAGTCTGAAGAGGAAGAGTCACCTGATTCTTTCCGGACTCGGTGTGTCCCCTCGGACTCACCGGAGTCCGAGCCTCGGAAGCAGTCCCCCCCGGAGGATGCCCGGTTCTCGGACTTCGTTAGGGATATGGCCAAGGCTTTGGCCTTCCCTGCGGATCCCGAGGAGGAGCCTCGAGCCGAAGAGCTCGACGCCCTCCAGTATGACTCTCCCCGCGAGGGAAACACTTTACTGTACCGGTTCCTCCTATGCTGGAACGACTACTCTTCCGCATGTGGGAGAGTCCGGCCTCCTCGCCGGTCCTGAGCAAGCGGGTCGATTCTATCTATCGAGTCCGCAAGAGCCCTGGCTTTCAAAAGGCACAGCTACCACACCATTCCATGGTAGTGGAATCGGCCATGCATCGTCTTAAGAGCCAGAAGATGCACTCCTCGGTGCCTCCTGGCAGGGAGGCCCGTAACCTGGATGGCCTTGGTAAGAAGTGTTTCCAGGGCTCTATGCTCGCATGTCGTGTCCAGACTTACCAGCTATACATGGGCATGTATCTCCGGGATCTGGCTAAAGAGCTAGCCGGATTCTCCGCTGGTTTGTCCGAGGAACCCTTGCGGAGGTTCCTGGCCTTGTCCACTGGCATTCGGGAATGCTCAAAGTTCATGTCCCGAGCAGCCTATGATGGCTTTGAAGCATCGGCTCGAGTGGCCGCAGCCGGCATCGGTGCCCGCCGACAGGCTTGGCTTCAGTCGTCAGACCTTGAGCCCTGGGTGCAGGACAAGTTGGTCGATGTCCCCTGCCGAGGCGAAAACCTCTTTGGCAAGCCCATGGCGGAAAAGGCTGCACAAATTGAGACTGAGACTCTCACCAGGACCAGGCTTTCTAGGAAGACCTCCGCCCCTTCCCAGAAAAAGAAGGGCTCGGGGGAAAAAGTCCTTTTACCCTAGGAAGGCGGCTGCCTACAAACAATACCCCCATTATCAGGCCCCTGCAGCTCCCCAACAGGGCCAGCAGGCCAAGGGACGGGGTAACGGGTCCCGTAGGCAGCAAGCCCCCAAGCCTGCACCACCAGCCCCTGCTCAGCAGGGTGGGGGTTTTTGACTCACAAAGCATAGCCTCTCCCCCCCCGCTGGTTCCTCCCAGCACCGGAGGCCGGCTGGTTCACTTCGCTCACAGGTGGTCCAGCATCACCGCAGATGCCTGGGTGCTTCAAGTCGTGCGAGAAGGCTATCTTCTCCACTTCCATCAGGTCCCTCCCTCCTATTTTCCGGGAGAACCTCCGCGACCCCCTCTGCACAGGGAATTACTCCTTCAGGAGTTAGCAGGTCTTCTGCAGGAACAGGCGGTGGAACCGGTGCCCCACCACCTGAGAGGTCAAGGCTTTTATTCCAGGTATTTTCTGATACCAAAGAGAACAGGGGGCCTCAGACCCATCCTGGACCTGCGCAACCTCAACAAGTTCCTTGTGCGGGAGAAGTTCAAAATGCTTACCCTTGGAATCCTTCTGCCCTACCTCCAGCAGGGAGATTGGCTATGCTCCTTGGATCTAAAGGATGCCTACACGCACATCCTCATCCACCCAAGCCACCGCCAATACCTAAGGTTTGTGGTGGCAGGAAATCATTACCAGTACAGAGTACTGCCCTTTGGCCTGTCCTCCGCACCGCGAGTCTTCACAAAATGTCTCGCGGTCGTGGCGGCCCATCTCCGGCTTCACGGCCTCTATGTCTTTCCGTACCTCGACGACTGGCTCATCAGAGCAGCGTCCGCTCAGGAGGTCACCAACGCCACGTGCCGCACGGTGACTCTGCTGCAGCACTTGGGCTTTGTTATAAACTTCGCAAAGTCCACTTTGCTCCCCTCACAGGATCTCGAGTTCATCGGCGCGAGGCTGCACACTCCTCAGGCGCGAGCATACCTACCGCTCGACAGGGCTCAACGGCTCATGGACCTCGCCGACCGCTTTCGCAGCCAGCCCCTGGTCTCCGCCAGGCGCTTCCTGAGACTGCTCGGCCATATGGCTTCCACCGTCCATGTGACCCCCAATGCCCGCCTGAATATGCGGTCTGCTCAATGGTGTCTCCGCCAGCAGTGGCGACAAGCCACAGGCGGCCTAGCAGACCTGGTGCGCGTCTCCGAGCCGCTGGTCTCGTCTCTCCGGTGGTGGCTCCGGCAGCCGAACCTGATATTCGGAATGCCTTTCCAGTCGCCTCAACCGACCCGGGTGCTGACCACCGATGCATCCCTCCTGGGCTGGGGAGCACATTGCCAAGAGGCACGTACTCAGGGCCTCTGGACCACGTGGGAGTCTGCTCAGCAGATCAACTTCCTGGAGCTCAGGGCGATCCGCCTAGCTCTCAAGGCCTTCTCCCACCTGACCTCCCAACAGTCCGTCCTTGTCCAGACGGACAATCAAGTTGCCATGTTCTACGTGAACAAACAGGGGGGCACGGGCTCCTTCCTCCTCTGCCGGGAGGCACAGAAGCTCTGCTCTTGGGCCGTCAGTCACGGCATTCTCCTCAAGGCGGTTTATCTCCCGGGCCAAGAAAATTGCCTTGCGGACAAACTCAGCAGGGTCCTCCAGCCGCACGAGTGGCGTCTGGATCCCTTGATAGTTCAGAAGCTCTTCCTCAAGTGGGGCCTCCCCACGGTGGATCTCTTTGCCAGTCCTCACAACCGGCAGCTTCCTCGCTTCTGCTCTCGTCAGCCACACCCCCTTCGGGTTGCGGCGGACGCCTTTCTGATCTCATGGTCGGGGAGCCTTCTGTACGCTTTCCCTCCCATCCCGTTAGTCTCTCGGACTCTTTTCAAGGTTCTCCGAGACAAAGCCTTCATGATCCTGGTGGCCCCTCGCTGGCCCAGGCAGCCGTGGTTTCCGCTCCTGCTGCAACTGGCGGTGGAGGATCCAATCCCTCTGGGGGTACAACCGGATCTCCTCACTCAGGATCAGGGGTCCCTACTGCACCCCAACCTCAGGTCTCTCAACCTCATGGCCTGGCTGCTGAGAGGGTAGTCCTCGCTCCCCTTCTCCTGCCGGCGGAGGTGGAGGAGGTCGTCTTGGCTTCGCGACGGCCTTCTACCCGCAAATGCTACGCCCTTAAATGGCGTCGCTTTGCAGTCTGGTGTTCCCAACAGTCTCAGGATCCCTTCTCCTGACCGGTGTCGGTGATCTTGCAGTACTTGCTACACCTCTCTAATCTGGGACTTAAGTCCAACTCCGTCAAAGTTCACCTCAGTGCTCTTTCAGCACATCATGTGCCGGTGGACGGCAGACCTCTCTCCAACGACCCTCTCGTAGCGAGGTTTCTCCGAGGTCTCCTTCTACTTAAACCACCTCTGCGCCCGCCAGCACCTGACTGGGACCTGAATGTGGTTTTACAGCGGATCACCTGTCCGCCTTTTGAACCTATGGCTACCTGTTCTCTCCGTTTACTCACTTGGACAACACAGAACAAGATAGCCCTCACTTCCGCTAGACGCGTAAGTGAATTGCAGGCCCTCGTGTCTGATCCCCCTTACACTAGGTTCTACAAGAATAGGGTAGTCCTTCGGACTCACCCGAAATTTCTGCCTAAAGTGGTCTCCCCTTTTCACATCAATCAGGAGGTGGTACTTCCAACCTTCTTTCCCAGACCACACTCCAGCCGAGCTGAAACGGTCCTCCATACCCTGGACTGTAGAAGGGCATTGAACTTCTACCTTGACCGTACGCGGGAGCACCGTAAAGCTGCTCAGCTTTTTGTGTCTTTTGACCCCAATAAATTGGGGCTCCCGGTCTCCAAGCGTACTCTGTCCATCTGGGTTGCGGACTGTATCTCTTGGGCTTATGGGGCAGCCGGACTCGCCTTAGAAAGTCGAGTCACGGCTCATTGCGTTCGGGCAAAGGCCACGTCAGTGGCTTACCTCCGCTCTGTTCCGCTGGCAGACATCTGCCGGGCCGCTACTTGGTCTTCGAGCCAGACTTTTGCGGTCCATTACTGTCTCGAGAGGGAGTCCCGTAGGGACAGTGCTTTCGGACAGGCAGTCCTCCATAATCTCTTTGAGGTCTGAGCAACTCCTACCCTCCATCCCGGATGTGGGCTACCGGTGGGTGATAATTCAGCGAAGATTCTATCCTTCTGTGCTGCTGAGCTAGAGGGAGCTCATTTTTTGTGCTTAGGGTCTCCGGTAGCCTTGAGCTTGGGAGTCCCATAAGTGAGGACTGACTTCCTGCTTGGTCCTGGAGAAAGCGTAGTTACTCACCTGTAACAGGTGTTCTCCAGGAGCAGCAGGAATCAGTCCTCACTACCCTCCCTCCTCCCCTTGGAGTTGCAATCGTCTGCTTATGTTCTTTTTGCAAATTTTTATGCTGTCTTTTAGCTATGTCATCTGACTGGCTAAGATGGCACCCTCGGGCGGGAAGACGACCGCGCATGCGCGCTGCAATTCCCAAAGGCTTTCTTTGAAAGCTGGGGAAAATTGCTCCGCGAGGGCTCCGTCGGCGCCGACGTCACCCATAAGTGAGGACTGATTCCTGCTGCTCCTGGAGAACACCTGTTACAGGTGAGTAACTACGCTTTTTCTTTGGAATAAGGAAAAAGGGGGAATAGAACCCTGCACCTTGTTGATGAATAAGTACTTCTTCTATTGCCCCTTGGGCAAGAAGCAGACTGACCTCGTGATCTAACTGGGAGTTGAGAGAGGTCTGAGAATTGAACTGTCTTACCATTGTAGGAGGGAGCATGCTGTGGAAGTGAAGCTTGTATCCCTCTCTTACAATGGACAGAGTCCAACTTTCTGCTGTTATCTGCCCCCATCTGGGGGCAAAATAACATAACCACTCTGATGCGTAAGTAAAGGGCGGTATATCAAATGCCTAAACCATATCCATAACCTTCCTGGGATGGTGGAAGGCTCTGGACCGTTCAGGGCCAGGAAGACAAAGTTCTCTAGATGGGAGTCAAAGTCCCTGTGGAGGCTGAGTCTGCTGAGCCGGTTGAGGCTTAGCAGCCTTTGTTTTTCTTTGTTTAGTTTGTTGCTGACCCTTTTGGGCAGACTGACCTGAACGAAGCCCTTGCTGGGTAGAGGAGGGGTAGAACTTCTTTCTAGTGAAGAATGTTTTTTTGTAGGACTTTTTCCTTGCAGGATCAGCTGTAGATTTTGATAATCTATCCAAGCATCTAGCTCATTAGCTTTCTCTTGCCATTTTTTGCCAAAGAGATTCTCTCCTGTGCAAGGAATATTCCCCAGTTTGTCCTGTACCCAAAGTTCCAAGTCAGATGCCTGGAGCCAGGCAATCCTACGTGTGCCTATGGCAATAGCAGAAGTTCTGCTTATGCACTCAAAACCTGCATGATTTACAAATTTGGAAACATCCTGAGCATGTTTGATAAGTGCAAGATAATCTTGTCTCTTATCATCAGGAAGGAGAAGGCTCATAAGCTCTAGATCTCCTGTAACTTCCTTAAGGAATATTCCCATATATAAAATGTAGGAACTAATCCTGGCAGAAAGCATAGAGGCCTGGAAGGTTCGACGCCCAAAGGCAACAAGAGTTCCTACATTCACGTCCTGGAGGATTAGATGCATGTCTTTTTGCACTCTTGATCCTTCTCATAGCTGATTCCACCACCATGGAATGGTAGGACAGCTGAGTTTTTTGAAATCCAGGACAGGGAGGAACTTGATACATGGTATCGAGCCTACGAGAATGAGGAGAAGTGGTGAGAGGTGTTTCCCACATCCTTAGCATGAGATCCTGCAAAATCTCATGAATAGGCAAAGTAGCTGCCTCTTTGGGAGCTTTAGGATACTGTAAAATCTCCAATTCCTTTGCCCTATGCTCTGTTTCAGGAGCCACTGTGATGGAAAGACCTCAAGCCACATCCCGGATAAAATTCTGGAAGGATATATCCTCTGGAGGAGACATCCTACGTTTAGGAGAGGAAGAATCCTCAGGAAGAAGTACTCTGGTATCGACAGAGCTGTCAGAGTCTTCAGACTCGTCGGAGGATTCAAAGTATCTCCTGTCTGGGTAATTGTGCAGTGCACGATACCGGTACCGATCAAAGTCGGTATCGACAGGGTCCGGTACTGACTTGTCAGTACCGGAGGGCACAGCATGCGTCGGTACCAGTAGTCCACCTGCTGATGTCGATGCAATTGGCCCCGGTACCGATGTAGGTGCCGGTACCAGTACTGGTTCAATTGTCTGAAGCGGTTTCAGGGGCATCGATGCCGAGAGAAGAGCCATCAGACTGCGTTCAATAGCCAAGAATCTCTGGTCTATCAACGCCACTGATGCCTGGGTATCGGTACCGGACAAAGCGGCCGGTACCCCAGAGCATGGCACCAGTAGTTCTGCCGAGGTTGGGGCCTCGAACATCCTGGAGCCCCGATGATGCTTTGGAAGCCAAAGCCTCCCGCCGTGGTAATTTTGCCGGTGTGAGTCCCTCAAGGGCAACGCCAGAGGCATCTCGATACTTAGAAGGAGATCTACCCTTTGAGGACCGGCTAGACTTATGTTTAGTTACCTGAGATCCATGGGAGGAAGACGAAGCCCTGGAAGATGTTGATGCCACAGATGCTGCATCGGAGGGAAAAAGGGTGCTAAGTTTAGCAGCTCTGTTTTGCCGACCCCTCTTCGACATCCTCCCACAGGCAACACACTCGGAGATAGAGTGGTCAGGACCTAAACATTTTAGGTACCACTCATGGGTGTCGGTGACGGAGATGGTACCGCCACACTTGAACACTTTTTAAAACCCGAAGCGGGTTTTTCCATTGTAGAGGAAAGTTGGGCCTAGTGCCCAAAACGGCGGGTGGCACCAGAGGAGAAAAAAGCTGGAAGACTCCAGGAAAATATTTTTTTTTAAAATATATATTTATTTTTATTTATTTAGCGTTTTTTTCTATACCGCGCTATTCATATTCAGTGGGGTTCACAAGTAACCAAGTTGTGCAATGTAGATGGTCTACACTGGACTTACAATAAACAGGGAATATAAACATGGTGAAACAGGTAAACTATATACAGATTGTTAACAAGAGGTACAGATCTTCATTTGGTAATATTCACAGGTCGGACAGTGTGATAAATTGTATATACATAAATTTGCATGCCACAGGGTAGTGGAGCCTGAGCAATAGCCAGGTTTGTGTCAGAGTCAGTGGGAAGGAGGTCGTCGGGGGCGGGGGGATGGTTTAGATGATTAGAGAAAGGTGTGTGAGGTAGCTCGTTTGAGGGTGCTGGCTTGGGTTGAGATGCAGGTGGCTATGTGATGTCGCCTGAACTGGTAAAGTACTGAAGAAAAAGATGGTGCTTCAGCGCCTTTCTGAACTGAGAGAGGTTGTTTATGGCACGAATATCTGGTGGTAGGGTGTTCCAGCATGAAGGTGCATACAGTGCAAAGGCTCGGTTTCGCATTGACTTGGAGCATTTGGTGATGATCTTCGGGAGTAGCAAGGTGTTTGTGGCGGCAGATCTTCTCAGTCTGTTGGGGGGGTGATCTGGACGAGGTCGATGAGGGAAGAGGACATGCACTTGTTGATGACCTTGAATGTCATTGTTAAGATTTTAAAGGTGATCCTACAGTGGACAGGAAGCCAGTGCAGGGATTTCAGGATAGGGGTGATATGGTCCCTTCTAGGTACTCCACAGTGTTCTGGCTGCAGTGTTCATTGCGAGCTGCAACGGGTGCAGTGCGCTCTTCGGAAGGCCGTGCAGTATGGAGTTGGCAAAGTCAAAGTGAGGCATCACTAGTGCTTGAAAGACTGTTCGGAAGTCTTTTGGCTCTAGTAGCTGTCTCATGTGATGTAGCATCCGGACTTTGTGGTAAATCGCCTTTACCATGTTGCTTATCTGGGCATTTAAGCTAAGATGTTGGTCGAGAGTAACTCCCAGGTATCGTATTGTTGTCTTAGTGAGGAGCTCTGCATCGCATACCTTCAGTGAAGATGGTGGAGTGAATGCCTGATCTCTACTGATGAAGAGAACATCTGTCTTTTTAAGATTTATTTTAAGCTTCTGTGTTTGTAACCAGTCGGTGACTGCATCGAAACAGGTGGACAGCCGGGATAAGTCTGGGTGAGCCGTGGATATTGGTGTAAACATAAGGACGTTGTCAGCGTAAACTAGGCAATTAATGTTGAAGGACCTGATGAGGTTGCATATAAACATTGAAGAATAAGGCTGAGAGCGAGGATCCCTGTGGGACGCCCTTCTCTTGTGGGAATGGGGAGGAGATAGAGGAGGCGGAGCGGATATGCTGCCATCTGTCATTCAAGTATGAAGCGCACCAGGCAAGTACAGTACCATGGATTCCCTTATCGGCAAGGCGGGAGAGGAGTAAATCGTGGCTGACGGAATCAAAAGCTGCCGCGATGTCCAAGAAGATGAGGGCAAAGCCTTGTCTGATATTGTCCAGACCTATCGTTAGCGTGCTGAATAGGGTTGTTAACAGAGTTTCGACACCGTGTGAATCCCGGAATCCGTGTTGGCAGGGGTCGAGGGGTGCATTATTCTCTATATGATGGTTCAGTTACCGTTGCACCGTTTTTTCCATGATTTTAGCTAGGAGCGGGATGCTGGAGATAGGCCTGTAAGAGTCCATCTTTGCGGGATCTAACTTACTGTTCTTCAGCAGAGGTCTCATTGACGTTTGTTTCAGGATTCAAGGGAAGCTTCCGGTCTGGAATGAAATTCCTATCAGTTTGGCCAGGAAAGGACTGAGCTCCGTCCGTAGGGTTTTTATCCAGAATGCTGGACATGGGTCATTTGGTGCTGTGGTGGTGTTTATGTTCGTGATGATGTCTTGGATATCTTTTTCGGTTGGGGTAGAGAAGGTGGTGATGATAAGTTGGGCATCTGTTAGGGCTTGTGGGGGCGAGGGTGAGGGGGAAAGGTCAGGTGTCTCATCAAGAGCGCGGGTGATTGAGGGTGTGTTGGATTGGCTTGTTTTGGCTCGTAGGTAGTCTGTATATTCCTGTGGGTCTGGTTGGTTTGAAAGGCTAGTGGAGGGTTCTTTTGATAAGGTTTTGACTAGGTTGAAGAGCTTGTGTGGTCTGTTTAGTGATCATTGTAGTACTTCTGCATAGTATTGCTTCATTCTCCTTGAAACTGCTGCTCGGTGGGCATCCAGTTGGGCGATGTAAGCATCATGGTTTTGAGATGAGCTGGAGCGGCGCCAGCGTCTTTCTAGCTGTCTGAGTTGACGGAGGGAGTTCTTTAGTTCAGGTGAGTACCAGGGTGTCTTCCTTCTCCTGTCAAGTACTTTGTTGACGGTGGGTGAGTCGATTACGGCATTGAGACTCGTATTCCATGAGGAAATCATGTCGTCTAGATTTTGTTCGAGCGGGTAGTGGAGAGGCTGTGTTCTTTCCAGGATCTCGTCTCTGTTGAAAGGGCGGTAGCGTTTCGAAGTTGATGCTGATGGTTCATTTGAGGATTGGGGGCTGGTGGGTACAGTGCGTAAGCATCAAGAGCCTGATTAGACTATGGTCAGATCATGGTACTGCGCATAGGGATAGATTGATCTTGTGCATGGGATAGAGGGCTGTTTGTGGTGCAAATATAAGATCGAGCATATTTCCCTTGACGTGGGTAGGAGAGTTGATTAGTTGGCTGTAGCCTAGCGTTTCAAGTGCATCTAGGAAGGCCTTGGAGGAAAAGGAAAAAGAAAGAAAGAACTGGCGGTACCGGTGTAGCATTGAAGGAAGGCAGACACGACCACAAAAAAGAAGAATGAATGGGATATTTTCTGCGGTGACAGGAAGTGTGACCTGCCAGCTCCGCGGAAAACGAAGAACAGGAGAGACACAGTTGGGAAAGGCAGCACGCAGGCACTGTGGGATGCTCCCAAAAGCTTTCTAATTGGATGCTGGGGAGCGTTCCCGCGCAGACTCCGTCGGTATCGACGATACCCATATGTGAAGACTACATTCCTGCTTGTTCCTGGAGATTTGATCTTGAGACCAGACTGCGAGAGGTGTAAAAGGTATTCGAGCCGTTTTTGTGTGGAACATGAGAGGCGCTCTACAGCAGGGGTCAACTCCAGTCCTGGAGGGCTGCACCCTTTTGCTGCTGCAGGCTCTGGGGTGTGTCATCAACTATCCCAAGTCCCATCTGCAGCCCACAGGAACACTCCTTGATACTACCCAGGCCAGGGCCTTCCTCCCTCTAGATAGGGCTTAACAGCTTGCATTCCTGGCGACCAAAGTGCAGGGTTGCATGATGGCAGTCAGCCCATCTCATGCTGCGCCTCTTAGGGCACATGGCTTCTATGGTTCACATGACTGCAGATGCCGGCGAAAGAGGCAGGTGCAGTGGTCTTTCAGTGCTCAATGGTCTCAGGCCACGGGTCGTCTAGACGATCATGTGTGGGTAACTAGGCCCCTCACAAATTCCCTCGCCTGGTGGAAACATCTGCCAAGCCTCTTGGCAGGTCTACCTTTCCAGGCCTGCCAGTGCAAAGCATCCTCGCCACGGAAGCCTCCAGGCTCAGGTGGTGAGCCCACTGCAACAGTCTCAGTTCCCAGAAGAAAAGCCTGCATCAGATCAACTTCCTTGAGCTATGGGCAGTGGCAAATGCCCTTCGAGTGTTCCAGAACCAACTGTCAAATCAGGTGGTCCTCATCCAAATGGACAACCAGGTAGCGATGTTCGACCTCAACAAGCAGGGAGGCATGAGTTCATACCTCTTATGCTGGGAGGTGATCCGCATCTGGACCTTTTTATTTTATTTAGCAAGCATTTGTAGCCCGCTCCTTCCAGCGATCAGAAGCGGGTAGGATTACTATTGTGAAACTGCCGAATCAAGGCAGGTACAAATTTTGTTTACATACAGATTGTCAGAAAAGCACATCATACAGAGTTAACACTTCTTAGCTATGGGGGAGTTCATTTACATAAATACATATATACAGGATAATCTTCTTGGACACAGTGGTCAGGGGCTGCTCCATCTGTGGATTTAGTTCAGGTTGAAATGTGATTGGAAAATGTGCAAAGGGCATGATCCTTCGGACCATTTACCACCCGGGACACGACAATGTTCTGGCGGACAAGTGGCATCTGAAACTGGCAGTGGTCTGCTCTCTCATCCAGCATTAGGGGACTCAGATGATGGATCTCTTCACCAGCCCCAGCAATGCTACACTGCCTCGCTTTTGCTCCCGGATACCAACCCAGGACCGAGCAGCACCAATGCCTTTCTCTTCCCATGGACAGTCTGCTGTATGTATAACCTCCCACTCTGCTGGTTCCACAAACCCTTCTCAAGATTGTCGGAGTGGGCCATGGTGATTCTCATTGCTCCCTGTGGCTCCAGCAACCGTGGTTCCTGCTGCAGCTTTCTCAAGAGGCCCCGGTTCCCCTGGGCTATGTTCCAGACTTGATTTCGAAGAGAAGCTAGCAGTTCCTTGGTCGAATCATTATTGTGTTTTGTTGACCTTTGCTACTGCCCCCTGCTGCCAAGGCTGGGTTCTACCGATCACCGTCTTCTCTGTGTTACCGGCGTTACCCCAGCAACTCTTTTCCCTCCGCTCGGTCTTTATTCCCTACAGACTTTGCTCTTCTTTCTCCCAATGCGCAAGTTAGCACTTGGAATTCGGCTCTGCATTCTACCTTAGACTCTGTAGCTCCTCTCTGTCCTACCTCCTCCCCATTTAACTGTGCCCATTCACCCTGGTATAGCCCCAGTTTGCATTTACACAGATCACAGCTTTGGAGAGCTGAGCGTTTATGGCTTGAACACCCAACTCCGGATTCACTTACCCGATTCAGACAGATATACTCTAGTTATCGTTCAGCAGTTCAATCTGCTAAACAGTCGCATTATTCCTCTGAGATTTCTGAAGCCGCTCATTCCACCAAACAACTGTATGCCATTCTCTGTAGGCTCTCTACAGTCTCTCCTCATCCTTCCACTATGTCTATAGCACCAGCTCCAGCCCTACTGGCTACTTTTTTCTGCGACAAGATCCAGAATCTGCACTCTTCTTTCATTAATCTGCTGCCTCCATCTCTATTGCCTTCTGCCCTCCTTTCGGACCCAGTTATTTCATCTTCCTCCCCCCTGAACAAGGCGCTGGCTCATACTTTGTCTCTATTCCATCCCATCACTGCTACCAAATTATACAAGACTTTGTCCAGTGCCAGGAAGACCACCTGTGCACTGGATCCTATTCCCTCAGGCTGGTTAGTTGAGACAGCCTTACAACTGCTGCCGATCATCTTAACTATCATGAATTCTAGTCTTTCTGTAGGTGTTTTTCCCACTCCTTGGAAGTCTGCTATTGTCCACCCTTTACTCAAGCAACCCTCACTAGATCCTTCTGTTCTGTCACATTGGCGCCTGGTTTCAAATCTTCCCTTTCTGTCTAAACTTCTCGAACGGTTAGTGTTTGAACAACTGCTCATGTGGAAGCTACCAATACTTTCCACCCATGTCAGTCTGGATTTCGTGCTGGACATAGCTTGGAGACGGTGCTTCTTGCCCTCTTAAATGAAATTCATACTGCCCACGACTGGGGAGATATCACTCTGATTATATCTTCGGACCTATCATCGGCGTTTGATCTTGTAGATCACAGAACCCTTCTTTCTCGTCTCTATGATGCTGGACTGTGGGGCACGGTATTACAATGGTTTCGCTCTTTCCTTACTTCACGTACTTTCTCGGTTCACTCAAATAACCAGTATTCTTCCATTCCTCTATCCTGTGGGGTACCGCAGGGCTCTGTTCTCTCCCCTCTGCTTTATAATATCTTTCTTGCTCCTTTGCCCCTCTTGATTTGACAATTCCTGGTCTCCACTTACCTGTATGCTGACGATATTGTCCTCCTTTTTCATTCATTCCCAGTAGATGTGAATATCTCATCTTTCAACGATTGTCTCTCTCATATTGTGTCTTGGCTTACCTCTAACTTTCTCCATGTAAACCCCTCAAAGTCAACTGCTCTGTGGGTATCTCTAAGTGCCCCCTGTCCCACCATTGCTCCACAACTTGCTTTAACTGCAATTCCACTGGTGTCCTCCTTTTGCTATTTGGGCGTCACCTTAGGTGTTCGTGGAAAGAGAGAGAGGAATCTATCTGTCCTCACGCGCGCCGTTCTTTTTTTGCTCTCAGACAGATTAGAGTGGTTCGCTCGCTCCTGCCTCCATCATCTCTTATCACTTTATTGCTTGCTTTAGTCATAAACAGACTGGACTATTGTAATGTAGCCTTGGCCAACCTGCCACTCTACCTGCTTCAACACCTGCAAGTGCTTCAAAACACAGCTGCTTGCCTCGCTACACATGCTTGACGATCAGATCATGTCACCCCTCTCCTGCTCTGTCTTCATTGGTTGCCACTGCAGTTTCGATTTCAATACAAATTTCTAATTTTGACCCATCGGGCACTTTACTCATCAACTCCACTGTATCTTGCTGATCTAGTCTCTTTACACATGCCATACCATCAACTATGCTCCCTTCACGCTAATGGCCACACTATTCCCCCCCCCCCCCCCCCCCCAAGCACACCTGGAACAGACCCGACGTGCTGCAGCCCAGCACTCTGGAATGCCCTACCGTCTTCACTCCGTTTAGAACCTACCTATCAAACATTCAAAAAACTACTCAAGACGCACCTATTTCAGCAGGCTTTTGATCTCTCAAGTGATGACATCTTTTAATTTATTTGTTTTTGTCTTGGCTGCTGTCCTTTTCTGTTATAATATGGCGTTCCTTTTCTTTTTCTGCAGCAATATTGTGATATTTTTTTATTGTAAACCGCCCTAATGTCTTAACGTGGGCGGTATATCAAGTGTAAATAAAGATAAAGTAATCAGGAAAGCAAAAGTACAAAAAGAAGTCAATAAAATAAAATGCGGGGATAAGACATTTTTCAGATAGGTTATTGAAATGAAAGGTATAAGGGTGCAGGGGAGGAATATGCAGACATTGATGAGGGATAAAGCAGAATTGCTTAACAAATATTTCTGTTCTGTGTTCACATTTGAAGGAGCAGGACCTCAAACACCCACAAACAGAAGTAACGTGGATCTTGAAGATTTTCAGAAGACTGTGAGGAACTAGCTAAACTAAAAGTAGACAAAGCCATGGGTCCAGAGAGGATACATCAAAGAATACTGAGGGAACTTGGGGACATTCTAGCGGCTCCACTGCCTGACTTTTTCAATACCTCTTTGGAGTCGGGAGTGGTCCTTTACACAAACGTGGAAGTAAGGATGACATTGAGAACTACAGGCCAGTTAGTCTAACCTCTGTGGTTAGTAAATTATTGGAAAGGCTACTGAAAAAGAGAATAGTGAGGTGTCTGGAATCCAATGTACTGCAGGATCTGAAGAAGCATGGATGCACCAGAGGCAGGTCTTGTCAGACAAATCTGATTGTTTGATTTCCTTGGGTGATCAGGGAGTTGGACCAAGGGAGAGCTCTAGATGTGGTGTATTTAGATTTCAGTAAAGCCTTCAACACCATTCCACTCAGTTTATTTATAACTGAGCACCCTAAAGTTACTGGTTGGGTTAAAAATTGGTTGAGTGGGAGGTGACAAAGGGTACAGGTAAATGGAGCTCACTCTGAAGAGGAGGTTACCAGTGGTGTGCCGCAGGGATCTGTCCTTGGTCTGATTCTTTTAACATCTTTATTAGTGATACTGCAGAAGGGCTGTCGGGTAAGGTCTGCCTTTTTGCGGATGATACCAAAATCTACAATAGAGTAGACACCCAGGAAGGAGTAGATAACAAAAGGAAAGGTCTAGCTAAGCTCGAAGAATGGTCTAGAATTTGGCAGTTGAACTTTAATCACACACCTCACCAGGGGCTCACAAAGGAAACATAGTAGGCAATGACTTGGTCAAGGTCAAGCCCAGGGTGCTGATGTCCTCGGACCCCATCTCCATGTGGTGACTGAAGCAGCAGCATACTTTGGTACTGGAGCCTATTGCAATCAGATCCCCCTCAGGGCGATCTCAGCAGTGCAGAAACAACTGAAACACCTCCTGCCCCGGCGGACGGCGAAGGAGCAGAGGACCACCGCCTCTCGGCAGAGGAGGCATGATCCTGTGCCCCCCTCCTTGTTGATGTAGAACACTGTCACCCCATTGTCGGTCTGCACGAGTACCAACGTCCCTTGGAGATGGTCCTCGAAGGCCCTCGGGGCCCACTGGACTGCCCGAAGCTCAAGAAAATTTATCTGCTGCTTAGCCTCTTCGGGTGACCATCGCCCCTGTGTGCACAGTGCACCACAGTGGGCACCCCAGTAGGGAGGCGTCTGTCATCAGCACTATTTCGTGCTGCAGGGTCTGGAATGATAGCCCCAGGAGAAGATTGCGGGGATCCTGCCACCAGTCCAAAGACTGCTAAGGTTGTGAGAGACCTGAATGGGGTCTCTGAGGTGACCGGAGGCCGGGCTCCACTGAGTGCTGAGGCACCACTGGGCTGTTCACATATGCATGCGGGCATGTGGAACCACATGGACGGTGGAGGCCATGTGCCCTAGGAGGTGCAGCATGGTTCGTGCCGTGACTCGAGTGGTGCTCTGGACCTGGGCTGCCAAGGCTCGGAGGCGAGCCACGCGATTGCCCGCTGGGTATCGAGGAGTGTGCTGATAAACTCCAAGGATTGCGTCGGTTTGAGATGGGACTTGGAATAGTTGACCAAGGGGAGAAGGATCTCTTAGAACACCAAGAAGAAAAAAAAAAAAAAAGATGCCAGATCAGAGCATAAACATGTGAGGTAGAAGATCTTCAAGCCCCTAGTAGAGTGGCCATTATTTGCGGCGAATAACCTTTGCAATGCCGCTCAATCACCAAGCCGTAAGTGAATAAGGATCAGGGTCATCCTTGAAAACCAGCCCCTGAAACAGGAGACCTTTCCGGACACTGAGGGGTAGGGGCACCTCATGCAGGAGACAGAGGAGATTGGCATACCATGATCGCCAAGGTCAATCTGGGGCCACCAGCACTACCCGTCCAGAGTGCGACTCTATCCAACTGAGTACAAGGCCGATTAGCAGCCAAGGAGAAAAGATGTAGAGAAGCTGGTTCGAGGGCCAGGTCTGTACCAGAGCATCTAGGCCGTGAGTTCAGTTTCTATTGATGACTGAGAAAGATTGATGTCTTGGTATTGGAAGAGGTGGCCATTGCATCTAGAGTCGGATGACACCACCGATGCACAATCTTCACAAATGCCCACAAAACTAACTCCCACTTGCCGGGATCCAGGATATGACAACTCAGGAAATCCGCTTGAATGTTCTCCAACGCAATAAGAGCCAGGAGGTTGAACTCTGCCCAGGGAAATAGGACTCATTTCCAGGGGAACTCCAGGACATTTGGTCCTACCCTGTCTGTTGAGATAAGTCACAGCGGCTCAATTGTCGTAAAATACTCTGAATGCTCAACCCTGGAGGTGGGATTGAAAGAAGAGTAGAGCCAGATGAACAGCCCTGGCTTTGAGGCAATTGATGGTCCAAGAAGCTTCTTCAATGGACCAAGATCCCTGTGCTGTCCCTGGCAGTGCGCTCCCCAACCTGCAAGGCTAGCATCCGTGGTGACCACCATCCAACACAGAATTTCCAAGGGAATGCTCTTCAACAAATGATGAAGACAAAGCTACCAGCAAAGACTATGGCGAACCACTGAAGAAAGGGGTAGACTAATCTGATAGTTCTGGGTGGATGGGGACCAGCACGACAGGAGAGAGTACTGAAGGGATGCATACTGCGATGCTTCCGCTTGGGCCCAAGAGCTTACAAACAGGAAAGAGTAGTTACTCACCTGTAACAGGTGTTCTCCAGGAGCAGCAGGAATCAGTCCTCACATATGGGTATCATTGGCGCTGATGAAGCCCCAGCGGAGCATTTACCCAGCTTTCTATGAAAGCCTTTGGGAATGCAGGCACGCATGCGCGGTTCCCTTCCCGCCTAAAGGTGCCATCTTACCTCAGTCAAATGACATAGCTGCTAAGAACAGCACACAAAAATGAAAAAATAAACTATGTACAACTGCAACTCCAAGGGGAGGAGGGAGGGTTGTGAGGACTGATTCCTGCTGCTCCTGGAGAACACCTGTTACAGGTGAGTAACTACTCTTTCTCCAGGACCAAGCAGGAAGTCAGTCCTCACATATGGGTGACTCCCCAGCTCTGGGCTACCGAGGGACCCAGGCTGAAACAAGAGAACTCCCTCTAGTCCCAGCTGCAAAGAAAGGCTTTTCAAGGACACAACCTCCACCGGTAGCCCAACAGAGGGCAGGAGTTGCCTAAACCTCAAAGAGATTCCGGAGTACTGCCTGGCCAAAAGCACTGTCCCTACGGGACTCCCTCTCCAGGCAATAATGGGCCGCAAAGGTCTGGCTTGAAGACCAAGTTGCAGCCTTGCAGATGTCTACCGAGGGCACAGAGCGGAGATGAGCCACTGAGGCAGCTATTGCCCTGACACGATGGGCTGTGACCCTACCCTGCAAAGGAAGGTCAGCCGCCTTGTAAGCCCAGGTAATACAGTCAGCCACCCAGATGGACAAGGTACGCTTGGACACAGCCAACCCCAACTTATTGGGGTCAAAGGATACGAAGAGCTGAGTAGCCCTTCTATGCCCCTGCATACGGTCAAGGTAGAAGGATAAGGCCCTCCTACAGTCCAGGGTATGCAGGACTGCTTCAGCCTGGCTTGCATGAGGCCTAGGGAAGAATGTTGGAAGGACCACCTCCTGATTGAGGTGAAAAGAGGAGACAACTTTTGGGAGGAACTTTGGGTGAGTCCTGAGGACTACCCTGTTCCTATAAATCCTGGTGTAAGGCCTGTCACAGACCAGGGCCTGAAGCTCACTTACTCGCCTAGCCGAGGTAAGGGCTATCAGGAAGAGTGTCTTCCAGGAGAGGAAGCGGAGTGGACAAGTAGCCATCGGCTCAAAAGGAGGGCGAGTCAGTTGCTGCAAGACCACTTTCAGCTCCCACTCAGGGGCAGGAGGACGGATGGGAGGCTTGAGCAAAAGCAAGCCCCTGAGAAAGCGGGACACCAAGGGGTGACCAGATAGAGATTGTCCCTCTACCAATGAGTGGTGAGCTGCTAGAGCTGAGAGGTGGACACGAAACAGAATTGGACTTAAGTCCCTGATTGGATAAGTGCAGTAAGTACTGAAGAACTACTGGCACAGTACAGGAGAAAGGATCCTCTGTAGGTAGGTGACACCACACAGAAAACCTCTTCCATTTGAGAGCATACGTTTTCCTAGTGGACTGTTTGTTTCCCAGAGGCTAGGACAACCTCCTTAACTTCCTGAGGTAGACCCCAGGGAGCCAAAACTACCCTTGCAGCCTCCAGGCCATCAAATTGAGGGACTTGAGATTGGGGTGCAGAAGGGAACCCTGGTCCTGTGTGAGAAGGTCGGGTTCCAACCCCAGAGGCAGTGGGGGATCCACCGCCAGTTAAAACAAGAGGAAACCAAGGCTGTCTCGGCCACCTGGGAGCTACCAGCAGGATGGAGGCCTTGTCCTGGAGAATCTTGAATAGGGTTCGGGCCACCAAGGGCGTGGGAGGAAACGCATAGAGGAGGCCCTGAGACCAAGATATCAGAAAAAGCATCCGCTGCTGTCCGCAGAGGATGTGGTTGCCTGTTGATGGTGCTGTCAAAGAGATCCATCAAAGGGAGACCCCCATCTCAGGAAGATCTTCTGAACTACTGAAGGATGTAGCTGCCACTCGTGGGGCTGCAGTATCCTGCTCAATCTGTCCACCAGGAAGTTGTCCTGGCCAGGAAGGTACACA
Source organism: Ichthyophis bannanicus (assembly GCA_033557465.1). Lineage (NCBI taxonomy): Eukaryota > Metazoa > Chordata > Amphibia > Gymnophiona > Ichthyophiidae > Ichthyophis > Ichthyophis bannanicus. The sequence goes on from CM066044.1 coordinate 140,177,223, forward strand.
GCCCTGAGGAGCATGTTGTGCTTGAGGGCAAAAGAACAAAGGTCCTGAGCTTTCTGACAAAGGATCCTGGGCCCAGTTCCGCCCTGTTTGTTCACATAAAACATGGCAACTTGGTTGTCTGTCTGAATCAGGACAGACTGTTGAGCCAGGGTAGGAGTGAAAGCTTTGAGTGCTAATCGAAAAGCTCTGAGTTTGAGGAGATTGATCTGCTGTGCAGCTTCCCAGGGAGACCAGAGGCCCTGGGTGCACTTGCCCAGACAATGCGCTCCCCAGCCTTGCAGGGAGGCATCTGTTGTCAGCATCACTGTGTAACTTGGAATCTGAAAGGGCACCCCTTTCAGCAGATTGGGTGGGTGTAGCCACCAGTTGAGGGAGTGCAGAAATGGTCTGGACACCCTTATCCTGTCTCTGAGGCTGCCTGTGACCACTGAGACCGAAGGCACCACTGTGCAGGCCTCATATGGAGCCTGGCATTGGGGGTCACATGTACTGTCGAAGCCATGTGGCCTAGAAGCTGCAGGCGGAGACCAGGGACCTGCTGAGAAACTGACTTGCCAAGGCCATTAACCTTCGGGCTCTGTTTTCTGGCAAGAATGCCTTTGCCAGGAGAGAGTCCAACCTTGCCCCTATGAACTCCAAGTTCTGGGAAGGGAGCAAAGTGGACTTTGCGAAGTTTATGACAAACCCCAGGCGTTGTAGAAGAGCAATGGTCCTGAGGGTGGCTTGATTGGCCTCCTGACCTGTCTGATCCCTGATGAGCCAGTCGTCCAGATAGGGGAAGACAAAGATGCCCTGATTTCTCAGGTAGGCCGCCACCACTGCTAAGCACTTTGTAAAGACTCTGGGGGCGGAGGTGAGGCCGAAAGGCAGCACTCTGTATTGATAATGGTTTCCTCCCACGATGAACCTTAGGTACTTTCTGTGGTCTGGATGAATGAGGATGTGAGTGTATGCATCCTTTAGATCTAAGGAGCATAGCCAATCTCCCTGCTGGAGGTAGGGCAGAAGGGTTCCAAGAGTAAGCATCTTGAACTTTTCCTTCACTTGGAACTTGTTGAGGTTCCTGAGGTCCAGAATGGGACGAAGGCCACCGGTTCTTTTGAGCACCAGGAAATACCTGGAGTAGAATCGTGACCTTGCAAGTGGGGAGGCACAGGCTCCACTGCCCTGTCCACCAACAGACCCTGAAGCTCCTGACGGAGAAGGTCTGTGTGCAGAGGAGGCCTTGGAGGCTCCCCTGGAAAATATGGGGGTGGCAGTTGGTGGAAATGGAGGGCATATCCCTTGTGGATTATCTCCAGCACCCAACTGTCCCCGGTGATAAGGGTAACAGTACCAAAAAGAGCAAAAGGATCCGCACACCAATAAAGAACAAAAAAAGCAGAACCTGGACTGACAACAGTTATAGGTGAAAAACCTTGTTTATTACGCCCCGACGCGTTTCGGCTACCAGCCTTCTTCAGGGGGTCTTAAAAGGAGCACACCTCAAAGAAAAATAATAACAATAATAATAGATAATAATAATCATAAACATATATACAATAAATACCATTAAAACATGAATTTAATTATTAATCAAACAGTTAGAAACCTGCGATACTAAACATATCTTAAAAAATAGGGGCAATCAATTGAGATAAACATATAGAAATATTATCAATAAACTAAACTTTTAAATAATGATATAGAAACAAGAATGTGTCACTGAATAAAAGTTAAAATAAACAATGAAAAGCAAATTAAAAGCAAAAGAAGAGAGACGAGGAGGACAAAAGGGGTAAATAAATACCTTAAATCTGTCAAGTAGAACGTTAAAACATGAACCAGACATGTAAGACGCTAAAAGCTGAAATAAATAAGTATAGTGCAATATATCTAAAAACTCATGTATTAAACAAATCAACACCATTTATAAAATGACACTTGTCATAAAAGCAATTATAAATAACTAATACAATGATATTAAAATAACAAGCAAGTACCGGATGCAGAATATGTGAAAATAATAAAAGCACGTCTTACATAAATACAATTTGATGTGGAGAACCATCTCTCCAAATGTAATTAGAAGTAAATAACATTAAAACTTTGACTAATAGGCAGGAGTGCTCATAAAAATAAAAATAAAAAGTAATTGACTCAAGACCTTGAATAAAGAGTGATGAAAAAAAGTGTTAAAAAAGACAATGAATAAATATATTGAGCAACTGCTCAACAACTCAAAAGATGTTCAAAAGGAATTGACATCACAGCTGAAGCTAAGGAATCAGCCAAAAATGTGCAGTGTGCGTTTTGATACAAGTTAAGTAATAATGCAAAAAAACGGCAAAGTATAACCGAACCATTGTATCACACAAAGTAAAACAAATTCTCCAGGACCAAGCAGGAAGTCAGTCCTCACATATGGGTGACGTCGGCGCCGACGGAGCCCTCGCGGAGCAATTTTCCCCAGCTTTCAAAGAAAGCCTTTGGGAATTGCAGCGCGCATGCGCGGTCCTCTTCCCGCCCAAGGGTGCCATCTTGCTCAGTCTTCTTTTTTCCGCGGAGCCCTACAGACGTTGTTTGTGAATCCCGCCGAAAAGTTGATTATTTCTCTTTATTTCTCTTTTTTCTTCGGTTCGACGCCGGTTCTTTTCCCGCCCGGACTCGCGACGCCAGTTGCGAGTCCATTCTTTATTTTTCGTTTTTTTGTCCTTCGTGACAGATTTCGCGCCTTTTTACTTTTTCACTGGCAGCCCGGTCTTTCGACCTCGCAGGGGCCCTTTTTCCCCCGATGGCTGCCAGCGGCTTTAAAAAGTGTGACCTCTGTAAGAAACTCATGTCTCTTACAGACACGCACGACTTCTGCCTCCGCTGCCTCGGACCCGATCATGACCAGATGATCTGTGGTCCGTGTGGCAAAATGTCCTCTAAAGCGTTGAGGAGTCGGCAGCATCAGCGGGAACGTATCTTCTCTGACTCCGGCCGGGCTCGGACCTCGTCAGAGGCTTCGACGTCTCGGGACTCTGGTCCTGAGCATCGTCGGAATTCCTCTGAAACATAAGAACATAAGATATGCCATACTGGGTCAGACCAAGGTCCATCAAGCCCAGTATTCTGTTTCCAACAATGGCCAATCTAGGTCATACGTACCTAGCAGTTTCCCCAAGGGACACAGGTTCCACAATGCTTGTACTGGTTCAAGCATTGATATCCTGGGTCCCTTCTTAATAATGGTTTATGGACCTTTCCTCCAGGAACTTGTCCAAACCTTTTTTAAACCCAGCTACACTAACAGCCTTTACTACATCCTCCGGTAACAAATTCCAGAGTTTGATTACACGTTGAGTGAAAAAATATTTTCTTTTATTAGTCTTAAATAGTTTACCCTGTAGCTTCATTGCATGTCCCCTAGTCTTTCTATATTCTGATAAGGTAAACAATCGATCTACGTTTATCCGTTCCACTCCGTTCATTAATTTATAGACTTCTATCATATCTCCCCTCAGCCGTCTCTTTTCCAGGTTAAAGAGCCCCAACCTTTTTAGCCTTCTTCATAGGAGTAGCCTTCCATCCCCTTTACCATTTTGGTGGCTCTTCTCTGAACCTTTTCTAAAATCGCTATATCCTTTTTAAGATACGGCGACCAGAATTGCACACAATATTCAAGGTGCGGTCTCACCATGGAACGATATAGAGGCATTATAATATCTTTTGTTTTATTTTCCATTCCTTTCCTTATCATTTATTTATTTATTTTATTTATTTACATTCTCTTATATACCGCGCTATTCTGCATCAGTGCGGTTTACATTGAACAAACTGAAATTACATTGAACAGGGCATTATAACTTGGAGATAACTATTTACAGGGAACATGGGCTATGGAGGGTTAAGTGGCTTGCCCAAGACCACAAGGAGCACCTGTGGGACTTAGAAACCCCAGTCCTTCCGGCCCAAGGTTGCTGTCCTTTAGTGGGATTTGAACCCCCGACTTTCCGGCCTGAAGTACCTTGCCCCAACCACTAGGCCACTCCTCCGCTCATACCTAGCATTCTATTTGCTCTCTTGGCCGCCGCTGCACACTGGGCCGAGGGTTTTAACATGGTATCTACAATGACGCCTAAATCTTTTTCCTGGGTGGTGGTTCCTAATGTGGAACCTTGCATCGTGTAACCATAGTTTGGGTTGTTCTTCCCTAGGTGCATAACCTTGCACTTCTCCACATTAAATTTCATCTGCCATTTTGATGCCCAGTCTTCCAATTTATCAAGATCCTCTTGCAATTTTCCACAATCCTCCTGGGTTTTAAACAACTTTAAATAGTTTTGTGTCATCTGCAAATTTGATAACCTCACTCGTTATTCCACTTTCCAGGTCATTTATGAATATGTCAAAAAGCAGCGGACCCAGCACAGATCCCTGGGGTACACCACTATTCACCTTTCTCCATTGGGAAAATTGGCCATTTAGCCCTACCCTCTGCTTTCTATCTTTTAACCAGTTCCTGATCCACAATAGTACACTGCCTCCTATCCCATGACTCTTTAGTTTTGCCAAAAGTCTCTCATGAGGGACCTTGTCAAAGGCTTTCTGAAAGTCCAGATACACAATATCAACAGACTCACCTTTGTCCACCTGTTTATTCACTCCTTCAAAAAAACATAACAGATTAGTAAGACAAGATCTTCCTTGTCTAAAGCCATGTTGGCTGTCTCCCATTAGGTCGTGACTATCTACATGCTGAGTAATTTTATTCTTTATGATGGTTTCTACCATTTTTTCCCAGTACTGATGTCAGGCTCACCGGTCTGTAGTTTCCCGGATCACCCCTCGAACCCTTTTTAAAAATTGGTGTTACATTGGCGATCCTCCAATCCTCAGGTATTAGAGATGATTTTAATGATAGTTCACAGATTACTGATAGCAGGTCTGCAATCTCAAATTTCAGTTCTTTCAACACCCTTGGATGTATACCATCCGGCCCAGGTGATTTGCTACTCTTCAGTTTATCTAATAGTTGTAAGACATCTTCCCGATGTATCGATATTTCCTTCAATTCTTCCACACCTTTAAATACCACTTCAGTCATGGGTAACATCCCTACATCTTCCTCAGTAAAGACCGAAGCAAAGAATTCATTCAGTCTCTCCGCTATCGCCTTGTCGCCTCTTAGTGCTCCTTTAACCCCTTTATCTAATGGACCAACTGACTCTCTCACAGGTTTTTTGCTACGAATGTACTTGAAAAGGTCTTTATTTCACGTTTTTGCTTCCGCAGCAAGCTTCTTCTCAAATTCTCTCTTTGCCTGCCTTATCAATGCCTTGCATTTGACTTGCCAGTGCTTGTGCTGTTTCCAGGTTTCATCGTTTGGCTCTTTTTTTCCATTTCCTGAAAGATGCTTTTTTGGCAACAACAGCCTCTCTGACCTCACCTTTAAAGCATGCTGGCAGTTTTTTGGACTTCCTTCCACTTTTCTTAAAGCGTGGAATAAAGCTGGTCTGGGCTTCCAAGATAGTATTTTTCAACAACACCCAAGCTTGATGTACGTCTTTAACCTTTGCAACTGCTCCTTTTAGTTTTTTCTTAACTGTTTTCCTCATTTTATCATAGTCTCCCTTTTGAAAGTTAAAGGGTAGTACTGTGGATTTCCTTACTATCCCTCCTCCACTAATTAAATCAAAGGTGATCATGCTATGATCACTATTGCCAAGTGGCCCCAACACCCTTATCTCTTGCCCTACATCTGGTGTTCCACTAAGGACTAGGTCTAATATTGCTTCCCCTCTGGTCGGTTCATGAACCAGCTGCTCCAAGAAGCAGTCATTTATTTCATCTAGGAACTTTATCTCCCTAGCATGTCCTGTTGTGACACTGACCCAGTCGATGCCGGGGTAATTGAAATCACCCATTATTATTACTGCACTGTAACTTTTGCTAGCTTCCTTGATTTCTTTGAGCATTTCATCATCCATTTGTTCATTCTGGCCAGGCGGACGATAGTACACCCCCACTGCCATCGCCTTCCCCTTTTTACATGGAATTTCAATCCATAGATATTCCACAGCAAATTTTGTTTCTTGCAAAACTTTAATCCTTTCTGACTCAATGCCCTCTCTAACAGAGCGCAACCCCTCCACCAATTTGATCAGCTCTATCATTACGATATAGTTTGTACCCAGGTATCACAGTGTCCCACTGGTTGTCCTCCTTCCACCATGTCTCTGATATTCCAATCATATCTAACCTCTCGTTTAGTGCTATATATTCTAACTCTCCCATCTTGTTTTGTAGACTTCTAGCATTTGCATACAAGCATTTTAGAGACTGTATTTTATTCATATTAATTTGGCTATTGGTAGATATGGGTAATTTGGGATCTTTAAGCTCTGTCTGCTCCATATTCGAGGGCAGTTGGGCTACTTTAATCTTTTTTGGAACCTCTCTGCTTTTTGTAGTATCCTTCAAGGATACATTCTTCCGAACCATGCGCTCTTGGGCGACTGTCGGCTTTCCCCTATTAAAAGCTGCTCTATCTCCTTTTTAAAGGTTAATGCCAGCAGCCTGGTTCCATCCCGGTTAAGGTGAAGCCCATCCCTTCGGAAGAGCCCCTCCTTTCCCCAGAATGTTCCCCAGTTCCTAACAAATCCGAACCCCTCATCTCTGCACCATTGTCTCATCCACGCATTGAGACTCCGGAGCTCTGCCTGCCTTTTGGGTCCTGCGCATGGAACGGGAAGCATTTCGGAGAACGCTACCCTGGAAGTTCTGGATTTCAACTTCCTACCTAAAAGCCTAAATTTAGCTTCCAGAACCTCCCTACCACATTTTCCTATGTCATTGGTACCGACATGTACCAAGACAGCAGACTCCTCCCCAGCACTATCTAAGACCTTATCTAGGTGGCGTGTGAGGTCCGCTACCTTCGCACCAGGCAGGCATGTTACCAGGCGATCCTCACGTCCACCAGCCACCCAGCTATCTACATGCCTAATGATCGAATCACCAACTATAACTGCTGTCCTAACCCTTCCCTCATGGGCACTTGGCCCTGGAGAAACGTCCTCTGTGCGAGAGAGGTTTACATCACCTGGAGGACAGGTCCTAGTTACAGGATCACTTCCTGCCACACCAGGGTGATGCTCTTCTGTCATGTGACCTCTCTCCTCCATGGCAACAGGGATGCTGCCAGACTGGAGGTGGGACTTCAGGACTATATCCCTGTAGGTCTCGTCTATGTACCTCTCTGTCTGTCTTATGTTTTCCAAGTCTGCTACTCTAGCCTCTAGAGAACGGACTCGTTCCCTGAGAGCAGAGAGCTCCTTGCACCTAGTGCACACGTAAGACCTCTCACCAGCTGGGAGAAAATCATACATGTGACACTCAATGCAAAAGACTAGAAAGCCCACATCCCGCTGCTGGACTGCTGTCTGCATATTAGTTTTAAGTTTGTGTTTAGATCTTTAAGTTCTTTATGTACTAAAGGGTGCTATGGATATTTATACCACTAAAACTGTACCTAAGAAGTTTAATATACCTTGTTCACCTGAAGCTTAATTAATCTCAGGTCCTTAGTGTATGGCTGATTTGGGTAATGAGCTTCACCTGAGAGCACCTCCTGTCTTTTAAGTTGTGCAAGTACCTATAAAGCTGTGATTATCCCAGGGGAGGGTGGGTGTGGGGAGGGAGGGAGGGATATAACACTTATTAAAAAAGGGCTGCTACACAGTACCCTGTCCTGTGCTGCTGAGGTAAGCTATATTCTGATTTGATTTAAATTATAGCTCTTTGCTGCTGCTAGGCTCTAACCTATTATGAAATTTAAACTACAAGCTCTCTGCTGGATTCTAAATTTAACCAGAAAGCTCTCTTCTGTGTTTTAATTTGAAACTAAAAGTACTTTGCTGATGCTAGGCCCTGAGTGACTATGAAATTTAAACTACAGCTCTCTACTGGGTATGAAAGGTAACCAGAAAGTTCTCTTCTGTGTTTTAAATTGAATCTTAAACTGTTGCTACTAGGCCCTGACTGATTTAACAAAAAAATAGTGGGTACACAGATTAATTAGCTTTAAAAGAAAAAAAAATTCCTTTCAGAAAAATTCCCAGAAGTATATACTCACAATTTCAGATTTCTCTCCAGAAGTAACAGCCCCCCTTTCTAGTCCTTCAAGACTCAAGGGGGTCTCCTACCCGGGAACATCATCGGAAGAAGAAACCCGCGAGGGCGGGATTGGTGGACGCTCCTGGTTCCTCGAGGGCCAGGTCGCATAGCCCCGATTCCCGTCCCGGGTCCTCGGAGGTGGAGAGGCCTTCAAAATATCCTCGACTCGAGATGGACTTGCCCGCTCACGTGAGTACTGTTGTCCTCGTAGACTCGCCTCCGAAGGACCCGACGTCGGGCCCGACGCCGTCGGGGGCTGCTGGGTCTCCTGAGCTCGGACTCAGGTTGACGGCCTTGGAGAGCAGTCTGACTGCCTTCATGGACCAGCAGCGGGTATTGATCGCTGGCCGCCTCCGCCGGTGCTTCTGCCCTGACCGCCGGGACGTCGACCTCCAAGTCGACCCCGGAGACCGAGCCGATCCTCGAGTCCATGAGGGCTCGAGTCGATCCTCGGTCGCGGTCTCCTTCGGCCTCCCGTTCGGGACCGAGGTCGTCGACGCCGACTCCCTCGGCGTCGGGGCGGACGGCATCGATGCCCGCCCGACCGGAGCCACTCGACTCCTCCTCCGAGGAGTCAGCCTGGGAATCCGAGGACGAAGAGTCACCTGGTTCCTTTCGGACTAGGTGTGTCCCATCGGACTCCCCCGAGTCCGAACCTCGGAGACGGTCCCCCCCCGGAGGATACCCGGTTCTCGGACTTCGTGCGGGATATGGCCAAGGCCTTGGCCTTCCCTGCGGATCCCAAGGAGGAGCCTCGAGTCGAGGAACTCGATGCCCTCCAATATGACTCTCCCCCGAAGGAGGCCTTTATTGTACCGGTTCCTCCGATGCTGGAACGACTTCTCTTCCGCATGTGGGAGAGCCCGGCGTCGTCGCCGGTGTTAAGCAAGCGGGTCGATTCCATTTATCGAGTCCGCAAGAGCCCCGGGTTCCAAAAGGCACAACTGCCGCACCATTCCATGGTGGTGGAATCGGCCATGCATAGACTTAAGAGTCAAAAAATGCACTCCTCGGTGCCCCCCGGTAGGGAGGCCCGAAAGCCTGGATGCCCTCGGTAGGAAGTGTTTCCAGGGCTCTATGCTTGCTTGTCGAGTCCAGACATACCAGCTCTACATGGGCATGTATCTCCGGACCTGGCTAAAGAAATTGCCGGGTTCTCTGCTGGTCTCTCCGACGAACCTTTGCAGAGGTTCCAAACCTTGTCAACTGGTATTCGAGAGTGCTCAAAGTTTATCTCTCGAGCAGCCTACGATGGTTTTGAGGCATCGGCTCGAGTAGCCGCAGCCGGCATCGGTGGACGCTGCCAGGCTTGGCTTCAGACGTCCGACCTCGAGCCATGGGTGCAGGACAAGTTGGTCGATGTCCCCTGCAGAGGTGATAACCTCTTTGGCAAGCCCATGGATGAGAAGGCTGCACAGATCGAGACCGAGACTCTCACCAGGACTCGTCTCTCCAGAAGACCTCTGCCCCTTCTCAAAAGAAGAAGGGCTCGGGGAAGAGCCCTTTTTACCCGAGGAAGGCGGCTGCCTATAAATACTACCCTCAGTATCAGGCCTCACCAGCTCCCCCACAGAGTAAGCAGGCCAAGGGACGGGGTAATGGATCCCGTAGGCAGCAAGCCCCCAAGCCTGCACCACCGGCCCCTGCTCAGCAGGGTGGGTGTTTTTGACTTGATCAGCATAGCCTCTCCCCCTCAGCTGGTTTCTCTCAGCACAGGAGGCCGGCTGGTCCACTTTGCCCAAAGATGGTCCAACATCACCACGGATACCTGGGTACTTCACATAGTTCAAAAGGGCTATCTTCTTCACTTTCACCAGGTACCTCCCTCCTATTTTCCAGGGGAGCCTCCGAGACTCCCTCTGCACAGGGACTTAATCCTTCAGGAACAGGCTGTGGAACCGGTGCCCCACCACCTGAAAGGTCAGGGGTTTTACTCCAGGTACTTTCTGATACCAAAAAGAACAGGAGGCCTCAGACCTATCCTGGACTTGCGAAACTTCAACAAGTTCCTTGCAAAGGAAAAGTTCACGATGCTTACCCTTGGAATCCTGCTGCCCTACCTCCAGCAGGGAGACTGGCTATGCTCCTTGGATCTAAAGGATGCGTATACTCATATCCTTATTCATCCAGACCACAGACAATATCTCAGGTTTGTGGTGGGGGGAAATCATTACCAGTACAGAGTACTGCCCTTTGGCCTGTCTTCCGCCCCCAGGGTGTTTACCAAATGCCTGGCAGTGGTGGCGGCCTATCTAAGACTTCAAGGCCTTTTTGTGTTTCCCTACCTCGACGACTGGCTCATCAGAGCCCAGTCTTCCCACGAAGCCATTCAAGCCACTCATCGCACTGTGACTCTACTCCAGCACTTGGTCTTTGTCATAAACGTCGCAAAGTCCACTTTGCTCCCCTCTCAAGATCTCGAATTCATCGGCGCCAGGTTGGACACTCTTCAGGCGCGGGCCTTCCTGCCTCTGGACAGGGCCCAAAGGCTCATGGATCTCGCCAGCCACTTTCACAGCAATTCCCTGGTCTCGGCCATATGGCTTCCACGGTCCATGTGACCCCCAATGCCCGCCTGAACATGCGACCTGCTCAATGGTGCCTTCGCACACAATGGCATCAGGCCACTGGGAGCCTAGCGGACTCCGTACAGATCTCCGACCGGCTGGTCTCTTCTCTGCAATGGTGGCTTCATCTGCCCAACCTAGTACTAGGAGTGACTTTTTCAGCCCCCTCCACATTCTCAGGTCCTGACGACCGATGCTTCTCTCCTGGGTTGGGGAGCACACTGCCAAGGGACATGTACTCAGGGTCTCTGGACTCCTTGGGTGTCTGCTCAACAGATAAACTTCCTGGAGCTCAGAGCCATCCGCCTAGCGCTCAAAGCATTCTCTCACCTGATTTCTCATCAGTCGGTGCTGATACAGACAGACAATCAGGTTGCAATGTTCTATGTGAACAAGCAAGGCGGGACAGGCTCCTTCCTTCTCTGTCAGGAGGCACAAAAACTATGCTCTTGGGCTGTCCGCCACGGAATTATCCTCAAAGCGGTCTATCTCCCAGGTCAAGAAAATTACCTGGCCGACAAGCTGAGCAGGATCCTCCAGCCGCACGAGTGGAGGCTGGATCCGATGGTGGTTCAGCAGATCTTTCTCAAGTGGGGCCTCCCCACCATGGATCTGTTTGCTAGTCCTCTGAAGGGCAACTTCCCAGATTCTGCTCTCGACAACCGCATCCTCTCAGAGTAGCGGCGGATGCTTTTCTGATTCCATGGTCCACAGGCCTCTTATATGCCTTTCTTCCCATGCCGCTGGTGTCTCGGACGCTCTTCAAGATTCTCAGAGACAAAGCCTCGATGATCCTAGTGGCTCCCCGGTGGCCGAGACAACCTTGGTTCCCGCTTCTAATGCAGCTGGCGGTGGACACCCCTCTTCCTCTGGGGTTTCAGCCCGACCTCCTGTCACAGGATCAGGGGACTCTCCTGCACCCCAACCTCCGGTCCCTTCATCTGATGGCCTGGCTGCTGAAAGGGTAGTCCTTGCTCCCCTCTGCCTGCCTCCAGAGGTGGAGGAGGTCGTCTTGGCCTCCAGGCGGCCCTCCACCCAGAAGTCCTACGCTCTTAAGTGGCGTCGGTTCTCTGCCTGGTGTACTCAGCAGTCTCAAGATCCCTTCTCCAGCATCAGTGGTCTTGCAGTACTTGCTTTCCCTCTCCAATCTTGGACTTAAGTCCAACTCGGTCAAGGTCCACCTCAGTGCTCTTTCTGCGCATCACATGCCGGTGGATGGCAGACCTCTTTCTAGCCACCCTCTGGTGGCTCGTTTTCTCAGAGGCCTCCTTCTCCTTAAACCACCTTTGCGCCCCCCAGCCCCGGACTGGGATCTCAATGTGGTTTTACAGCGGATTACCTGTCCAACCTATGGCTACCTGTCCTCTTCGTTTTCTTTCTTGGAAAACCTTGTTCTTGGTAGCCCTCACTTCTGCTAGACGCGTTAGTGAGCTGCAGGCCCTGGTGTCTGATCCTCCGTACACTAGGTTCTACAAGAACCGGGTAGTCCTACGGACTCACCCTAAGTTTCTTCCCAAAGTGGTTTCCCCTTTTCACATCAACCAGGAGGTGGTGCTTCCGACCTACTTTCCCAGGCCACACTCCAGCCGAGCTGAAATGGTCCTGCATACCCTGGACTGTAGAAGGGCGTTAACCTTCTACCTTGACCGTACGCGGGAGCACAGAAGGGCTGTTCAGCTCTTCGTCTCTTATGACCCCAATAAGTTGGGGCTCCCTGTCTCCAAGCGTACTCTGTCCATCTGGATTGCTGACTGTATCGCTTGGGCTTACGAGGCAGCCGGCCTCTCGTTGGAAAGTCGAGTCACGGCCCATTGTGTCCGGGCGAAGGCTACGTCAGTGGCTTACCTCCGCTCTGTTCCATTGGCAGACATCTGCCGGGCCGCTACTTGGTCTTCAAGCCAGACTTTTGCGGCCCATTACTGCCTGGAGAGGGAGTCCCGCAGGGACAGTGCTTTCGGACAGGCAGTCCTCCGTAACCTCTTCAAGGTATAGGCAACTCCTACCCTCCATCCCGGATGTTGGGCTACCGGTTGGAGACGTATTCAGAGAAGATTCCTTCCTTCTGGGCTGCTGAGCTTGAGGGAGCTCATTTTTGCGCTTAGGGTCTCTGGTAGCCTTAAGCTTGGGAGTCCCATATGTGAGGACTGACTTCCTGCTTGGTCCTGGAGAAAGCGTAGTTACTCACCTGTAACAGGTGTTCTCCAGGAGCAGCAGGAATCAGTCCTCACAACCCTCCCTCCTCCCCTTGGAGTTGCAGTTCTATGCTTTCGCTTTTGCTAATTTTTTGCTGTCTTTTAGCTATATCATCTGACTGAGCAAGATGGCACCCTTGGGCGGGAAGAGGACCGCGCATGCGCGCTGCAATTCCCAAAGGCTTTCTTTGAAAGCTGGGGAAAATTGCTTTGCGAGGGCTCCGTCGGCGCCGACGTCACCCATATGTGAGGACTGATTCCTGCTGCTCCTGGAGAACACCTGTTACAGGTGAGTAACTACGCTTTATCTACTGCTAGCAAAACCATATTGAATAACGTTGAAAGTGATCCTATTTAAAGACCATATGCTTTGTAGCTTTAAAAATAGCCAGAGGAGAACAGCGGAAGAAATAACCATGGCCTACCAGATGATAATTAAAATCCTTTATTGAGGACCCAACTTAACAAGTTTCGGCCGGAGCCTTCATCAGGGGTCTAAAAAACAAACATACATAAAATGAACCAAGGGTCAAAAATAAAAACAATGAAATATGGATATGATAAGAACGAACATGATAAAAAGAATTATATAATAGAAGTTACCAGGATACCACATAGATGTTGTAACAGACACGTCTATGTGGTGAAGCAATCGCTTTTCCCAATCTGAAAAATAATACATTTACAAATTAAAAATGATAAAAATAAAAATAATAATAATAATTGTGCGTAACATAACAATTTAAAAAAACATGAATGTGTAAAAGTTACATGTTACAATACTTGACAAATTATAGAACCAAAAGTAAATAGCAAACATGAGGCTATGTCCATAACATAAACTGTAAAAAAAGCATGATGCAACATAAAAGACGCTGATTAAAAAAAGATTAAACCAGATTAGAGCCATTACAGGGCATAAACAAGGATGGACCTACATATGAGATAAACTAAAATGTGGACAGAGTCTAGGGAATATAGATGAAGCATAGAATAATTTACATAAGGAAGGTTGAAAAATACATTGTGTGTATCGCCAATGTGCTATTGCCGGAAAAAAAGCAAGGATATGCATGAGCAGAAAAAACAAAAATAAAATAAAATAAGAAGGGAGCAGGAGACCAGATAAAAATGGCGGCTTGTGTACACATGGAGATGCAATTGATGAGTGGACAACTAACAAAATCATGCCACGTTAGAAAAAAACAAAGCAAAAACAAGCTTACATTTTGACAATGTGAAGAAAATAATACATGTGCATACTCAATTAAGACATGAAGGCACAGAAAAACCATGAATCAGCGTATCAGCCTGTTGTTTAAGAACAGATGTAGGATCTTCACGTAGCCTTGTGTAGTACATAGTGTCTTTAATTTGTCGTAAAATCTCTTGAATATATGCATCTCTATCTTGAATAACGAGCGCTCCACCTTTATCTGCCGGTTTAATAATAATATCAAAATTAGTTTTAAGACAAGAAAGTGCGTGCTTTTCCTCTTTACTGAAGTTAAAATAAGTATGTGGTTTTTTTGTTTCATACATACTCTGTATCTCGTGAAGTACTACTTTCTGAAAGGTGTTAATAAAGAGTAGTTACTCACCTGTAACAGGTGTTCTCCAGGAGCAGCAGGAATCAGTCCTCACATATGGGTGACGTCGGCGCCGACGGAGCCCTCGCGGAGCAATTTCCCCAGCTTTCAAAGAAAGCCTTTGGGAATTGCAGCGCACATGCGCGGTCCCCTTCCCGCCCAAGGGTGCCATCTTGCTCAGTCTGATGACATAGCTAAAAGACAGCAAAAAATTAGCAAAAACGAAATGATAGGACTGCAACTCCAAGGGCAGGAGGGAGGGTTGTGAGGACTGATTCCTGCTGCTCCTGGAGAACACCTGTTACAGGTGAGTAACTACTCTTTCTCCAGGACCAAGCAGGAAGTCAGTCCTCACATATGGGACTCCCAAGCTTAAGGCTACCGGAGACCTCAAGCACAAGAATGAGCTCCCTCTAGCTCAGCAGCATAGAAGGAAGGAATCTTCTCTGAAAACGCCCCCGACCGGTAGCCCAACACCAGGGCCGGAGGGTAGGAGTTGCCTAAACCTCAAAGAAATTATGGAGGACTGCCTGACCGAAAGCACTATCCCTGCGGGACTCCCTCTCCAGGCAGTAATGGGCCGCAAAAGTCTGGCTTGAAGACCAAGTAGCGGCCCGGCAGATGTCTGCCAACGGAACAGAGCGGAGGTGAGCCACTGACGCAGCCTTTGCCCTAACACGATGAGCCGTGACTCGACCCTCCAACGAGAGGCCGGCTGCCCCATAAGCCCAGGCGATACAGTCAGCTACCCAAATGGACAAGGTACGCTTGGAGACAGGGAGCCCCAAGTTATTGGGGTCAAAAGAAACGAAGAGCTGAACAGCCCTCCTATGCTCCCGCGTACGGTCAAGGTAGAAGGACAAGGCCCTCCTACAGTCCAGGGTATGCAGGACCGTTTCAGCCCGGCTGGAGTGCGGCCTGGGAAAGAAGGTCGGAAGAACCACCTCCTGGTTGAGATGAAAAGGAGAAACCACTTTTGGAAGAAACTTAGGGTGAGTCTGTAAGACCACCCTATTCCTGTAGAACCTAGTGTAAGGAGGATCAGACACTAGGGCTTGCAGTTCACTAACACGCCTAGCAGAGGTAAGGGCTACCAAGAACAAGGTTTTCCAAGAAAGAAAACGAAGAGGGCAGGTAGCCATAGGTTCAAAGGGCGGACAGGTAATCCGCTGCAAGACCACATTCAGATTCCATTCAGGGGCTGGTGGACGCAAAGGAGGCTTAAGCAGAAGGAGGCCTCAGAGAAAACGAGCCACCAAAGGGTGGTTGGAAAGAGGCCTGCCATCCACCGGTGCGTGATGTGCAGAGAGAGCACTGAGGTGGACTCTGACAGAGTTGGACTTAAGGCCCAGATTGGAGAGGTAAAGCAAATATTGCAAGACCACTGCCACCAAGCAGGAGAAGGGATTCTCAGACTGCTGAGCACACCACACGGAGAAGCGACGCCACTTAAGAGCGTAGGACTTCCGGGTGGAGGGCCGCCTGGAGGCCAAGACGACCTCTTCCACCTCCCGAGGCAGCAGGAGGGGAGCAAGGACTACCCTTTCAGCAGCCAGGCCATCAGATGAAGGGATCGGAGGTTGGGGTGTAGGAGAGACCCGTGGTCCTGTGTCAGGAGATCGGGTTGAAACCCCAGAGGAAGAGGAGTGTCCACCGCTAGCTGCATTAGAAGCGGGAACCAAGATTGCCTCGGCCACCGGGGAGCCACCAGGATCAGTGAGGCTTTGTCTCGGAGAACTTTGAAGAGTGTTCGAGACACCAGCGGCATGGGAGAAAAGGCATACAAGAGGCCTGTGGACCATGGAATCAGAAAAGCATCCGGCGCTACTCTGAGAGGATGCGGTTGTCGAGAGCAGAATCTGGGTAGTTGCCGGTTCAGAGGACTGGCAAACAGATCCATGGTGGGGAGTCCCCACTTGAGAAAGATCTGCTGAACCACTAATGGATCCAATCTCCACTCGTGTGGTTGGAGGATCCTGCTTAGTTTGTCTGCCAGGTAATTTTCCTGACCTGGGAGATAGACCGCTTTGAGGAGTATGCCGTGGCCGACTGCCCAAGAGCACAGCCGTCGTGCCTCCTGACAGAGAAGGAAGGAGCCTGTGCCTCCTTGTTTGTTCACGTAGAACATTGCTACTTGATTGTCCGTCTGGACCAGTACCGACTGGTGAGAAGTGAGGTGGGAGAAGGCTCTCAGAGCTAGGCGGATGGCTCTGAGCTCTAGGAAGTTTATCTGCTGCGCAGACTCCCAAGGAGTCCAGAGGCCTTGAGTACATGTCCCTTGGCAATGTGCTCCCCATCCCAGGAGAGAAGCATCGGTTGTTAGTACCTGAGGAGGAGGAGGAGATTGAAAATCCACTCCCAGTACTAGGTTTGGCAGATGAAGCCACCACCGCAGAGAAGAGACCAGCAGGTCTGAGACTTGTACTGAGTCCGTCAGGCTCCCCGTGGCCTGATGCCATTGCGTGCGAAGGCACCACTGGGCAGGGCGCATGTTCAGGCGGGCATTGGGGGTCACATGGACCGTGGAAGTCATATGGCCGAGCAGTCTCAGAAATTGCCTGGCAGAGACCAGGGAATTGCTGCGAAAGTGGCTGGCGAGATTCATGAGCCTGTGGGCCCTCTCCAGAGGCAGGAAGGCCCGCGCCTGAATTGTGCTTAACCTTGCGCCGATGAATTTGAGATCTTGAGAGGGGAGCAAAGTGGACTTTGCGAAGTTTATGACAAAGCCCAAGTGCTGGAGCAGAGACACAGTGCGATGAGTGGCCTCTTGGGAAGACTGGGCCCGGATGAGCCAGTCGTCCAGGTATGGAAACACAAAAAGGCCTTGAAGTCTGAGATAGGCCGCCACCACCGCCAGGCATTTGGTGAAAACCCTGGGGGCGGAGGATAGGCCAAAGGGCAGGACCCTGTACTGGTAATGATTTCCTCCCACAACAAATCTGAGATATTGTCTGTGGTCTGGATGAATAAGGATGTGAGTATAGGCATCCTTTAGATCTAAGGAGCATAGCCAGTCTCCCTGCTGGAGGTAGGGCAGCAGGATTCCAAGGGTAAGCATCTTGAACTTTTCCCTTGCCAGGAACTTGAGGTTTCGCAAGTCCAGGATGGGTCTGAGGCCTCCTGTTCTTTTTGGTATCAGAAAGTACCTGGAATAAAAGCCATGACCTCTCAGGAGGTGGGGCACCGGTTCCACAGCCTGTTCCTGAAGAAGACTTGCCAACTCCTGAAGGAGTAAGTCCCTGTGCAGAGGGAGTCTTGGAGGCTCCCCTGGAAAGTAGGAGGGAGGTACCTGGTGAAAGTGTAGTAGATAGCCTTTCTGAACTATATGAAGAACCCAGGTATCTGATGTGATGGCTAACCACCTGTGGGCAAAGTGGACCAGCCGGCCTCCTGTGCTGAGAGAAACCAGCTGAGGGGAAGAGGCTATGCTGATGGAGTCAAAAACCCCCACCCTGCTGAGCAGGGGCCGGCGTAGTGGGCTTGGGGGCCTGCTGCCTACGGGACCCATTACCCCGTCCCTTGGCCTGCTGACCCTTTTGGGGAGCTGCTGAGGCCTGATACTGAGGGTAGTATTTATAGGCAGCCGCCTTCCTCGGGTAAAAGGGCTTTTTCCCCGAGCCCTTCTTCTTCTGAGAAGGGGCAGAGGTTTTTTCTGGACAGCCTAGTTCTGGTCAGAGTCTCGGTCTCGATTTGTGCAGCCTTTTCAGCCATGGGTTTGCCAAAGAGGTTTTCACCTCTGCAGGGGACATCGACCAACTTGTCCTGGACCCATGGCTCGAGGTCGGATGACTGAAGCCAAGCCTGTCGGCGGGCACCGATGCCGACTCCGGCTACTCGAGCCAATGCTTCGAAGCCATCGTAGGCTGCTCGAGAGATGAACTTCGAATCCCAGTGGAAAAGGCTTGGAACCTCTGCAAAGGTTCCTCAGAGAGACCAGCAGAGAACCCGGCAATTTCCTTTGCCAGATCTCGGAGATACATGCCCATATAGAGTTGGTAGGTCTGGACTCGACAAGCAAGCATGGAGCCCTGGAAACACTTTCTACCGAGGGCATCCAGGCTCCGGGCCTCCCGGCCAGGAGGCACCGAGGAGTGCATCTTTTGACTCTTGAGTCTATGCATGGCCGATTCCACCACCATGGAATGGTGCGGTAGTTGTGCCTTTTGGAACCCGGGGCTCTTGCGGACTCGATAAATGGAATCGACCCGCTTGCTTAAGACCGGCGCTGATGCCAGGTTCTCCCACATGCGGAAGAGAAGTCGCTCCAGCATCGGAGGAACCGGTACAGTAAAGGCTTCCTTCGGGAGAGAGTTATACTGGAGGGCATCGAGCTCCTCGGCTCGAGGCTCCTCCTCTGGATCCGCGGGGAATGCCAAGGCCTTGGCCATATCCCGCACGAAGTCCGAGAACCGGGTGTCCTCTGGGGGGAACCGTCTCCGAGGTTCGGACTCGGGCGAGTCCGATGGGACACACCGAGTCCAAAAACTACCAGGGGACTCTTCGTCCTCCGATTCCCAGTCGGACTCCTCGGAGGAGGATTCGAGTGGCTCCGGTCGGGCGGGCACCGATGCCCTCCGCCCCGATGCTGAAGGTGTTGGCGTCGACGACCTCGGTCCCAAACGGGAGGCCGAGGGAGACCGCGACCGAGGATCGACTCGAGCTCGGATGGACTCGAGGATCGGCTCGGTCTCCGGGGTCGACTTGGACGTCGACGTCCCGGTGGCCGGGGCAGACGCATTGGCAAGGCCAGCGATCAATGCTCGCTGCTGGTCCATGAAGGCAGCCAAAACTGCTCTCCAAGGCCATCAACCTGAGTCCAAGCTCAGGAGACCCAGCAGCCCCTGACTCGGGCCCCGACGGCGTCGGGCCCGACGTCAGCTCCTTTGGAGGCGAGTCCACGAGGACCACAGTACTCACGTGTCCAGGCGACTCCATTTCGAGACGAGGATGTTTTGAAGGCCTCTCCGACTCCGAGGACCCAGGACGGCTATCGGGGCTATGCGACCTGGCCCTCAAGGAACCAGGAGCGTCCACCGACGCCGCCCTCGCAGGTTTTTTCTTCCGATGATGTTCCCGGGTAGGAGACCCCCGCTCAGAGGAACTCCGACGATGCTCAGGACCGGAGTCCCGGGACGTCGAAGCCTCTGACGAGGTCCGGGCCCGGCCGGACGCGGAGTCAGAGAAGATTCGTTCTCGTTGATGCTGCCGACTCCTCAACGCTTTTGAGGACATCTTGCCACACGGACCACAGATCATCGGGTCATGATTGGGTCCGAGGCAGCGGAGGCAGCAGTCGTGTGTGTCGGTAAGAGACATGAGTTTCTTACAGCGATCACACTTCTTAAACCCGCTGGCAGCCATCGAGGGAAAAAGGGCCCCTGCGAGGTCAAAAGACAGGGCTGCCAGTGAAAAGGAAAAAATGGCGCGAACGCTTGTCACGAAGGACATAAAACCGAAAAATAAAGAAACGGACCCGATACCGGCGTAGCGGGTCCGGGCGGGAAAAAGGATCCGGCGTCGAACCGAAAAAGAATAAAAAATAAGAGAGAAAATCAACTTTTCCAGGGCTCCGTGGAAAAAAGAAGACTGATCAAGATGGCACCCTTGGGCGGGAAGGGGACCGTGCATGCGCGCTGCAATTCCCAAAGGCTTTCTTTGAAAGCTGGGGAAATTGCTCCGCGAGGGCTCCGTCGGCTCTGACGTCACCCATATGTGAGGACTGACTTCCTGCTTGGTCCTGGAGAATGGCATTTTCAGCTTTTGGCATCCAAGTGGAATGGTTTTTAATGACATTATCATTAAACTGGCGGATAAAGGTGGAGCGCTCGTTATTCAAGATAGAGATGCATGTTCTTAAACAACAGGCTGATACGCTGATTTATGTAGGTGTACAAGCTGGGTATCTCACATCTAAAGAAGCACAAATCCTCACAGTGTCCCATCCAGTTATGCCTACAATACATGTTTTGCCCAAAATTCATAAGTCTCTGGAAAACCCCCCAGGCAGACCCATTGTTTCTGCCATAGGGTCCTTGTTTGAGCCTATATCGAAGTAGGTAGCTGCTTTCCTGGGAGTTTTCTTCTTTCTTTCTCCTCCAGCTATGCTCAGCCTTGCTCTCTCTGTTGTCCTTTGCCTTCCTCCTTCTCTCCTGCTCTGCTCGTGGTTTTAAGAACCGTTGGCTGCTAGGCCCTCCCTGTTCTCTGCACCTGTGTGACCAATCATCAGACAAGCTTGTCTCCACCCCTGAGCTAGGACGTGGCCTGACCTTAACAGGGAGCTGGGTTTTTTTCTGATCTGGCTTGCAAGTCTTATGCACAAGTGAATTGTCATTCATTTCAAAGGGGAAACTAGGATTTTCTTCCACTTCCATGTCTTCCTGGGAGCTTTCATCACTACAATACGAGCATGGGCCCAGCAGCCTATGTCGAGAGCAGAAGCCATGGTGCCGAGGAGTTGTAGGTAATCCCAGGCAGTGGGAGCTGCCAGGTGCTGGAACCCATGGACCTGAACGCAGAGCTTCCTTGCATCTGTCGTAAGAGAGGAAGATGCAACCCTCTCTCATGTTGAAGCAGACGCCGAGGAATTCCAGAGACTGAACTGGGCACAGATTGCTTTTGGCATAATTGACCACCCAGCTGAGACGGGCCAGAAAGGAGAGGACCTGAAAGACCGCAGAAGTAGCCTCCTCTAAATTCATTGCTCTGATTAGCGAGTCATCTAGATAAGGATGAAACCGAATATCCTGGTGCCGCAGGGAAGCTACCACTACTACCATCATCTTGGAGAAAGTGAGAGGAGCTGTGACAAGACCAAAGGGAAGAGCACATAACTGATTATGTTTCACGGTCCTCTGTCAACATTAATACTAATGATGATCTTGGCAGACAAATATAAAAATATGCTTCTGCCAGGTCCAGGGATGCAAGAAATTTGCCTGGTCAAACAGCTTGAATGGCCGTCCTCAGGATTTCCATCCAGAACTGCGACACCTGAAGACAGTGATCGGCTCCCTTGAGATCCAGGATAGGATGGAAGGAGCTGTCCTCCTTGGAAATATCAAAATAAATGGAATAGTGACCAGAACCTCTTTCTGAGGAAGGAACTGCGCATACCGCATTGAGCTCAAGAAGGCAGTGGAGAGTCAGGCATACAGCCGCTGCCTTGGCCGTGGAACCGCATGGAGAGATAAGGAAGACATTCGGCACTGGCTCAGTGAAGCTGAGAGCATAACCTTGTGTTACTATCTCAAGTACCCACTGGTCCAATGTTATCGGAGTCCATTCAAGGGAAAATTACTGTTAAGTATCTGCCCACAGGAGGAACCCCAGAATGGACCTGGAAACCATCACAAGGAAGATTTGGCAAAACTGGAAAACTTGTTGGACGAGGAGAAATTATCCTGGTTGCGATGAATACCCCAAAAGGACTGCAGCTTAGACCCAGCCCTATTCGAAGAAGAATGGGATTTGCCAGGCCAGTAGCGACGAATATCTCTTAAGCTGTAAGATGAGGACACAGACGACGATGTTGCAGGACTATGAAAATTGGATATGGGCTTATCCTCCAGCAAACGTTGGGGCTCAACTTCCCCCAAATCCTTCATAAGTTTTTACAAATCCTCCCCAAAATGAAGGCGGCCCTTGAAAGGAAGCTTGGCCAAACAGTACTTGGAAGCAGCATCTGCATTCCAATGAAGGAGCCACAGTCAATGCCAAGCTACTGTAGCAGCAGCCACAGACCAAGCAGATAAGCACAGCAGATCATAAAAGACGTGTGCAAGAAAAGCAGTTACCGACTCTAAATGAGGCAAAGCAGGATCATCCAGAAGTGACTGAAGCCATCAGAGCAGAGCACGTGCAAGACCTCTGCAAACAGAGGCCTGAAATGCCAGGGTCGATGATAAGAAAGTGGATTTTAAGAGGCCTTCTACCTTGCGATCCATCTGATCATGGAGGGCGGTGCTGCCCTCCACAGGAATGGCTGTGCGTTTACTGACTGCAGTGACCAGTGGTCTACTTTAGGGAAACGCAACCACTTGTCAAGATCATTCAAAAACCAAAGGTAAACATGCCCCAAGCGACAAGCGGAGTGTAGAGACACATCAGGAATATTCCACTCTAAAGAGGCCATCTGTTGTAGTTCCAGGGAAAAGCCCTGGAAGGTTTCCTGAAGTCCACGATGATGGGGTTTGCCTGAGGTTTCGAGGAATCTGAAGGCTGTTGCACTTGAGAATCCTTGAATAAAGTGTTTTTGTTTTTTTAAACAAACTTTAAAGAGTTACAGAATAACAAAAGGTGACTGCCAATTTAGGTGATAAAGTCTTGCTTGAAGAATAGTCAGAACGGAAGGCTGCAACTGCTCCTCATGAGTAGGAGCACTTCCCTTCAGAGGTGCTCTACTGGTCCTCTTGACCAGGAGCAGCTCTGGAAAGTGAAGAAAGTAAAAACTGTTGGAAAACAAGGGGCACCACAGTGTGCCCCATTTCCAAAGCTATACGGACACCAAATCTCTTCTCAGAGCACACCAGGAGCTAGGAGAAGTCCACCATCTGCTGAGACAGAGAAAGCATAGTTACTCACTTGTAACAGGTGATCTCCGGGAACAGCAGGAATTTAGTCTTCACATATGGGTATCATCGGTACCGACGGAGCCTGCACGGGAACGCTCCCCAGTGTCCAATTAGAAAGCTTTTGGGAGCATCCCACAGCACCTGCGTGCTGCCTTCCCGCCTTTCCCAACTGTCTCTCTCCAGTTCTTCATTTTCCGCGGAGCTGGCAGGTCGCACTTCCTGTCACCGCAGAAAATATCCCATTTATTATTTTTTGTGGTCGTGTCTGTCTTCCTTCGACGCTACACCGGTACCGCCGGTTCTTTCTTTCTTTTCCTTTTCCTCCAAGGCCTTCCTAGATGCACTTGAAACGCTAGAGAGGGGTATTATGTTAGAGGTCTAGAAAATATTGCCTGGAGTGGATTGGGTAAACATAGATCGATTGTTTATACCATCAAACTGTAGTAGGACTAGGGGACATGCAATATGGCTACAGTGTAAGCCACTGAGGACTACTGGGAGTGAATGGTTTCTCAGTCAACACGTATTCAAACTCTGTAATTCATTTCTGGAGGATGTTGTAAAGGCTGTTAGTGTATCTGGGTTTCAGAAATGTTTGGACAGGTTCCTGGGGAATGGTCCATAAACTATTATTAATGCGGGGCCCAGAATATCCCCTGCTTGCCCAATACATGCACTAGGGATCCTGTGTGTCTTCTGTGGAAACTGCTAGGTACTTGTGACCTAGATTGGCCACTGCTGGATACAGGATACCGAGCATGATGAACTTGGTCTGACACAGTCTGGCATATTTGCAAGTCTTATGTGCCACCTAGGCAACTGCCTGGTCCGCCCTGTGCACCAGTGGCCCTCATTGCATGACCAACATGCACCCTCCTTTGCCCCATTTGCACCATCAACATTGTGTCCTTTCATACTTGGGCACTATGCTGTTGCTGCTAATGGAGCACTACTATCACTTTCTTGGGCTCACCTGTCTGTGCAGCACATTGCAGACGTTTAAATAGGCTCTCTCTCCTCAAAATGCACCCTTACCAGGGCCGGCCCGTCCATTGAGCGAGAATGTTTTTTGCACAGGGCCCCGCGTTTCAGAGGGCACAGCGCAAAAAACATTATGATCCAAAAGTAAAATAAAAAATAAATAAAAAAAAGCTGTCTGCTGCCGCTTCCGGGGCCGCCGCAGCAGAATCAAGTGTGCCGCGGGGCCCCCCCTGTGCCCGGCAGAGCCTGCCCTCCCCTGTATCAGCTCTCTCTTTCCAGCGGCAGTCACACGCGCCGGCTTTCAGAGCGCGAGGGGAGAGTTTCTCCCTCGCTGCTCTGTTAAGCCCGCGGGGGCTGATGGGAACTTCCCATCAGCCCCCGCGGGCTTAACAGAGCCGTGAAAGGGAAACTAGTCCCTTCGCGCTCTGAAAGCCAGCGCGCGTGTGACTGCCGCTGGAAAGAGAGAGCTGATACAGGGGAGGGCAGGCTCTGCCGGGCACAGGAGGGGCCCCGCGGCACACTCGATTCTGCCGCGGCGGTCCCGGAAGTGGCAGCAGACAGCTTTTTTTTATTTTAAATTTTCCCTGGGCTGGGCTGGGCTGGGCGGGGTTAGGAGTGATGATGGGTGATGGGCGCTGGGGGGGGTTAGGAGTGGTGATGGGCGCTGGGGGGGCTTAAACTAAAAATTGGGTGATGGGGGATTAGGACTGGAACTGGGCTGGTGGGATTCGGACTGGAAGTGGGTTGATGGGGGGTTAGGACTGGTAATGGGCTTAAACTAAAAATTGGTGATGGGGGATTAGGACTGGGAGTGGGCTGGTGGGATTAGGACTGGAGTGGGCTATGGGGGGCTAGGACTGGTAATGGTTGGGGGGTTGATTGGACTGGAAATGGGCTGAGTGGAAGGGGGCTTGAACTGCAAATAGCTGATGGGACGGGGCTTGGAATGGAAATGGGCTGAGGGGAAGTGGGGGGCTTGAACTGCAAATAGCTGATGGGGACGGGGCTTGGAATGGAAATGGGCTGAGGGGAAGTGGGGGGCTTGAACTGCAAATAGCTGATGGGAAGGTGGCTTGGATTGGGCTCTTAGGTGAGGTAGATAGTACAGGAAATGGGCTGATGGAGGGGATAGGATAGTACTTGGAATTGGGTGTTGGGGGGAGCTAAGATTGGAAATGGGCTGTGGTGGGGGCTTGGATTGAAATGGACTCATGGAGGGGCTAGAACTGGAAGTAGGCTCATGGGGGGCTTGGATTAGAAATGGGCTGAGTGGAGGGGAGTTAGGATTTAACATGGGCTGATGGTGGGGCTAGGAAAGGACTAGAAATGGGCTGATGGGAGGCTGGTATTGGAAATGAGCTGATGAAGGGACTCGGATAGGACTGGAAATGAATGGGGGAGCTAGGACTGGAAATGGATGGGGGAACTAGGACTGGAAATGGACTGATGGGGGGCTAGGACTGGAAATGGGCTGATGCAGGGACTAGAAGGGAATGGATGCTGGGTGAGGCTGGAACTAGAAGGGAGCTGATGTTGGGGGAGGATTAGAATGGGATGGGGCTGGAAGAGTAAAATGGAGAAGGGAAAAAATATTTTGTGTGGGAGGGATAAAAAATCTACAATTGGCCGGGTATTGGGAGAGTAAGTGGGGATTGAGGATGGAGGGGTAAAATTTGAGTGGATGAAATAGGAATGAGGAAAGAGCAAAAGAAGAAAGATTATTATGTTAAAGCAGATGTAGAGAGAGAATGGAAAAAAACTAGACGAGAAGAAAGGACAAATGGACAGCAGACGATGGAGAGATAGCAGAAGACACAAATAAACCAGAAGAAAGTGGCTGGAACAATTGCAACTGAAAAAAAAAATGCACAAAAGGTACAAAGATATCTCTTTAATTTGAATTTATTAACTGGAATATGTCAGCTCTGGGAAATGTGCATCATTAATGTCTGTGCTTTGTTTAGTACAAGAGGAAATTAATTTATAGTTTTATTTCTACATTGTTGTTGTACATTCCAAGTTTGGCTTTTAGGGTTCCCAGTTTAATTATTGTCTTCCTGTTTTTAAATTGTGATTCCTTGTTTGGTGATGGTCTATGTTCTGCATGTGTAATTGAGCTGAGGTATTCTGTTTATGTAATTCCTATTTGACATTGTCACTTGTTCTCTTTCCCCAGTAGGTCATGTATTGTTATTCTCTGAAATGTATTGGTTTAATATTTGCAGTGTTGCCTTTTGATAGGTAGGGTATGGTGCTTTATGAGTCCTGGTAGTGCTGTTAGGATACAGTGGGTTTGCTATGGGTTCTAAATGGGCAGTGTTTGTAGTAGTTCCTAATGTGCCTGGCGGTTGGCACTGGATTATAGTAATGTAGAAATCTTTGTCTTTCTTTATCCATACACTCATGAAGAGGCATGTTTACTAAAAGTTAGTGTATGGTAACATTATGCAAATATTTATGCAAGTGAGGCCCCTTATGCAAATGAGGCCCCGCACCGAGTCTCCGCACATGGCCCCGCACCCCCCCTTGGGCCGCCCCTGACCCTTACCAACAAGTTTTGACATGCGGCAAGGTTCCTGGTGTTAAGGTGCCATTGTTAAGGGAACAGGACCTTGTTCCCGCCCATTGATGCCTACTCTCTGCCCATAGGGTGCTTTACGCTGCCGGTCCCGTTAGCGAGCGCTAAGTCGGCATTTTATGCACCTTAAGGGTGCAAATGTGCCGTTAGCACGCGCTAACGGCACACTTGCTCCTTTAGCGCAGTTTAGTAAACAGCCCCCTGAGAAAGAGTAGTTACTCACCTGTAACAGGTGTTCTCCAGGAGCAGCAGGAATCAGTCCTCACATATGGGTGACGTCGGTGCCGACGGAGCCCTCGTGCGGAGCATTTCCCCAGCTTTCAAAGAAAGCCTTTGGGAATTGCAGCGCGCATGCGCGGTCCCCTTCCCACCCAAGGGTTCCATCTTGCTCAGTCTGATGACATAGCTAAAAAGACAGCAAAAAATTAGCAAAAATAAATCATATGACTACAACTCCAAGGGGAGAAGGGAGGGTTGTGAGGACTGATTCCTGCTGCTCCTGGAGAACACCTGTTACAGGTGAGTAACTACTCTTTCTCCAGGACCAAGCAGGAAGTCAGTCCTCACATATGGGACTCCCCAGCTTAAGGCTACCGTAGACCCAAGCGGAAAAATGAGCTCCCTCTAGCTCGTCAGCACAGAAGGAAGGAATCTTCTCTGAGAACGCCCCCGACCGGTAGCCCAACACCAGGGCCGGAGGGTAGGAGTTGCCTAAACCCCAAAGAGATTATGGAGTACTGCCTGTCCGAAAGCACTGTCCTTGCGGGACTCCCTCTCAAGGCAGTAATGGGCCGCAAAAGTCTGGCTTGAAGACCAAGTAGCGGCCCGGCAGATGTCTGCCAACGGAACAGAGCGGAGATGAGCCACTGACGCAGCCTTCGCCCTGACACGATGAGCCGTGACTCGACCCTCCAACGAGAGGCCGGCTGCCCCATAAGCCCAGGCGATACAGTCAGCGACCCACATGGACAACGTACGCTTGGAGACAGGGAGCCCCAACTTATTGGGGTCAAAAGAAACGAAAAGCTGAACAGCCTTCCGATGCTCCCGCGTACGGTCAAGGTAGAAGGATAATGCCCTCCTACAGTCCAGGGTATGCAAGATCATCTCAGCCCGGCTGGCATGCGGCCTGGGAAAGAAGGTCGGAAGAACCACCTCCTGATAGAGTTAAAAGGTGAGACAACTTTAGGAAGAAACTTAGGGTGAGTCCGTAAGACTACCCTATTCCTGTAGAACCTAGTGTAAGGAGGATCAGACACTAGTGCAGCTCACTCACTTGCCTAGCAGAGGTGAGAGCTACCAGAAATAAAGTTTTCCAGGACAGAAAACGGAGAGGGCAGGTAGCCATAGGTTCAAAAGGCGGACAAGTAAGCCGCTGTAAGACCACATTCAGATCCCACTCAGGGCCGGTGGACGCAAAGGAGGCTTAAGCAGAAGAAGGCCTCTGAGGAAACGAGCCACCAAAGGGTGGTTGGAAAGAGGCCTGCCATCCACCGGCGAGTGGTGTGCTGAGAGAGCACTAAGGTGAACTCGGACAGAGTTAGACTTAAGGCCCAGATTGGAGAGGTAGAGCAAATATTGCAACACCACCGCTACCAAGCACGAGAAGGGATTCTCGCTGTGTTGAGCACACCATGCGGAGAATCTACGCCACTTAAGAGCGTAGGATTTCCTGGTGGATTGACGCCGAGAGGCCAAGACTACATCTTCCACCTCTCGAGGTAGTAGTAGGGGAGCTAGGACTACCCTTTCAGCAGCCAGGCCATCAGATGAAGGGACTGGAGGTTGGGGTGCAAGAGAGTCCCCTGATCCTGAGACAGGAGATCGTGTTGAAACCCCAGAGGAATAGGTGCGTCCACCTCCAGCTGTAGCAGAAGTGGGAACCACGGTTGCCTCAGCCACCTGGGGGCTATGAGAATCAACGAAGCCCCGTCCCTGAGGACTTTGAACAGCTTTCTGGACACTAGTGGTGTGGGAGGAAACGCATACAGTAGGCCTGTGGACCATGAGATCAGAAACGCATCCGCCGCTACTCTGAGGGGATGCGGTTGTCTGGAGCAAAATCTTGGGAGTTGCCGGTTCAGAGGACTGGCAAAAAGATCCATGGTGAGGAGCCCCCACTTGAGAAAGACCTGCTGAACCACCAATGGGTTCAATCTCCATTCGTGTGGTTGCAGGATCCGGCTCAGTCTGTCTGCCAGGCAATTTTCCTGACCTGGGAGGTAGACAGCCTTGAGGAGGATTCCGTGATTGACGGCCCAAGAGCACAGCCGTTGTGCCTCCTGACATAGAAGGAAGGAGCCTGTGCCTCCTTGCTTGTTCACGTAGAACATGGCAACTTGATTGTCCGTCTGGACTAGTACAGACCGGTGAGAGGCGAGGTGGGAGAAGGCTCTCAGAGCTAGGTGTATCGCCCGTAGCTCCAGGATGTTTATCTGTTGAGTAGCCTCCCAAGGGGTCCAGAGACCCCGAGTACATGTCCCTTGGCAATGTGCTCCCCAACCGAGAAGAGAGGCATCCGTTGTCAGCACCTGAGTATGCGGAGAGGATTGAAAAACCACTCTGAGCACCAGATTCGGAAGATGAAGCCACCATTGTAGAGAGGAGACCAGGAGGTCGGATATCTTTACCGCTAGGCCCCCTGTGGCTTGATGCCACTGAGTGCAAAGGCTCCACTGAGCAGGTCGCATGTGCAGGCGGGCATTGGGGGTGACATGAACCGTGGAAGCCATATGGACGAGTAATCTCAGGAATTGCCTGGCAGAGACCAGGGAATTGCTGCGAAACTGGCTGGCCAGATCCATTAGCCTGTGGGCCCTGTCCAGAGGCAGAAAAGCCTTTGCTTGAAGAGTGTCTAGTCTGGCCCCTATGAACTCTAAGTTCTGGGACGGGAGCAAAGTGCACTTTGCGAAGTTTGACAAACCCCAAGTGCTGAAGCAGAGCCACAGTGCGAAGGGTGGCCTGGTTGGCCTCCTGGGAAGATTGGCCCCTTATGAGCCAGTCGTCCAGGTACGGAAACACAAAAAGACCCTGAAGCCTCAGGTAGGCTGCCACCACTGCCAGGCACTTGGTGAACACCCTGGGAGCGGAGGACAGGCCAAAGGGTAGTACTCTGTACTGATAGTGGTTTCCTCCCACAACAAACCTGAGATATTGTCTGTGGTCTGGATGGATAAGGATGTGAGTATACGCATCCTTTAGATCTAAGGAGCATAGCCAGTCTCCCTGCTGGAGGTAGGGCAGCAGGATTCCAAGGGTAAGTATCTTGAACTTTTCCCTCTCCAGGAACTTGTTGAGGTTGCACAAGTCTAGGATGGGTCTGAGGCCTCCTGTTCTTTTTGGTACCAGAAAGTACCTTGAATAAAAGCCGTGACCTCTCAGGTGGTGGGGCACCGGTTCCACAGCCTGATCCTTTAGCAGACTTGCTAACTCCTGAAGGAGTAGGTCCCTGTGCAGAGGGGGTCTCGGAGGCTCCCCTGGAAAATAGGAGGGAGGTACCTGGTGAAAATGGAGAAGATAGCCCTTTTGGACTATATGAAGAACCCAGGTATCTGATGTGACGGCTGACCACATGTGAGCAAAGTGGGCCAGCCGGCCTCCTGTGCTGAGAGAAGCCAGCTGAGGAGAAGAGGCTATGCTGTTTGAGTCAAAAAAACCCACCCTGCTGAGCAGGGGCCGGTGTAGGCAGCTTGGGGGCCTTCTGCCTACGGGGCCCTTGTCCCTGCCCCTTGGCCTGCTGACCCTGTTGGGGAGCTGCAGAGGCCTGATAATGAGGGTATGGTTTATAGGCAGACGACTTCCTCAGGTAAAAGGACTTTTTTCCCGAGCCCTTCTTCTTCTGAGAAGGGGCAGAGGTTTTCCTGGAAAGCCTAGTCCTGGTCAGAGTCTCGGTCTCGAGTTCTGCAGCCTTTTCAGCCATGGGCTTGCCAAAGAGGTTTTCACCTCGGCAGGGGACATCGACCAACTTGTCCTGGACCCATGGCTCGAGGTCAGATGACTGTAGCCAAGCCTGTCGGCGGGCACCGATGCCGGCCCCGGCTACTCGGGCCGAAGCCTCGAAGCCATCGTAGGCTGCTCGAGAGATAAACTTTGAGCACTCTCGAATACTGGTGGACAAGGCCTGGAACCTCTGCAAAGGTTCCTCGGAGAGACCAGCAGAGAACCCGGCAATCTCCTTTGCCAGGTCTCGGAGGTACATGCCCATGTAGAGCTGGTAAGTCTGGACACGGCAAGCAAGCATAGAGCCCTGGAAGCACTTTTTACCGAGGGCATCCAGGTTCCGGGCCTCCCAAAGGAGTGCATCTTCTGACTTTTCAGTCGATGCATGGCCGATTCCACAACCATGGAGTGGTGCGGTAATTGTGCTTTTTGGAACCCGGGGCTCTTGCGGACTCGATAGATTGAATCGACCCGCTTGCTTAACAATGGCGTCGAGGCCGGGGTCTCCCACATGCGGAAGAGCAGCCGCTCCAGCATCGGAGGAACCGGAACAGTAAAGGCCTCCTTTGGGGGAGAGTCATACTGGAGGGCCTCGAGCTCCTCGGCTCGAGGCTCCTCCTCAGGATCCGCGGGGAAGGCCAAGGCCTTGGCCATATCCCGCACGAAGTCCGAGAACTGGGTATCCTCCGGTGGGGATCGTCTCCGAGGTTCGGACTCGGGCGAGTCCGATGGGACACACCGAGTCCGATGAATGTCGGGTGACTCTTCGTCCTCCGTCTCCCAGCCTGACTCCTCGGAGGAGGAATCGAGAGGCTCCGGTTGGGCGGGCGGGCACCGATGCCCTCCGCCCCGACGCCGAGGGTATCGGCGTCGACGACCTCGGCCCCGAACGGGAGGTCGAGGGAGACCGTGGCCGAGGATCGACTCGAGCCCGCATTAACTCGAGGATCGGCTCGGCCTCCGGGGTCGACTTGGACGTCGAGGTCCCGGTGGTCGGGGCAGATGCACCGGTGAGACCGGCGATCAATGCCTGCTGCTGCTCTCCAAGGCCGTCAACCTGAGTCCGAGCTCAGGAGACCCAGCAGCCCCCGACTCGGGCCCCGACGGCGGCTCCCTCGAAGGAGAGTCCACGAGGACAACAGCACTTACGTGTCCAGGAGACTCCATCTCGACACCAGGATGCTTGGCAGGCCTCTCCGACTCCGAAGAGACGGCTATCGGGGCTATGTGACCTGGCCCTCGAGGAACCAGGAGCGTCCACCGACACCGCCCTCGCGGGTTTCTTCTTCCTGCGATGTTCCCGCGAAGGAGACCCCCGCTCAGAGGAACCCCGACGCTGCTCGGGGCCAAAGTCTCGAAACGTCGAGGCCTCTGACGAGGTCTGGGCACGGCCGGACGCAGAGTCAGAAAAAATTCTATCCTTCTGGTGCTGCCGACGACTCAACGCCTTCGAGGACATTTTGCCACAGGGACCATAGATCATCTGGTCATGATCTGGTTCGAGGTAGCGGAGGCAGCAGTCGTGTGTGTCGGTAAGAGACATAAGTTTCTTACACCGATCACATTTCTTAAACCCGCTGGTAGCCATCGGGGGAAAAAGGGCCCCTGCTAGATCAAAAGACCGGGCTGCCAGGAAAAAAAGAAAAAAGGCGCGAACGCCAGTCACAAAGGACAAAAACTGAAAAAGAGAGAAAAGGACACGATACCAGCGTATCGGTCCAAGCGGGAAAAGGATCCGGTGTCGAACCGGAGAAAAAAGAGAAAAATAAGGAAAATCAACTTTTTCCTCGGGGGAAAAACGAACTACGTCCATCGGGCTCCGCGGAAAAAAGAAGACTGAGCAAGATGGCACCCTTGGGCGGGAAGGGGACCGCGCATGCGTGCTGCAATTCCCAAAGGCTTTCTTTGAAAGCTGGGGAAATGCTCCGCACGAGGGCTCCGTCGGCACCGACGTCACCCATATGTGAGGACTGACTTCCTGCTTGGTCCTGGAGAAGCATGTAGCACTATGCTAGAGAAATAAAAAGGTGTATATAAATTGACATATTCTAATCGCTAAACTGAAAATAAAACACTTTTTTCTATTTTTGTTGCCTGCTTAGTTTATTTTTCTAATTGTGTTGGTTTCAGTTTCTGCTTTCCTGCATCCTCACTTCTTTCTAGGGTCTCAAGTCCATCTGCTACTTCTCTCCTCTACATCTATCTCTGACATAGAAGAATGCTGAAAGGAAAAAGATCAATGTATTTTTTATCACTCTATGAACTCCGATTTCTCTTCTTCTTACCATCTTGTCCTCAGTCTACTACTTTTCAACCTTAACCCCCTCATTCCCCATCTCTCTCCAACCTCTTATTCCAGAATCACTAATTCTCCCCTTACTCTCTTACCTGCTGTGTCCAACATCTCTCCCCTCCCTCTATCCCCACTGTCTAATATTTGTCCCCTTCCCCTCCCCATCCAGGATCTCCACCTCTTTCATTCCATATCCTCCCTGTATCCAAAATCTCTTTCTCTTCCCATGTCCAGCATCCCCATCCTTCTCCCCCATTTCCACCAATGTCTAGTATCTCCAACTCCCTATTTCCTGTTAAGTCCAGTTTCTCTCCACTGTAGCTTTATGCCCCCTTGCCTGTGTCCAGCATCTCCCCTCCATCTTTGTATGCCCCCCTGTGTCTAGCATATTCCCTCCCTATGTTCAACATCCCTTTTCCATCCCCTTATACGCCTTTCCTCTGTTTTCAGCATTGCCCTCCCTCTCCCTATAACCTCCTCATGTCATTTGTACAGCCAGAATTAAAACTTACCCTTTGAAACAGCTGTTGGGAAAAAAATCTTGAAATATTTCTGCTGCTACATTTTGGCCCTCCAACTTTACAATGGATATAACCATAGAGGTTAGCAGTTTGAAGGGAGATTCCAGCTATCACAAGGCCCTATAAGCAAGGAAATAGGTTTATCAATATCTATTTCACACAAACATTTTCTTGTTTTAGATTTTATTGCAATTAAGGATTTCCCATCATAAAATCTTAAATAGGAAAAATGAAACTGCAAATACTAACAAAAAGAAAGATCCAAACAAAAGTTACACTGATTGCTAATCTTGCTTACAAAAGGAAAATAAAGGATTCAAGGCATAGGTAAGGGAAAAAAATCTATAATATAAATATGAAACCATAATGATCTCATTCTCCACCATGTTATACTCCTACTGCAAGCATCTAGATGACAACACCCTAGTGAATTACCAACAGTTAGCTATTTAGGATTCTAAATTTTAGGAATTTAAATTTAGGGATATTGTCAGTTAACATACCCCTTAGGTAGCTAAAGTGTCCTTTTTCTAAGCTGCGTTATACAGTTAACATGGGAATTACCATACTCTTATTAACTGCATAGTGTGGAATGGGGCTGCATAGGACTGGGTGGGATGCAATTGGCCTCTTTGGCAAGTCTCGCCTCAAATTCTCTCTTAACCTGCTTTATTAATGTTTTACATCTAATTTGCCACTGTTTATGTTCCTTCCTATTTTCCTCATTCAGTTCTGCTTTCATATTCTATTCACCAGTTGAGAGGACTGGGGATAGATAGATACTGGACATATGCATATTTTTTCATATTCTCAGGGGGGATATAAGTGTATAATCAAGTATACATGTATCTTCACTAGCAAAGTACTACTAAAAGTAATTGGACAATGTCTTACTAGCCATTTCAGCTTTAAGGAGAACAGAGTGCTAAAAAGGAAGATTGTCCAGATCATTGGACAAATAATCAAACCCAACCAAAAAATCTGAGCTTCTGCTTCCGTTGATGTGGAATTATTTGTAGCAACCTAAAAAAACAAACAGAACAATTTGTGAATTATTAAAGAGAAGGTTGCCTTTAAAACAATTGTAAAATTTAGTCACATTAAAAGTATGAATTAAATAACGTAAAAAAGCAGACATTGCAAAGAGATGTTTACTCTAATGCATACAAAAAAACTAATTCCCAAAGATGAAGATTTATTTTAATCAGAGAAGCAATTTATATTTTTCTTTCATATTTCTCTAATCTACCCTGCTACACCCCTTAATTTCAAAAATTTTGAAAAACACTTTTCCTACATATCAATTCTTTTGCTTCCAAAGACCTATTTCTTTAGCTCAGCTGTTACTAACCAAAACCTGCCAGCCACCACAGCTCTTTTCTTTAAAAGTAGGTTCATGAAATAGAACACAAGATGTCTAGTTACTAAGGTGCCCCAATATTAACATGCGTTAATTCACTGTAAATGTGCTTAACTTTAGCATAGTTACTAAATATATATATTATCATATTCTCTCTCTCTATATATATATACATATACACACACATATACATATGTGTACACATATAGTGGTGTGAAACAGTTTTGCATAGATAGTGCTGAATTGGCTGTCTTTAATTGTTTTGGATCACTGGGACAAAATGAGTTATAATTTACAACCCCTTCTGCATGCCATTTTCTTCCCTTTTGTACAAATCTGACAAATTTCCATGACTTGAGTGTTGTTTTATGATTGTTTAATTCTCATATTCACTTGGTTGTGAACCTGTGTACAAAGATGCAATGTGTGCCCAAAATTTGTTGTGGTTTTCTGTTCCGTGTATGTTGGCAGTGTACATGTTTTCTTAATTTCGTTAGGTAGCCCTGAAAAGGGCTGGGGTTTTTTTTGCTGTTGTTGGTGGCCATTAGTACTTGATGGGCCAGCCCTTGCTCCCTCTCATTAGACGACATCTATCTGGCATGGAGTGGACCAGTTTGATGAGGTGTTCTCACGTTACTGATTGCAGCCTGAAATTGTGTCATAACTCAATCAGCTCTCGCTTGGTCCATGGCTGCTTCTTGGCGATCTCAACTGATACCTTGTACCAAAGATTCTCAAATAGAGCTGAGATCGGGTGATTGACCCTGGCCAGTCAATGGTCTGAACTCCATTTATTTTCTTCCAGTTGGAGACAAGTTTTCACTCGGTGGCAAGGTACATTGTTATCCTGGAAGAAATATCTGCCAGGAAACAGTTGCTCAGCTGATGGCAGCATGCACTTCTGCAGAATTCTTATGTACTTTGCTGCATTCACCATCCTGTCAGATGTGGAGTCTTCCAACACCACTGTCTGCCATGCATCTCCAGTTCATGACCTTGGTTGAATGCTTCACAGAGATATTCAAGCACTCTGGTTTGTATTCTTCATAAGGAAACTTCCTCACATAAGTTTTGTTCTGGTAACCCAGAATGCTGAATGTGCTTTCATCGCTGAACAGAACTCTCTCCCAGTCAGCCTTGCTCCATTCATCCACTCCATGCATCTCTTCCTCTGTTCCACCATTAGTAGCAGCTTCCTTTGTGCCTTACAGCCCTCAACCTATATTCCACGCATAGTCTCCTCACAGCAGAAGCTCAGGGGAGGTTAGCTTGCGGTTGCCAAGAGATGTCCTTATCAAGGTCTTGTCATCCCTCTTGGTTGACTTTCTAGGCTGACTGCTACGCTGTCAGCCCTGCATATTTACCGTCTCCTTATGCTTCTGCAGAATGCAGACAGTCATGCTCTGATTACAGCTGATCTTTGCAAAAGTGCCATCTGAACTCAGTTCTCCGTTGATAGAAAACGTGACCTCTTCAACATGCCATGATGTTGAGCATCAGATGCAATACATACCAGTTGATTCACATTAAATTCAAACAGTGTGGAGATCACGTGAGCGCAAGAGTGGGTGAGGAGTTCCTTGCTGCGCTCCCGGGCCGCCCTGCTGAATCTATGTAAAAATCGGACGGAAAAGGCCGCAAGTTGGGAGAGTGGGTGGTGGAAGCAATCGAGAGAAGGCTCAGTAGTGGAAAGTGTCTGAGTGGCGTGGGCTTGCGGACACAATGCGGCCAGCGGCAAAAAAAGGAGAAAACCGCGACTGCACGTGAAACCAAGATGTCGACTGCGACGAGAAATAGTAGCGTGCTGGATTCCCCGGGGAAGGAGAGTGTAGAATGTGTATGCCCCAAATATATACACTCATGAGTTCTTTAAATCCCTCCTGGGTTTATTAAGAAAACAGGAAGGAGAAAACTGATCATGGCAGGAGATTTTAATTGCTCGCATGACCCAAAATTGGATAAATCAGGGAATAGTGGGAAAGGAGCGTGGTCCAAAAAAGGGGTGGGTTTCCTTTGTAGATTGGGGGACATGGTGGATGTGTGGCGTACCTTGCATCCTGGGATGCGTGAATACACACACCAGTCAAGAGCCCATCAGACTTGGCCAAGAATTGACTATATCTTGGTGAGTGAAGGGGGCCTTTTACAGATTGTGCAGGCAGGCATTGAACTAGTGGTGGTGTCGGGCCATGGGATGGTATGGGTGACCTGGGATAGCCGGGGCCCGCCGACAACGGGGTGGGAGTTTACGGTATATCTGTGGGAAGATAAAGATTTTCGAAAGTTCCTAGAAGGGCAGAGGGATAAGTACACCTTGTTCAATGATACCATCCGATGTTCACCCCTTTTGTTCTGGGGGGTAGTAAAGCGGTAATGAGGGGGGCTATCATAACATATACCATACAGAGACGTAGACATCTGGATCATAGTTTGTTAGTCCTAGAACGAACCGTGCAGGACCTACAAAGGAAACTTAGCAGGGCAAGGGATAGGTCCTTACAACAGGAATATACTAGGTCCCAAGCGGCACTTAATGAACTGCTCCAGAGACGGGCTACAATGTCCCTGCAATATTACAAGCACCAGCTCTATAAATATGGTAATAGGACGGGAAGGCTGCTAGCTAAGTTGGTTAGAGATCCGGTGGGTGCGTGCTTTGTCCCCGTTCTTAGGGGTGAGGGAGGGGTCCTACAACACCAGCCACATCAGATAGCAGATATCCTCCAGAAAGTTTATGCCCAATTGTACACAGAGGAGGAGAGAGAATATGAGAATATGCGCAGGGCAGGGAATTTCTGAATGCACTGGCGCTCCCCAAATTACAGGAGGGAGATCTACAGCGGTTAAATGCTCCGCTAACCGGGGGGGGGGAATCCAAAAAGTGATTAGGAGTGGGAAACTCCACAAGGCTCCTGGGCCAGACGGATTTGGCGCAGAGTACTATAAGATACTTGAACGTAATCTAACGCCCACGTTGGTGGCTATGTACGAAAAAGTCCTCCAGGATGGATGCTTTCCCAGGGACACGAGATGTGCAAACATCACGGTGATCCCGAAAAAAGTGAAGGACCTGCAAGGTCCAGCCTCATATCGCTCATAAACTTTGACATAAAGATACTAGCATCAATTTTAGCGGGGAGATTAAATCCCACACTACCCCGGTTGATTGACTCTAGGCAGGTGGGATTTGTCCAGGGACGGGATGCCTCCAAGAACATTGCAAAATTGATTCTGGGGATGGAACATTGTGTGAGAGAGGAAATGGCATTACTTCTGGTAAGCCTCAACGCTGAGAAAGCGTTCGACAGGGTGGCCTAGAAGTACCTGTGGGACGCGCTGCAGCGTTTTGGATTTCAGGGCACCTTTGTGCAGTGGGTCCAAGTTCTGTACATGACACCTATGGCAAAGGTAGGGGTGAATGGGGTGTTTTCAGACTCCATTTTAGAAAGGGGCACACGGCAGGGCTGTCCCTTGTCCCCTCTCCTGTTTGTACTTGGATTGGAACCCCTTCTAAGGGCAATACAAAATGAGGCACAGATAGTGGGTGTAAAGATGGGAAAGGAGGAGATGAAGTTAAGCGCATTTGCGGATGATATGCTCCTGTGTTTAGCTGAGCCGCAGGGGTCGCTCACACAGACACTTCAACTGATAAAGCGCTTCGGCAGCTTCTCCGGGCTCAAAATTAACACAGCTAAGTCAATGGGCCTAGATGTAGGGGGGAGAGCGAGACAGGAGTGGATTGGGGCATTTCCGCTGACATGGGCGCGAGATTCGATCTGATACTTAGGCATACAGCTACCGGACAGCCCAGAGAGGCTGTATACCGGGGATGGTGGAGAGAGCCAAGGCGACTTTTAGTAGGTGGGTGGCGCTTCCCTTGCCCCTGAGGGGGAGGATAGCTCTGTTCACGATGGTGGAACTCCCAAGGTGGTTATATGTACTTCGGCTGCTACCTATTTGGGTGTTAGCAGGAGGTTGGAGGAGCTTCAAGAAAAGTTGGTTTAGCACTTTGGAGACTTAAATAAGGCTAAGGCTCTCTGGACGGTGGAAAAGGGGAACACCATGGGTGAAGTTATGTTATGTTGAACGAGAGAGACCCGCCACAGGGAAAAGAGGACGACCTCCCTTCCCAAGAGAGCAAATAGAATGCTAGGTATCATAAGGAAAAGAATGGAAAATAAAACAAAAGATATTATAACACCTCTATATCGTTCCATGGTGAGACCGCACCTTGAATATTGTGTGCAATTCTGGTCGCCGTATCTTAAAAAGGATATAGCGTTATTAGAAAAGGTTCAGAGAAGAGCCACCAAAATGGTAAAGGGGATGGAAGGATACTCCTATGAAGAAAGGCTAAAAAGGTTAGGGCTATTTAACCTAGAAAAGAGACGGCCGAGGGGAGATATGATAGACGTCTATAAATTAATGAACGGAGTGGAACGGGTAAACGTAGATCGATTGTTTACGTTATCATATTATAGAAAAACTAGGGGACATGCAATGAAGCTACAGGGTAAACTATTTAAGACTAATAAAAGAAAATATTTTTTTCACTCAAGGTGTAATCAAACTCTGGAATTTATTACCGGAGGATGTAGTAAAGGCTGTTAGTGTAGCTGGGTTTAAAAAAGGTTTGGACAAGTTCCTGGAGAAAAGGTCCATAAACCATTATTAAGAAGGGACCCAGGATATCAATGCTTGACCCAGCATTGTGTACAAGCATTGTGGAACCTGTGTCTTTTGGGGAAACTGCTAGGTACATATAACCTAGGTTTGCCACTGTTGGAACGGGATACTGGGCTTGATGGACCTTGGTCTGACCCAGTATGGCATATCTTATGTTCTTATAAGTCTTAATGGCTTTCTGTGGAGAGGCAGGCGAGCTCATATTCCCTTGAGGGCCCTGATGAGGAGGGGGGATTAGAGCAACCTTCAATTCGTAATTACAACCTCCGGTGCATAGTAAGACACATTCTGGGACTTGTGATGGAGGAGGGAGGGTGTGCCCCAGTGCACCACCTAAACTGGATGTGCTCCCCATATCATAGCTTATACATATTGCATTCAGATAAACAAACTAACAGCTTGCAGAGGGGGAGGGCTGTATATGGGGTCTTTACTTGCCGCATGGCGAGCCTTGAGTGCCCGCTGTGGATGGAATTGGAGGTGTTCCGTTTTGCTTCCATTGGTGGGGGAATCCGGACTTCCCACTGGGGTTCATATCGTACACGCTACTCCATAGGTGGGCCCAAAAGGGGATAGTTTGCATTGGAGATATATGCAAGGTGGGAATATTGAAAGCTTCCAGAACTTGTGTACCCAATACCATCTGCATAAGCATGAGTTGTATGGTTATTTTCAAGCTCGGCATTATTGTTAGTGAGCTGTTGAGGAAAACTCCCACGTTGCTGAGTTCCAGGGGCCCGAGGTTTGTTATGGGGGGAATGGTGGAGAAAGACCCATGCAAGGAAGAGCGTAGGAATCTAATACGCCCAATAGGTGACCAGAAATATCTATCATTGTTGGCACAGCGTTGGCTTAGGGATGGTATGGAGGAGGCCACAATGGAGCTCTTGCAAGTGCATTTGGAAAAATTCTCTCAGGGGTGAAGTGGATTTATCTGCAAGAACTCCAATATAAATTTCTATGGAGAGCATATACAAACGAAAAGTGGGCGTTCAAGGCCGGGCTGCGGGCAGATGAGAAATGTAGGTGGTGTGAGAGGATGGTGGGGACTTTAATGCACAAATTTTGGGAATGTCCTGAGGTGCAGAATCTGTGGCTTCAAGCATGCACCAGGATGGCGGGATGGCTGGGGATACAGACTGTCCTTCAGATGGAGGTCTGTTTGTTGCATAGTTGGGAGAAGATAAGCCAAAGACTTGGGGCTCAGCATAGGGCACTTTTGGAACAAGGTTTCCTTGTGGTCAAGAAGGTGCTACTAAGTAAGTGGATTGAAAGCTCTCCCCCGAATGTGGGATTTTGGGAGCAGTCAACGATGGATTTAATGCAAATAGAGAAGTTAACAGCCAGGCAACTATGAGGGAAGCGTTGGGAAGCCTTTGTGGAGTTATGGTTGCCTGTTATGAACACCCTATCTATGAAAGAGCGAAGTGCACTGTTAAATGTCTGATAATGGGTTGTCCTATGAGATTAGTACTCCCTGGGGAAAGAATAGCAATGGAAAGGGAGGGTTGGGGAGGGGGGGGGAAGTACAAGGGGTTGTTTTTTGGGTATTGGGTGTGGGTGTTTGAACTGATGTTTGTTTGCGTGTGTGTTTATATCATATGTTTACAGCATATGCTTACATTATATATTTTGACCTATTAGGGATCGGTGATAGTGTCATGATAATGTTGTTGAAGTGCGCACCATGTACTCCCTAATCCAGGGCCTAGTAGACATGTTAAAAATGTTGCTGTAGAATTGCATCAGAGGTACCTGAGAGCAGTGAGAAGTCCAAGTATGGGGATACCTATGCCACTGTATTGTTGAGGGGGTGAGTGGACCCCGAGTGTCGTGATATAAATGATTGTAATTATGTATGAAAAATAATAAAAAAAGAGATGGAAATAAATTCAAACCATGTGCAGCCAAAATAGCATGCAAATATGACTTCCTATTGGCTGGGGAGGCGCAGTATTCTATTGGGTTAATTTCGATACCGCTTTGACACAGAATCCGGTTGATCGTACTGGGACAGTTTCCTCATGATAGCCATGCAAAAGTTCACAGACAACTAACTTTGCATTCATAAATGGCTGCCAAATTAAATTTGCAACGAACAGTATATAGTAAGCCAGGATTCTGCCACAGAATTTTGAAAGAATGTCAAAATAAATCTGAGAATAGCTTGATCATGCAGCCTATGCGAGACTTTTATACACCACTGTGTGTACATGTATATGTGTGTACAGATAGATATAGGTTGAATATCCCTAATCCAAAACACCAAAACATTTTGAGAGCCAACATGAGATTTTGACACCTTTGCTTTCTGATGGTTCAATGTACACACACTTTGTTTCATGTACAAAATTATTAAATTGTATAAAATTATCTTCAGGCTATGTGTATAAGGTGCATATGATCAAAAAATGATAGGGACCCACAAGAATATAAATGTAAAATGTTTATTACAAAAATCGTAATTATCCAACTGCGCAAAAATCTCAAAGATATCAGTACTCTTATAAATTA
The DNA here is from genome assembly GCA_033557465.1 of Ichthyophis bannanicus. Taxonomy (NCBI): domain Eukaryota; kingdom Metazoa; phylum Chordata; class Amphibia; order Gymnophiona; family Ichthyophiidae; genus Ichthyophis; species Ichthyophis bannanicus. The sequence continues at coordinate 140,219,155 of CM066044.1, forward strand.
GTGATAAACACATTTCGTCAAAGCCACTTCACTAAAAAATTACCATTCACTTATCTTCAAGCTTGTCCATATTGAGCATAAATAATTCTTCCATCTTCTGTCTATGTAAGTTTTAAGATCACATAACTCATCAGCAAATCAGCAAAAATTCAGCTCGTCAATCTAGTTATTTGGCAGTTCACAGAACCTGACCCTGGCCACTGGTTTCACCATTTACAAATGGCTTTATCAAAGGGCTTGTCAACTGTCAATATTAACTAAAACAGAAGCAAAGATAATTCATGTTACTTTTTAAAACTACAAAAATCTTAACAAGCATTCAAATGTTAAACATGTAGAAATTTTAAAATACTCACTGTGTCCATGATGGCTCATAATATATCTATCTTCCGGCTCAGACTCCTAATGCTACTCAGCATACCCCGAGCCTTTAAAAAATGACTACAGCCTATCAAGAAACCCCATGTCATTCATTCCTATCCTTAAACCAATCACATCCCTAAACACCACCTCCATAGAACTCATGAACACAAGATCAGTAAGAAACAAGATTCATACAATCAGAGACCACATTGAGGACCAACACCCAGACATCCTATGCATTACCAGAATCTTGGCTCACCCCCATTGACACGTCCTCCTCAACCAACTGGTCCCTCCCACGTACTCCGCCCTTTAACAACCCTCGCACTCAGAAAAAGAGGAGGTGGAGTTCTGATCATCGCAAAAGACTCACTACAGCTACAAACTATCACGTCTAACAGCTCTGACCAATGCAGCTCTATTGCAGTGGGAAACAAGCATATAGCCATTTGCCTTATCTACAGAGCCCCCCATGCTCCAGCAGAAAGAACTAACCACCACTCTAGAAACCATCTGCGCAATCAACACGAACCACAAACCTCTAATCCTACTAGGTGACTTTAACCTCAGCTCCTCCACCAATAATGACAAGGAAACCTTCCTGCAAGCAATGGACTCTTTACAATACACCCAGCTAATAAACACTCCTACCCACAGATACGGATCCATGCCGGACCTCATTTTCGCCCCAAACCACATCATAGATAAGGGCAACAGAATCAAAGTGGAATTCACAAACAAAATGGGTAAACTTAATAAGACACAAACCGCTTCATTTGGACTAAGAAGATTCAAAGCTTTCAACAAAGAACAATTCCTAAAAGACACACTACCTTACCTTAACACAGACGAACTCGATCTGGACAAACAAGTTGACAATTGGTATAATACCATCAGTACAGCAGCGAAAACTAAAGCAGGCACAAAGACGAATAACAAGAGACATCACGCACCATGGTACTCCAATAGCATGCTGTCACCCACCAACGTACCCAGAGGCAAAAAGGCTTGGGTAGTTTAATGGGGCAGTATTTAATGGCTGTAGACTTTCCTGTGAAGGCTTTAGAAAGGCCTTCTGGGACCTGTGTTTTTTAACATTAGCCAAAGAAGTGTAGTTGTAAGCAGAGAGTAAGGTTAAACACAGGTTTTATTCCCCGTCCGGGGTGGATTCATAAGTGGAACACAAAGAATTGCAGACCCTTCGTCTGGTGACACAATTAAAGAAATGTTTCAAACAAAACTTGGCTTACTTCAGCATTAGTTAATGGAACAAAAAGCAAAAAGAAAACAGTTCATTTCACTTACAGAACTTTTCTTCCTGTTTCCTTTTCTAAACAGTTCTTGCTGCTTTCAACAAAGAGATGATATGCAATCAGCCAGAGTGTATGTACAGTCCATCTCACTCCCGTCTGAAGACTCTCCAATAGTCTCAAATTGCATTCCTTCCTCATCAGAATAAACTTCTCCCGGCACACAGCTGCCGTTGAGGTTATAATGTTCTTGCCGGTGAGCTAAAGCATTCCCTCCTCCACTAAACTAGTGGCCCGTGGGAAATTACCATATTCACTGTAGTCAGGCCCTTGAGAGTTACACAGTTCCTGGTAAGTGCAGGGCAAATCAGGGTATTTTAAACCTCTTCTACTAGAGTAGAAGGCACTGCTACTTCCTGTTCTCTTGGTCGAGCAAAGGTCTGTTCTGAAGAACCCTTTCCACGGTGTCTCTCTGTTAGCTTCAAACTTCCTTCAGGGTAAAAGTTTTCCCCTGCTGAATCCCTGGTGTTGGGTAATCTATACCTCCTGGACTTAGCTGCTGGACTGCCACCTCTGCTTACTCGTAGCAATGCTCCTGGGTGATATTGAAAAGCTGTGCACTGCTGCTCACAACAGCTTCCCTGGGAATCACCAGCCTCATATGCACCGGGCAACCTCTCTGGCTTCCGTCCTTACAGCTCCACTGATTCTGCTTTCACGCTTAGCAGTTCTCTCCGTAGCTTCTACTACTCCTCCAGTAGCTCCTGCCACTCCTCTCTCTCTACCTTCCGGTAAGTGAGTTTTAAATGTGTTTAAGCTGGTGTTAGTTTGGGCTCCGCCCCCATGCAGGTGCTCCTTATTTCCTAATGAGTTTTGTGCTATGCTTCTGTTCGGGCGTTCCCTTACACCTCGTGGCTTTGTTTTTATCTGTTGTTTATAGCAACCTTTCCCCATGTGTGAATCTGAGCTGTCAGTTTCCCTTACGTTTTGCTCAGAGTTCCCTAGTTCCATGGGTTCTGACAGCGCTACCTTATGACAATATGCAACGCTAAAAGAGAGTTAAGAAAGCTAGAACGCCACTGGAGACGATCCAAATCTCATACCTTACAGGACTTATATTTAACACAGCAAAAGAAATACAACGATCTTATCAATAAAACAAAACGAGAGCACCACACAAACACTATCCAGAAAGCTTATAACAAACCCAGGGAACTTTTTGAGATAGTAAAAAATCTAACCAATGAACCAAGCCCTGACAAAGACATACAGGTCAACCCACAAACATATGCAGATTATCTTCAGGAGAAAAATAGGCCACACTCCGCCACAAATACACACAGAAACCAAACAGCCCTATCATACCCATCACAAGTTGGGACAAGTTCCACACTCCTTTAACTAAGCAACTATCAGATATCATCTCCGCTCTCAACACAAGCACTGCACCCACGGATCCTTGCCCAGTCCCATGGATCAAAACAACCAAGCAAAACTTCCTCAGTTATATACACAACCTCGTAACCAACTCCCTAACTCGAGGAACAATGCCAGAACAGCTGAAACTAGCCACAATAAGGCCTATCACCAAGAAAACCAACCTAGAAAAAAGCAATCCAGCAGCATACAGGCCAATCTCCAGCATACCGCTCCCAGCCAAAATCATAGAAAAGACAGTACAACTACAACTCCAGGACCACATTGACGAGCATGCCCCACTCGATATACATCAACTTGGCTTCCGCCCCAACCATGGAGTTGAAACACTGCTGCTATATCTATTCAATGACATCATCCAGACCATAGACAACTACAATCGAGGAACCCTAATGATCTTCATAGACATATCAGCGGCCTTCGATACAGTGGACCACAGAATCCTCCTAACCAGACTACAGAGCATTGGAATAACCGGCACCATCCTAAGCTGGTTCAACTCATACTTGACAGACAGGCAGTTCCAGGTTAAAATAGGAACCAACACCTCAAAACCCACGAAGATCAAACAAGGAGTACCACAAGGATCTGCGCTCTCCTCACTTCTATTTAAACATAATATATCCAGCCGATCTGCCACATCATGGCAGCCCATCAAATAGATTACACAATTTATGCAGATGACATCATGATTTACACGCCAATCAACCTTAACAGCCCCGACTACAACAAGATAACGAACTGCCTTGACAACATGTCCGCCTGGCTCACGCACAACAACCTAGCCATAAACTATAACAAGACAGAGGCACTTATTATCACACGAAACACCGACTTCAGCCCCCCACCATTCATCATAAGCAACACCACAACAATACCAATAAAGGATGAAGTCAGATACCTCGGAATAACCCTTGACAAAGGACTCAACCTACAGTCCCACATAAGAAAAACTGTTAGAAACGCATACTACAAAATGAAAATAATCAGACGCCTCAAGCCTCTACTCTCCCATGAACACTTCCGCACAGTCTGCCAAGCGCTAATAACTCCCATACTGGATTTCTGTAACCCGATCTACAACGGAATATCAAAACATTCACTCAAACTGCTTCAAATGGCTCAAAACACAGCAGCCAGAATAATCACCGGCTCCACAACTCAAGCCCATATCACCCCCATCCTCAAAGAACTCCACTGGCTCCCAATAAGCCACCGCATCAAATATAAGATGATCATAAATATATTCAAAATCAGACAAAAGAACTCTGCAATCAGCCTCCAAGCCCTCATACTCCCTAACACCAACAACAGACCAAGAAGGAAAACCACATCAGACACCCTCAGCACCCCAAGTAACTACACAAAATCATGCAAATTCACTACACAAAGAGCACTTTCTTTAGCGGCCCCATTAATATGGAACTCTCTCCCTCCCGACTTACGATCAATTGAGGATATAAAGGACTTCCAAAAGCAATTAAAGACTCTACTCTTCACAGAGCACTACGGCTTAAACACCTAACTAGATTCCATTTATTGTAACTTTTATGTAATGTGATTGTCTGTAATGGTTTACCTATGTTATGTATCCCACCTTTCTACTTCGATGTTTTGATTAAGCAGTGCATGTTTCCCTTGCTTTTGTATAACCTTTGTATGTCTTTGTAACCGCTTTGATTGAAGGAAAAGGCGGTATAAAAATCTTGCTAAATAAATAAATAAATATGTATTAAAACATTTCAATCGCATCATCATTTATTTCCAGGTGTCAATAAAATATCTTATGTCACCATTCATTAATCCCATTGGCCTCTATATCATTAAACATAGATCTCCTTATTAATTTATGATTCCCCATTAACAGACGCCATCTACCCAATTCGACAACAAACATACATACCAATCCCAGGGATACTTACATGCACAAATATATACATACACACATACATTAAAGTGAATGTATGCATGGATATCTGCATTTAAATGTATGCATTCGTAACTCTATCACAACCTCATTCATAATCCCACTCTCTCCGTCTCGCATATCCGTGCACCTTCTGCTGGGTGCCCTCAAACGATCCAGCAAAAAATACCGCTGAAACCTGCTGAAATCTAACAAAATCTAATAGAACCACTGCCATTCAACAGCAGCATTAAGGTCACCTGGTGTAGTAATCCTCCAGTGATAAATAAGTTTTTGTTTTCATTGTAGAAGCTTTAATGCTAGAGTATTGATGTCTTCAAGATATTTTTGCACAATTGGATAATTAAGATTTTTGTAATAAACATTTTAGATTATATTGTTGTGGGTCCCAATCATTTTTTGGTACTTTTCATTTTTGGCACCTTTATCAGTGGTGTATACATTTTTTGTAAGGTGTATATGAAACAAATGAATTTTGTGTTTTGACTTGGGTCCCATCCCCAAAATATCTCATTATGTATATGCAAATATTCTAAAATCCAAAACACTTTTGGATAAGGAATACTCAATATATATCTATAACACTGATTATAGAAAGCTGCTATTTACATGTGGTAGGGAGCATGGTTTAGGCAAGCCAAAAGTAAAGACATGTATTCCCCATTTTACAAGGGAAATGCATGTAATGGCCATTCAACTCCCTCCCCCTCACCTTGAGAGGGATTTGAAGATTATGATGGTGTGTCCAGGAGAATAGCGGGAGCGGTCCAGATTGGCACAGGAAGGGATCAGGGGGCAAGGAGGTATGCGGCTATCTGGAGTAGAGTTATTACAAATGTACTGCTACACATGTTTTGGGATAATTAGGTTGCTCTTTTTCCCCTCATGCAGCTTTTTAAAATCAATGCTTTCTCTCAATGTACTGGCAAATACCCTTCAATTTGTCAATGTGTTTCTTCCACACAGTAAGTCTATAGCAACTGATATTACAAGGTTGTGTCCCATCCAAGTACTAACATTTATTTATTTGACTATTCAGCCACACCACTCTTCTGTAAGTTAGAGCAGTTTACAATTAACAATAACAATTGAGTTTTACACTGAACTGGGAACAGAGTAACAGGAGGCAACTAACACTGAACTATGTACATGAATTTACAGAAGAGGAAATAGTAAGGCTAAACAAAAAGGTATTAATCTGTCTTTTGTATTTACATAAAATGTGTTTGTGTGTATGTCTTCGGTGGTGCTCTGGTGCTAGGCTCAGAATATTATACTGTTCATGGTATTTGCATAGGAGGGTTTGTACAGATTTCTTGGAAGGGGAGTTAGGGTCTTGACTGTGGGGTTGTCTATATCACTGCTTGTCTTTTGGACAAGTTGCTTTTTAAGTCATTGATCCACATGTCTAGGTTTTATCTCCGTAGTATTCTATAAATAGGTATGTTTTAAATTCTTTGCGGAATGTTGATAGCTCGATGGTGTTTCGCATCTTCTCAGGTAGTATTTTCGAAAGTCCTGGAGCATAGATAGAGAAAGCTCTAGTGCAAGCCAATTGACTACTTTGTTTTCTTCAACTGGAATGGTTTGCCTATTTTGTGTTATTTTCTTCTCAGCTCTGTTGTTCCGTGTTGTTTGTTGTAATAGTGACTTTAGGCAGTTGGCAGATAAATTGTGGGTGATTATGAATGTGGTAATCATGGCTTTATAGTGGATTCTACTCTTTATGGGAAGCCAGTGTAGCTGTTTTAATATTAGTGTGATGTGTTCAGATCTTGATTTTCCCAGGATGATTTGTGATGGGACGAAGGCTCCGTCGGCGCCGACGTCACCCATATGAGAGGACTGACTTCCTGCTTGTTCCTGGAGAATATATAAATTGAAGAGCGAATAGCGCTGATCCTTGAGGGAGTATGGTGCCAATTTGTTTGGTCCTATTTTTACTTGTTGTTTGCGATCAGTTAAGTATGAGTGAAACCATTTGTGTGTTGTTCTGTGGTCTGATTGCTTGTAGTACTGGCTTGTGTACTGTGGCAGGTTGAATCAAATGCAGCTGTATGTCGAGAAATACTAGCACGAATCCTTGTTTAGATTTTTGGATACCTTTTATTAGGGTGTCCATGAGTGAAAACTAGTAATGTTTCAACTCTGTGGTTTGATCTGAATCCATGTTGTTGCGAGTCCACTGGTGCATGTGGGTCGATAAACTCCTGTAGCTGCTGCTGTACAACATTCTTTATTATTTTAGTTATGAAGAATAGACTGGATATGGGTCAGTAAGAGATGGGTTCCTTTTTATCCAGTGCATGGGTTTTTTTTTAGGACTGGGCGCACTGAGGCCACTTTTAGATTTGCTGGCATATATCCTTGAGTAAGAGATAGTTGTAAGATCTTTGTTAGTGTCGATACCAGATCAGATCTCGCTATTTTCATCCAGTTTACTGGACAAGAGTCAAGAGGGGATGCTGCCGTGTTGAGGCTCATTATTATTTTCTCTATGTTCTCTGTTGTAATGGGATTGAAGTTTTGCCAGGTAGTATTTGTTGGAGTGAGGTGTTGGCAGTGAAACCCACCAAACAGACAACACTATGTCTCTGTATATGTTCTGCCATAAACTTCAGACTTGTAACGCTACAATAACTCCTGGTCTACTTTTGAAGTGATAAAGTGTAATCAATACAAGACGATGTCAATCACTCCACTCTAACTTCAGTCAAACGTGACATTGGTTCTCCTACTTGTGGGAATTCATTTTTTTTATTGTGTATTCCGTGCTTTATAGGACTCAGACTTGTCGGCACTACAACATATATGTGAAGATGTCTATCATGGTGCCTAATAGCATCAACGACCTTTTCGGCACTTTTATACACTAATGTAAATAAAATACCACAAGTGAAGCATTCAAATGATTTGTAAACTAAATGCTGCTTAACTCTTGAGTGCTCCCCAACGCCATCCCTTGGCACCTTTTCTTGCGTTTCACTCTAGATGAGCTTCTTCAGGGGCATTTGCAACAAAAAAGAAGTGAAACAGCAAAAAGAATTGTGAAAAAATCATCATTAATTTCTCCACGTTTACTGCCTTTAAAATTTCTTAAAACTTTGCCTCTATGTCCACATACCATTGAAAGATTTTCCAAACTTGTGCTGCAGACGCTATCCTCACCGAGGTTTGGTAGGGTCAGGAAATATTCAAAAAGACACTGCGCATGCGGATTACCCTTAAAGCTTCCTTATTATACCCTCATTTAGTGACATCACTACCTGGTGTGCCGAACTCCCTTTCGTGTCCTGCATCAATCGATGATTTCAGAGGCATGCTCCCCCATCCATATATGTATTAAGACCCGCAGGTGCCCATGTTTGCAAATTGAATATCCAACGATGTTCTTTTATTAAAAGCATTTGTTCCTGTGATTTACCATTTATACCTGAAACAACTCTTTCAACGCAAAACATCGTAAATCTTCAAAAGTGTGAGTTTGTTCCAAGCAATGCTGAACCATCGGTGCCGAATTGGTTTTGCATTTCAATCGGCTTTTATGTTCTGTCATGCGTATTTTAAAGGGTCTGACAGTTGTTCCTATGTATCACAGGGGCAGCGCACTGCATAAACCACGAAAGAGGAGTCGCAGGACATATTAGTATTCAGGATATAGCTCTTTCCATGACAGATGAATTGCTGAAGCTCAGTAGTAATCTCACAAATACTACAGTGGCCGCACTTCTTATGGCCCTTAGTTTGATCCATTACTTTCTTCTCTGGTATAGACCGTAAAACAGCCGGACTTAACTTCTCTTTTAAATTTCTGTCCCTTAGCCATACACATCCGATTGTCTTCTCTTCCAGACCTGGGACATTACTCAGCACATTAAGATGCTTCAATATTATTTTTTGTATTTTGAAACTTAAAGGGGAATATTTAGTTATTAAATTGATATATCCAGAGTCCGCTGTTTTCTTTTTACATTTTTTTATTCGTAGCTCCCACCAACCATGATTTTTCGTTGTACAATGCTCTATAATATGCCTGTCGAATCACTTTAAGGGGATACCCTCTTTCGAAAAAATTTTTTGACAAAATCTGAGACTGTTTTTTGTAGTCCTGTACAGTCGAGCAATTTCTTCGAAAACGTAAGAATTGTGAAAATGGCAAACTATCTTTCAATTGCAGTGGGTGTGCACTACTATAATGTAAAAAAGTGTTCCGATCAATAGATTTTTTTATACACTGACGTGACCCACCCCTGCTCTCCTTCCTCTATTAAAACATCTAGAAAAGTGATGACCCGGGTATTGGAAACATAAGTGAATTGAATATTACTATCCAATCCATTAACCCAATTTATAAATGACATTAACAAATCTTGTGAGCCTCTCCAGAGTAAAAAGACATCGATAAAACGACACCATATTTTTATATTAACTCCATATGGAGAGGAAGTGAGCCATCTCCCTTCGTAAAACACCATAAAAAGATTTGCAATAGATGGGGCACAGGTGGCTGTTTTACGGTCTATACCAGAGGAGAAAGTAATGGATCAAACTAAGGGCCATAAGAAGTGCAGCCACTGTAATATTTGTGAGATTACTACTGAGCTTCAGCAATCCATCTGTCATGGAAAGAGCTATATCCTGAATACTAATACGTCCTGCGACTCCTCTTTCGTGGTTTATGCAGTGCGCTGCCCCTGTGATCTACTATACATAGGAAAAACTATCAGACCCTTTAAAATAAGCATAGCAGAACATAAAAGTCGACTGAAATGCAAAACCATTTAGGCACCGATGGTTCAGCATTGCTTGGAACAAACTTACACTTTTGAAGATTTACGATGTTTTTGCGTTGAAAGAGTTGTTTCAGGTATAAATGGTAAATCACAGGAACAAACGCTTTTAATAAAAGAACAACGTTGGATATTCAATTTGCAAACATTGGCACCTGCGGGTCTTAATACATATATCAATTGGGGAGTATGCCTCTGAAATAATCGATGATGCAGGACACGAAAGGGAGTTCGGCACACCAGATAGTGATGTCACTAAATGAGGGTATAATAAGGAAGCTTTAAGGGTAATCCGCATGCGCGGCGTCTTTTTGAATATTTCCTGATCTACCAAACCTCGGTGAGGATAGCGTCTGCAGCACAAGTTTGGACATTTTTTCAATGGTATGTGGACATAGAGGCAAAGTTTTAAGAAATTTTAAAGGCAGTAAATGTGGAGAAATTAATGATGATTTTTTTCACAATTCTTTTTGCTGTTTCACTTTTTTTAGTTGCAAATCCCCCTGAAGAAGCTCATCTAGAGTAAAACGCAAGAAAAAGCGCCAAGGGCTGGCGCTGGGGAGCATTCAAGAGTTAAGCAGCATTTAGTTTACAAATCATTTGAATGCTTCATTTGTGGTATTTTATTTACATTAGTGTATAAAAGTGCCGAAAAGGTCGTTGATGCTATTAGGCACCATGATAGACATCTTCATATATATGTGTAGTGCCGACAAGTCTGAGACCTATAAAGCACGGTATACACAATAAAAAACGAATTCCCACAAGTAGGAGAAACAGAGTGGAGTGACTGACATCATCTTGTACTGATAAACTTCAGACTTAGCAGACTGACTATCTTCTATGTGTTGTTGGGGGGTTGCACTAGTGCATTCACTATGTTGAACAGTTCCCTTGGGCAGTCAAGCAAAAGTCATAATAAAGGTTTTTGTGATAGTTTCTCTTGTGTCGATCATGTTGTTTCGGTATTCATGTATAGATTTCTTATCTGATTTTTTATTTTCTCCATTTGCTTTTGATCCTTCTGAGTTTTTGTTTCACTTCCCTTAAGGCTGTGGTGTACCATGCTGCAGATTTTCCTTTTCTTTTTCCTCTGTTTCCTTTTGGAGCTGCGGCTGCTGTACTTAAGGTATTGTTCCAGTTGCTTACTGGTAAATCTAACATGACCCGATCCTGCTTAGCTGCTGAGGTCAGCCAAGATCAGACTTATTCAGGGCAGCAAAGCTGTAGTAGTGGGATTTTAGGAGGTTATTTCATAATAGGTATCTTTTTGAATGTCTCACATACACATCCTATTTTATAAAGCTAAAAATAATATAAAACTTGTCTCTCATTAGTATCAACATTATAAGGACCTCAAATATCATATAAGAGCTTAAACAGCATAAATGCAGATATGCTCTCAATATTCCATCAGCAATCCACTAAGAACATTTTTAAACAATTCATAAGTTAAATTCATCCAGCAGTAAAGTCAAACCTTCCTTAGTATTGCAGAGTCAAAATTTCATTAGTATTGCAAAACAAATAGTTAAAAAAATTCTTTCAGCATTTAGCATAGTTTCATTTAAACATTAATAAATATGGCACTTAATCTGCAAAGGGATCTATTTATAGCACCAGCCCATTAACAGCAACAACCCAACAAGACATGTTTTTAAGACAAAAGGTTCTGCATCAAGGTCCCATACATTCAAAAAAGGGTCTTAATGTCCATCCTTAACACTGCTTTATAAAAGCAACATAAGCAGCTATGGAGCATATTTACTAACGTGTGCTAACCGTTAGTTCAGTGCTTGCCATGCGCTATGTGTACCATGCTAACCGGTGAGTATGGGATTAGATAGGGACTGGGATGGATAGGGGTGTAACATGGGCAGTGATGATGGTGCATTGTAGTTAGCGTGAGCATTTTGAACATGCACTAGCCACATCTGTACAAGTCTACTTAATACCACCTCAATGGGTGCATCCCACTGTGTACCAATTAGCACTATGTAGCGCTTTAGCAATGTGATAACAGCAAGGAGACAGACACACGCATCCCCGAAGGTTAGCATGGGCCTCTGTATAAATTTTGCACCTCAAACGTGCTACTAATACATTCTTTAGTTAATATGCCTCTTTCTGCCTTTATAAAATAGGCTCCTAGACTCAGGCCAATAGCACACACATGTCAACACACAACTTTAGTCCTACTTCAAAGCCATACATTTCTGTATGTACTCTATGCTTATACTTGCATATTTTATAACACACACAAAATATCTCTCCACCTCTGCTCCACCCAAACTGTGTTCCCAGGATACCTATATGCAAATTGCACAAAAGTAGGTGCACACTTTCCATGCATGTAGATTTTATATGCTTGTTGAGTCATGCAGTTTTATGGAAACCCTTTTCTGTCATGTAAACAAGACTTTAAACAGAGAAAGCTTGATAAAATAATCCCCTTAATACCTAAAGCTAAGTGTCCCTTGGTGAGCAGCATTTCTATGTACAGAGACCTATATTCAAAAGAAACAAATAGCAAATCTAGATGCTAGTAGCTAGTCTTGACAGCAGAATGAAGTACATTAAAACAGTGAAACAAAGAGAAATTAGACTTAACTGCTAATTGTTGTTCCTTGAGGAACTCCAATCCAGTCCCGCACATCTGGATAGTGTACCTCTTCCAGCAGTTTGAAGATCGAGCATGTCATTTTTTGAAGACACCAGAGTAGATTTAGAGCTGGCACTTCCCACCAGTCCCAGTACCTATTGACAAAGCAGACTCACAGGAGCAACAAATAAGTAGTTAAACATATCAACAGTTCACAACCTAAACTTAAACGTGCCCCTTTCAACACTTGAGGAGAATATCCCGACCCCCCCCCTCCCTTCGGGATGAGGAGGCCCACCTGCTGAGTGGCCAAACCACTCCAACCAGTGAGGAACAAGACCGACTGCACTACCGGTCCGCTCCCCCCACCCCCTCCAGATGCTGAAGACACTGCACTCCACCCCTGACTCTACTGAGCCACACCTTACCAAGGAAACCGCCTTCAGGGCCGGGGTGCATGTCTATTAAACCAGAAATCCTACAGGCGGGTTCCAGGACTGGACTGGAGTTCAAGGAACAGCAATTAGCAGGTAAGTTTAATTTCTCTTTCCTTATCGTCCTTCCAGTCCAGTCCCCCACCTCTGGGATGTATCATAGCAGTTAATCTAACAGGCAGGACCTGCACAACCGGCCTGAAGCACTGTCGATCCAAAACGTGCATTCCCCACCTCCTGGACATCCAGGTGATCATGCTTTGCAAATGTATGCAGTGACTACCACGTCGCTGCCCTACAAATCTCCACCAGCGGAACCAAATTGTACTCCATCCATGAGTCTGCCTGGGCTCTCGTAGAATGCACCCTCAGCCCCGCCGGCATTGGCTTACTCTTCAAAATCTATGCCGAAGTGATCGCCTCCCTGATCCATCTGGAAATGGAAGCCTTAACTGCCACCTCCCCTTAGCAAAGCTCTCCAAACAGACCAAAGAGATGGTCAGATTTCCAGAAGGGCAACTTCCTCTTGACATATTTTCGCAGAACTCTAACATTGAGACAGCGTAGCTACGGCGTGACAGGATCCCCATCCGCTCCTGTCAGCGCCAGCAAGGAAATGTTCCAATTCCCATGAAATGCTTAAAACACCTTGGACTAAAAAGAAGGCACAGGGCGCAGAACCACTTTTTCCTTGAAGAGGGAAGGAAAGGTTCTTAACAAGATAGGCCTGCAGCTCCAAAAACCTGCGTGCCGAACCGATTGCGACCAGGAATACCATCTTCAGCGTCAAATCCTTCAGCGAAGCCTGACTCAATGGTTCAAAGAGCTCTCCAGCCAGCGCAGTCAGGACCAAGTTGAGATCCCAAGGCGGTACAATGCCTTCCTTGGTGGGCGAAGGCGAGTCACCGCCCTTAGAAATCTTAGCACATCCGGGTGAGTCCCCAACTGTACCCCGTGGACTTTCCCCCGATAACAGGAAATCACTGCCAGCTGCACTGTCAAAGAACTGGCAGTTAGTCCCTTATTAAAATCGGACTGCAAGAAAACCAAGATGCATGGGACAGAAGTAGCAGAAGGGCGTAGCTGCCTCTCCGTGCGCCGAACTCAAACACGTGCCACACGCGAATGTACACCAGGCTCGTAGATCTTCTCCTGGCCCGTAGAAGAGTCACTATCACCGAACCTAAATAACCCTTCTTCTTCAACCTAGTGCTTTCAAAAACTCAGCAGTAAGCGAGAACTGAACCACCTGGGGCATGCGGAGCAGCCCCTGCTATGCTAAGGAGATCTGGCCGATCAGCTAGAAGGTGAATCAGGCTGGCAGAACATGGGCATCTCAGCCAGACTGGCGCTACCAGAAACACCAATCCCCAGTGTGCCTCTATCCACTGCACTATTAGGCCTATGAGCGTTCATGGAAGGAATACGTAGAGAAAGATCCTCTGCAGGCCATTGCTGGATTAGGGCATCTCTCTCTTCGCCTGCTGAAAAAGCGGCCAGCCTTGGCAGACTCGAACGTTGCCCTGAGGTCCATAACCAGCGTAGCCCACTGACGGACCACCTTCTCGAACACTGCCTGGTTGCGCTGCCACTCCCCAGGGGCCAACATACCTAGTTGAGATAATCTGCCGCCAAACTGGCAACCCCCGCAACATGTGGCGCCGATAACACTAGGAGATGAGCTTCTGCCCACCGGAACAGACCCTTGGCCTCCTCCTCCAGGGCAGCACTTACGGTGCCCCCTTGCCGAATGATATAAGCCACCATGGTTGCGCTCTCCGAGAAAACCCAGATCGCGTTCCTCTGCAACCATGACTGAAACGTTTTAAGTGCCAGGGACACCACTCGCATTTCGAGCCTGTTGAACGACCAATGGGCTCGCTGTGGGCTCCACCTTCCTTGAACAAAACGTCCTTCACAATGGGCTCCCCAACCTGACAGACTAGCATCGGCCATCAAGGCACTCCACACCGGGGACTTGAGAGGCATGCCCCTTTCCATGTTCTCCAGATGCAGCCACCATCGGAGCGCCCTTCGGGCCCCCCCAATGGACAGGGGAGTACCTGTGATAGAGATTGACTCTGATGGCACCACCAACGGAGCACTCTGCAGTGAACGCAAATGTGTCCTTGCCCAGGGAACTCTCTCTAGCGTGGCGGCTATGGACCCTAAAATCTGCAGATAATGCCGCACCAATGGTCTCGACATCTTCAGGAACTGCCGGACTAACCTCCACAGCTCCTGCACCTGTCGTTATGGAAGAAACACTCTCCCCACATGGGTGTCGAAGCACGCCCCCAAATATTCCAGCTCCTGGGTTGGCTGCAACTGACTCTTGGCCCTGTTTACCAACCAACCGAGACTTTGGAGGAATCCTACCACCTGCGCTGTAGCTCTTTCGCTGTCGGCCCTGGACTTCATCCAGATCAACCAATCGTCTAGGTACGGGTGCACAAGTATTCCTTACTTGCAGAGTGCTGCCGCCACTACCACCATGACTGTGGAGAAAGTCTGAAGTGCGGTCGCCAGACCGAAAAGCAAAGCTCGAAACTGGAAATGACCCCTTTGTACCGCAAATTGGAGAAACTGCTGATGTTCTGGATAGATGGGAATGTGCAGATATGCTTCTGTGAAATCAAGAGACATTAAGAACTCTCCGCACCTTACCGCCACTATTACCAATCTCTGCGTTTCCATGTGGAATATTTCTTTTTGGGCACCACAAAATAAATGATCGACCACAGCCATACTGGTCTGGAGGAACCGGCACCACTGCTTCGAGCTGCAGGAGACGAGACAATGTCTCCTCCACTGCCGCCATTGCTCCATGCTTTGCAGGGCGACTGCCCAAAGAACTGGGGGACCAGCCAAGCCCACCCAAGGGCACAGCTTTCCCACACAACCTCCAGAACCCCACTGGTCAGATGTTATCTGGACCCAGGCAGGGTAAAACCCCCGTAGCTGACCTCCCAAGGGTTGCACCCCCCCCCCCCCCCGGACCCCTCACTTCATTGTGCTTTCTTCTTTCCCAGGGAGGCAGCAGCACCAAACTCCTGCCCTCTGGTGGAAAATACGCCTCTCTGGGCTGGGCAAAAGCGTGAGGTCCGCAAACGTGTAAAGTCCCCTGCCTGTCCTCATGGCTGCGGGCCTGCTTCTGCTTGTCCTCAGGCAGCCAGCCTCCATTGGATTCCCCCAAATCCTTAACCAACTTATCCAAGTCTTCCCCAAAGATAAGCTTGCCCTTGAAGAGAAGCTTCTAAGACGAGCCTTGGAAGAGCCATCTGCAGCCCAGAACTGGAGTCATAGGTAGCGGCATGCTGCTACCTCCGAGGCCATACTTTTAGAGAGACTCCTAATGAGATCATAATGTGTGTCAGCCAGATAGGCCACTCATAACTCCAACTTGGCGGCCTCACCAGCTAAGTCTGACTCCAGTTCTCCGGACTGCTGTACTCTTTCTGACAAGCACAGACAGGTTCTTTCCACCTAGGCCCCACAGACTGAAGTGACATAGCATTAATATCAAATGCCTGCTTCAATAAGGTATCCAACTTTCTATTTTGGACATGCTTGAGAGGTGCGCTGCCTTCTAATGGAATAGTCATCTTCTTAGTAATCGCCAACCCTGCTGCATCCACTCTGGGGGACCGAAGGAGCTCATGTTCAGTTTCTGGTAGCAGATGCAGGCGCGACATGGTTCGCACCCCTTTGAGACCCGCCTCCGGCAGATCCCACTTCTCCTGGATCATCTGCCTGGAAAAAGAGGATCCTCCAGTGCCTCCTCCTTGGCCGGGAGGCTGGTGAGCCTATTCAGGCCTTAAAGGACTCCAAAATAAACACCGGCAATTCCTCCCGGCAAAACACCCGAATTATCCGGGCCTGGTCCTCCTGTTCCAGGATCTTTCCTTCTTCCAGATCGTCTTGGAGATCCAAGTCTGCGTCCCGATCATCCGCCTCTGGCTCTCTTGGTCCCCAACCACTCGCTCTCCTTAGCGTCCACCATCCTCTTGGCCCCCCATTCCGGTACCGAGGAGCCATTCGCCCCTGGTGGCGCATGCAAAACACCTTGTGCAAGAGTAGGACTAATTCAGGAGAAAAATCCTCTGGAAGCCCCCCTATTCCCGGGGCCTGGGTGATAGAAGGTCCAGGCATCATCAAGGAGCCAGGGATTGCCTCTTGTGACGGCAACACTGACCCCCCTCCCCCCCTTCTTCAGGAGTCTCCTGCGACATGGGAGAACCCTCTGGTTGCACTCCTTGCCGCGCCTTGTCCTGCAAGCCTTGCTCTAATGAAGCAGCCTCTTGTGTGCAACCGAGACAGACCCCTGCCTCCGAAACTGCTCTTCACCAGGTCCCGCGCCTGAGACACTGCAGCTCAGTCGGCATGGTGTAAGGCTGTCCAGAATAGAGCGAAAAAACCTCCTCTCTGTTTCCCAATCACTCAGAGGGGCAAAGGAATTAAACCCTAGGCTCCTCCCCCACAGGGATCCATTTGCAGACAACCAGCCCCAAATCGATGACCTACCATAAAGAAAATAAAGGGAAAAAATAAAGAGATATCTAACTGCAGGTAAACTGAGAAAAAAACAAGCTCTCCAAGGGCAAAACAGCGAAAAACGAGGCATCTGCTGAGTTCCCCAGTCAAAAGCTCCGGTGGGAGCAAGGGGAAGTAAAAGCAAATGGGCCCCCTAAAACAAAAAAAAAAGGGCACACTGAGTTTCCCACGCTGATACTGGGCCTCCGCATGGGACTTCCTTAG
The DNA here is from genome assembly GCA_033557465.1 of Ichthyophis bannanicus. NCBI lineage: Eukaryota > Metazoa > Chordata > Amphibia > Gymnophiona > Ichthyophiidae > Ichthyophis > Ichthyophis bannanicus. The sequence goes on from CM066044.1 coordinate 140,236,716, forward strand.
CCCTGCACACGTCTTTCCCCCTAGCGGGCCTGAGCTCTGACGACCTGTCCGCATGTCCTTACCTGGAGGGAACAGTGTCTGCGTGGTTCCCTGTCTCCTTGTGCTCAGTCTTCCATAAAACGGCTTTGGAACTAAGGAGAGGGGGGAGCACTCCAGAGCTGCAGTGGCCGTCAGCATGGCGGCTTTTTACCCAATGATGAGTTTGGGAGCCGCCAGAGGATTTGGCCATGGGCAGGCCTCCAAAACTGCAACCCTCCCCCCCCTCCCCCCAGAACCGAAGGTGGGGGGCATCCTCCTCACTGCTGCCTGTTTCTTCTTGTGTTGCCCAGAAGAAAAACAGACCCCCGGTGATTTTTTTAAACTAATTTAATGCTAACTAGCAAAAAAAATAAAGAACCTGTAACTGACAAGACAAAAGCAAAACTAAACCACTCTCTAATCTTGGCCTATGCTCCTAATTTGTCCTTTCAGCAAGTTCAGCATCCTGGCTCACTACCTCCTCCAGCTACTTGGAGACTGAGCATACTGGGACTGGTGGGAAGTGTCAGCTCTATATGTACACTGGTGTCTTCAAAAGATGACATACTCAGTCTCCAAGCTGCTGGAAGAGATACACTACTCAGAGGTGCGGGACTGGACTGGAGGGACGATAAGGAATGCATTTTTTTATAAATGATACAATTTAACAGTATTTTTAATTTTTCAAGAATATACAGTTATCTTTTATAAGGTTATTACAGTCATAGTACCTTTTTAGCTTCAAATATCCAATGGCTTTTGCCATCTTCATCAATCTGGTTCCACCAGCGTAAACCAACCAAGAGTCTTCCAGTAACATTCTAGTGACATCAAATTTTGTTAGTTTTGACGTTGTTACTTTAACACCAAGTCAGATTTGCACTTTTTGTGTTTTAGAATAATAATTGTAGAGCCTGATGTTACCCGTGTAAATGCCTTAACCGGGATTTTTCAAAGGCACCTACATGGGTGCCTTTGGAAAATCCCGGTTGTCCCTAATGGGTTCATGCTATCCGCTAGCATTGGGATGTGTTTGGGGCATTCCAGGGCAGGGCGGGGCAGAGCAGAGGCGGTGAATGGCACTAAGTGGGTAGTAGCAATTTTCGATGCTACCCGCTTAGCGCTCTGCGCCTTAAAGATAGGCAAGGAAAACCCTCGCCTATCTTTAAGGCACTGGAGCTAAATGGGCAGCATCGAAAATTGCTGCTACCCGCTTAGCCTTAGCAGCTGCCGGCCTACGTGATGTGACCCAGATTTTCATTTCCATTGCCATGGAAATGAAAATCCGGGTTAAGGGGGTTGGCAGGCAGGCTATGCACCTGCCTAAATGAAAATCAGGCCCCCTAATCTGAGATACTATTAATGTATGTTCTTTTACCACAGGTTCTCTCTTATGCAGTGGTACCTTGTTACAGAAATAATGCATGTTAGTAACTAAGGTCCCAAGTCCCCTTCTACATATTTTAAAAATACTTGGCTCATTCACAACACCACTTTTATTTTTTTATCATGAACGTTTTAAGTAAAATGGAGGAGCACAAAGGATCTGTTCCAATCAGACAAGAGAACTACTCACAGAGGATCCAAAGTAATAAAATGTGTTAAAGTAACTGCAGTGGGTTACTTCTGAAGCACAGTTTGTGTGTGCTATTATTACTTCTGATGTAGCAGATATGATAGCAGAAGTAAGCCATTGTGCTAATATTAGCTCAGTTAGCATTTAAATGCATTAAAGAGCTGCATACAGAATTACTTCCTATACAGAAAACTGTACTAAAAGATTAGCAGCGTTTAGTACTTCCCGATTAGTGCTGAAATTTTACTTCACCTCCAGAGGTGAAGTTTAAGACCACAGAGATTTCAATCAACATCACTGAGAAGTTAAAAATAGATGTTAGATCCCCAAATGGGGATCAATGGTCTAAGCACCCCTGGCCTAGGACCCACACAAAGAGGACCTCAACCAGAGAGCTCCCAAACCTCATACACTACCACCCCCCCCCCCCCCCCCCCCCACCTGGAGCCAATAATTTGATTCTTTTGTGTGTTTTTTTGCTTCATCTTTTCTTTTGTCTGTCACTGTCTCTCTTATCCTGTCCTATCTTATAAATGGCGTTCTTTTCTTATTTTCCGTAACTTCAATAGTGTATTGTAAAACGCTCTGATGCTTTGGCCTGAGCGGTATATCAAATGTAATAATAAACATAAACATTATATATAGATATGTATATATATAGATAGATAGATAGATATAATCCAAAGTTATTTCAACGGCCACTTCATAGAAAATAGTAAACATTAAGGGGTTGAACTGCCAGGGTGCCAATAATGTTAACTACAACTGTAGGTCACTATGGGCCCCCCCCAATAGGCCATACCTGGTCCAGTGTCCTCTGTTGTCCCCTTGAACGGGCACAGTCTTAGAAAATGGCAGTGGTTTAGCTTGTAAAATTGCACCAGATGTAAAGGATATGGAGGATACTTCCCTGGAACTAGGTAAGTATCAGTGGTCCATAGGACAGTGGTTCCCAAACTTGGGTAGCGAGTCCAAATGGGGTTACATCATTATTGGATGGGGTCACAGAAACATGTCCATTTCCACATCTCTCTGGACTCTGTGACCTACAGTTGTGGTCAACATTGGCAACCTTGCACTTCAACCCCTTAATGACCAGTATCTCCTAAAAAAAAAGTGATCAGTGAAATGGCTTTGGACTATATATGAATACATATTTGACTCATAAAAGAATTAAATAGAAAGTCCAATTAAAAAGGAAATAGTATAAAAACTGGGTCATTGCCAGGACATGATTATTTTGAAAAACCTTTGAGGGTGACCTTTGAAAGGGGCCGCAATGTGGCAAATTGGGTGGTTCACAATGGTGGTCTATTTCCTGAGGTTGAAATTAGAGGGCATTTCCAATGTACTAGATGTGACCTTTGTGCACAAACGTTGGAAGGTGAAGTATGGGAACATCCATCTCAACATCGCCAAGTATATAGTAAGTTCTACACTACATGTCAATCATCATTTGTGGTGTATGTGTTGATTTTGTCCGTGTATAAAATTGTACGTTGGCAAAACATCTAGAACGATGAAGAGGCGGCTACTGGAACATCGTTCATGCATAACCACAGGGGTATTGTCAGCCCCGATGGTTGCACATTGTCAGGAATGTCAACATCAATTTGCTGATTTACGTTGGAGAGTTTTGGACCACGTACCAATAAAGGAAAGAGGGGGTGATCGTGATTTTTGTTTGCGTTATCGTGAATTGCTTTGGATCTACACTTTGGATTCTTTGTCACCTGCGGGTTTAAACGCCTCTTTGGATTGGTGGAGCATTTTGTAATCCCCGGTTTTTTGGGGAGTGGATAGTTGTATTGGTTTCCATTGGTTCTGGACCGGTCATGTGATCAAGGCATAGAATTTAAAGAACACTTTTCCGGGTTCGACCAGAAGCAACGAAGTTTGAAGAAGAGCCAAGAGGATCTATGGTTCGAAACGCAACGTTGGGTTACTAGTTCGTGGTATGACCACGGTACAGTTGCTCTCACGAATGATAATTGAAAAGTCTGAAGGAGGATGTCAGGAAAAAACAATTGTGAGTTGAGCGATTAAAGCTGGAGTGTTGGCGCTCATTTAACCAGCTGTTGAGATATGGGGGATGACCCCAATTCTTTGTCTGTGGTTGGCAACCTTTCCAGCGATTCGCTTTATATAGAAGAAATCTTCCTGAACAGCTAAGTGACTTTTCTTTGATTTATATAAAAATATTTAAAGCACTTGTTTGGGGTTGCGTCCCTATTTAAAGAAAAAAAGGAACATCACACTGCGAGAAGGAAAAATTATCTTCAAGGTGTAAGTTCCGACAAAAATTATATTAGATTTGGGTTTCTCTTATTGGTTGTTAGGACATGATTATTGGCACCCTTATAAACACTTCAAATCAGTTTGAACAGACCACCACATTTCCACATTCCCACTGCAATAAAATTAGATGCACCTGTGATTAACTGTCAGTACTCACATGACTTGAATCAACCAGTGAATGATGGCTCTAATATTTAAAATGGCCACATTCACCCCTGTTCCATCTTCACAAAGGGGGAAGACAAAAGACCTGCCTGAGACCATCAGAAAATTCATTATCATCAAACTTCAAAGGGGCACAAGGCCATCTTCAAAGACCTTGAGATTCCTGTGTCTACAGTTTGCAATGTTAAGAGGTTTTCAGCTCATGGAACTGTCAAGAACCTCCCAGGACATGGTGGGGAGAGGAAAATTAATCCGTCATCAAACGTTAATGAAAACTGTTGGAAAAATACTACATACATCATCCATAGAGCTTAAGACTGACCTGGAGCAATCTGGAGTGGTGGTTTCAACTCGCACCATACGCTGCACATTAAACAAAGGTGAAATTAGGCCTTATCTGCTAATTGATGTTCTTGAACGAGTCCAGTCCAGTCCCAGACCTGTGGGTAGTGTCACCTCACCAGCAGCTGGAAGACTGAGCATGTCACAACTCTGACATCAGGGCATGCATACCAGTGGCATCTCTTACCAGAGCCAGTATCCTATTAACAAAGCAGACACACAAAAGCAACCATGACCGAAAAACAAATTCCTTTATTTTTTTAAACTAAATATAATGAGTCCTCCCTCCTACTAGGAGAACCACCACCTGAGAGAGAGAGAGAAAACACTTACCACAGCAGAACCTCTTCACCACGGGACCTTTAATGAACACTCCCGTCTATGCCGAGTCAAGCTGCCAAAGGTTCTTCGCTGTGCCCAACCATTCCGCATCGCCCCCTAAATCTGTTGATATCCTTGTGGACCATATCTATAGCTGTACTGGAAAAATACTAAATCCAAGGGTGGGGAACTGGGACTGGACTGGACTCACTCAAGGAACATCAATTAGCAGATAAGACCTAATTTCATCTTCCTTAACATTCCTCCAGTCCAGTCCCAGACCTGTGGGATGTACCATAGCAGTACTACCCCTGGGAGGGACCTGCCAGACCAGCCTGAAGAACTGCTGCTGCAAAACGCACATTCCCTGTCGCCTGATCATCCAGTCTATAATGTTTCACAAAGGTATGCAAGGACGACCAGGTTGCTACCCTACAAATATCCCCTGGCAGCACCAACCACGACTCTGCCCACGAAGCTGCCTGCGCATGAGTTGAGTGCGCTCGCAACCCCATAGGCAGCTGTTTGCACAGCAGCAAATACGCTGAAGATATTGCTTCTTGCACCAACCAGGAAATGGTGGCTTTTGAAGCCGCTTCTCCCTTGCGTGTGCCGCCATACAAAATAAACAGCCGATCCGACCTCTGAAAAGACTCTGTTCTTTTCAAGTACCGGCACAATACTCGTTTGATATCCAAACAATGAAGTAGGGGATCCCTTTACTTCCCCCCTGACCGCCTGATTCAAATAAAACACCGACAGCTCCTTCGGCAAGAAGGAAGGAACCAGTCACAAAACCATCTTCTCCTTATCCAACACCAGAAAGGGCTCCCGACAGGATAAGGCTTGTAGCTCCGAAATTCTCCTTGCGGAGCAGATTGCCACCAAGAACACAGTCTTTATGGTAAGCTCCTTTACCGTACATGAACTTAAAGGTTCAAAAGGCTGTTCTATCAGCACCGACACCACCAGATTGAGGTCCCAAGGAGGCACCACCACTCTGAAAGGCGGATGCTCTTGCTTCACCATTCTGAGAAACCTAACTATGTCATGGTGAGCCACTAGCGAAACCTCCTTGACTCGCCCCCGGTAACAAGAGATAGCTGCCACCTGAACCCTGAGGGTGCTGCATGCTAGACCCTTCTCAAAACCTGCTTGCAGGAAAGCCAACACTTCCAGCACTGGAGGCAGATAGTGGCTTACTGTGGTTTCGCGCACACCAAACAAACACACTCCACACTCTCACATAAGTGAGCAATGTCTAGTGCTGTCTGGCTTTCGGCAGCGTCAAGATCATCGGGGTCGAACACCCCTTTCACTGCAAGAATCGATCCACCTGCAGCATCAGTATAGGACCCTGAACTTGCAGGTCTGGTCATGCCAGCAGCCACCATGGATGGTCCATCTGCAAACGCACCAAGTCGGCATACCACGGATGGCGAGGCCAAATCAGGGGCTATCACCACCGGCCCTGGCTACATTTCTATCCTCTGTATCACTCTGTATCCTATAAAGGCCCAAGGTGGAAATATGTAAAGTAGCCTGTCCGACGGCCACCCCTGAGCTAGGGCATCTAGCCCCTCCAACATTCGTTCTCTCCTTCTGCTGAAAAACCACGGTGATTTTGCCGATTCATATGTCACCAGGAGCTCCACAATAGGTTGACCCCACTGCTTGACCAGGCAAGCAAACACTGCCTTGTTGAGTGACCATTCCCCTGGGTCAATGTGTACCCGGCTGAGGTAACTGGCTGCCACGTTGTTCTTCTCTGCCACATGTGCTGCCAAGAGAGACTGTAGATGCTCCTCTGACCAGGCTAGCAATGGAGCTACCTCTTCCTCCAAGTTGATACTGCTTGTGCCCCCCTGACGTTGATATATGCTACTGCTGTCGCATTGTCTGAGAATACGCACACTGACCCGCTGAGGAGATAAGTGCGGAACTGCTGCAATGCTAAGAACACCGCCCTCAACTCGAGGTGGTTTACTGACCAAGTGGCCTCCAGTTTCGAACAACACCCCTGTACGATTTGTCCCTCACAATGAGCTCCCCAGCTGGCCAGACTGGCATCTGCTTTCACTGTAATCCAATTGGGCATCTCTAGAGGCATGCCCACCCACAGGTTGTTGCCGATTAGCCACCACCAGAGCGAGCTTCAGATAGCGGCTGACTCTGTGCTGAGCATCTGCTTAACAGACTGCATTGCAACGGATGCATATACGCCTGCGCCAACAGCATTAGATCGATGGTCGCTGCCATAGAGGTAGTGCCATGCTGTTGGCCTCATCATGTTGCAAAACGTCCAAAGCTGTGATTGCAAGGTCTGAACTTGGTTCTCCGGCAAGGAAACCCGTTCTGTCCCAGTCTAAAACGGAGCCCCTAGATAGACCAAGTCCTGTGAAGGACATAGCTGACTTCGCGAAGTTTATCACCCATCCGAGTTTCTGCAAATACCTGATCACCTCTGCCATGACCTGCATGCTTTCAGCCTCTGATTGCACCCAGATGAGCCAATCATCCAGACAGGGGTGTACCAGAATCCCTTTTTGTCGTAGGCCTGCCACCACCACCATTACCATTACTTTCATGAACGTGCGTGGTGCAGTTGCCAAACTGAAAGGAAGCGCTTGAAACTGGAAATGGCCCATGGGTACCGCAAGCCTTAAGAACTGTTGGTGCTCTGTCTGAATGGGTATATTCAAGTAGCCTTCTGTCAGATCGAGGAAAGTCAAGAACTCCCCTTCCTGACTGCCACAATCATTGACCGAAGCATCTCCATGCGGAATCAAGGTACCTTTAGACACTGATTCACATGCTCGAGATCCAGAATGGGCTGGAAAGAGCCCTCAAAATAGATCGAGTAATGACCATAACCGCATTAGTCTCCCAGCACCGTCTTGACAGCCTGAAGCTGCAAGAGCCTTTTCGTTTCCTGCACAGTCTTCCTTTTCCGAGGAGCTTTGCACAGAGAAAGGACGAAGGCCTCCTCAGTAAGAGAACGCCGGAACTCTAACACATACCCTTTTCTGATGATATCCAATACCCATTGATCGGAAGTAACCTGCGCCCACACAGGATAAACGTCCCGCAGCTGACACCCCCACCCCCCCCCCCCCACGGGTACCCCTGCTGTGTGGGCAGTCTTCACTTCATTGTAACTTCTTAGGGGCCTTGGAAGAGGAAGGGAAGAACTCTCTGCCCGCTCCCCTGAAACCCCGAAAGGACTGCCCCCTAGAAGGGAACCTGCCTTTTTGATATGGAACAAAACAAACCGCTCTAAACCGGTGAAAGTTCGGTGGCTGACCCCGCTGTGAATTGCTGGATCTGACGGGCTTCGGCTTATTTTCCAGCAGGCGATCCACTTTTGACTCTCCCAAATCTTTCACCAGCTGGTCGACGTCCTCCCCAAACAGGAGTTTCTCTCAGAACGGCAACTTGCTCAACCGTGCCTTTGATGAGCCATCAGCCGACCAATTTCGCAGCCAGAGGTATCGCCACACCGCCACTAAGGCCGCCATACCCTTGGAATCACTGAGAATCAAGTCATAAAAGGTGTCCGCCAGGTATGCTGCCCCGGCCTCTACTTTGGCCATCTCTGCCAGAAGTTGCTGACCCAAGGACTCAATCATGCTTTGCATCCATCTTAAACATGCTCGTGCCACAAAGGGCCCACAGATCGACGTCTGCAAGGAGAGAGCATTGATGTCAAATGCCTGCTTTAAAAGCATTTCCACCTTCCTATCCTGAACATCCTTGAGTGCTGAGCTATCTTCCAATGGAATGGTAGTCTTCTTAGTCACTGCTGACACCGCGGTGTCCACCTTCGGGGAACGCAGGTGGTCTCTGCCCTGCTCTGGGAGCAGGTAGAACCGTTTCATTGTTCATGTGCCCTTCAAAGCAGCCTCCAGAACATCCCATTCCTCCTGAATCATCTGCCTTATGACTCTGTGTATGGGGAATACCTTCTGTGTTTTTCTGAATGCCTGGAAGAGGGGATCCTCTAGTGGCTCCTCCTCCAGGGGAGCCTGTGTGTCCATATTACGAGCTTTCAGTGAATGAGTAATCAACACCGTAAGCTCCTCCTTCTGAAAGACCAGCACTATGCAGGACTCTTCTGCTTGAGGAATCTCTCTCTCTCCTCCAGCTCCAGCTCCTCCTCCACCTTCTCTTGTACCACTGTGTACTCTTCTTCTTCCTTAAAAGGAAGAGAACCCCCCATCTCCCCAAGGGTCTTCCTCCTTAAGTCTTCTACTAGGGCTCGGTTCACCTGGAGCCCTGCCTTCCAAGAATACCCCCGGCAATTCCCACTTCAAACTAGATGCTTGTGCACCCTCCAGCTTACCTGTTCACTGCTTCAAACAAAAGTCCTTGTGTAGAAAGAGGACAAACTCTGGAGAAAAGGCGCCTGATACCTCTGTCCATTGATTTGTCCGAGGAGAGCATTTTGAGGCTTTCCCGGATTTTCCTGTCTTCGTGTCTGGAGATTCTGGGAGCTGCAACTCCGAGTCCTTACCCGGCGCCCTAGCCTGAGCCATGGGAGTGGATCCCCCCGTGAGAATACACAGAAGCCTCCCCTTTCTCCTTCGAAGGCCAAGGCATTCTGTCATCCTTGGCCTCGAGGTAACCTACCTCTGCTGTCCTGGCAACTGCTTCACAAGTACAGCAGAGCCCTATGCTGAACACTGATTCCCTATGAGAGCCATACGTTAAGCATCTGCTCTTAAAGTTCATCCTGCACCTGCTGTCGTTCGTTTTCCTTTTATATCTTTGTTTTTTTGAGGTTTTGGGGGGGTTTTTGGAGGAGATATACCAAATGAGCACAGACAGCGTAGTTACTCACCTGTAACAGGTGTTCTCCAGGAGCAGCAGGAATCAGTCCTCACATATGGGTGACGTCGGCGCCGACGGAGCCCTCGCGGAGCAATTTTCCCCAGCTTTCAAAGAAAGCCTTTGGGAATTGCAGCGTGCATGCGTGGTCCTCTTCCTGCCCAAGGGTGCCATCTTGCTCAGTCAGATGACATAGCTAAAAGACAGCAAAAATTAGCAAAAACGAAAGCATAAAACTGCAACTCCAAGGGGAGGAGGGAGGGTTGTGAGGACTGATTCCTGCTGCTCCTGGAGAACACCTGTTACAGGTGAGTAACTACGCTTTCTCCAGGACCAAGCAGGAAGTCAGTCCTCACATATGGGACTCCCAAGCTTAAGGCTACCGGAGACCCTAAGCACAAAAATGAGCTCCCTCTAGCTCAGCAGCACAGAAGGAAGGAATCTTCTCTGAATACTTCTCCAACCGGTAGCCCAACATCCGGGATGGAGGTTAGGAGTTGCCTATACCTCGAAGAGGTTACGGAGGACTGCCTGTCCGAAAGCACTGTCCCTGCGGGGACTCCCTCTCCAGGCAGTAATGGGCTGCAAAAGTCTGGCTTGAAGACCAAGTAGCGGCCCGGCAGATGTCTGCCAACGGAACAGAGCGGAGGTAAGCCACTGACGTAGCCTTCGCCCGAACACGATGAGCGGTGACTCTACCTTCCAGCACGAGGCCCACAGCCTCGTAAGCCCAAGCGATGCAGTCCGCAATCCAGATGGACAGATTACGCTTGGAGACAGGGAGCCCCAACTTGTTGGGGTCATAAGACACGAAGAGCTGAACAGCCCTTCGGTGCTCCCGCGTACGGTCAAGGTAGAAGTTCAGCGCCCTTCTACAGTCCAGGGTGTGCAGGACCATTTCAGCTCGGTTGGAATGTGGCCTGGGAAAGTAGGTCGGAAGTACCACCTCCTGGTTGATGTGAAAAGGGGAAACCACTTTAGGAAGAAACTTAGGGTGAGTCCGTAGGACTACCCGGTTCTTGTAGAACCTAGTGTAAGGAGGATCCGATACCAGGGCCTGCAGCTCACTAACGCATCTAGCAGAAGTGAGGGCCACCAAGAACAAGGTTTTCCAGGAAAGAAAATGAAGAGGACAGGTAGCCATAGGCTCAAAAGGCGGACAGGTAAGCCGCTGTAAAACCACATTGAGATCCCAGTTCGGGGCTGGCGGTCGCAAAGGTGGTTTAAGGAGTAGGAGGCCCCGGAGAAAACGAGCCACCAGAGGATGGCTGGAAAGAGGCCTACCATCCACCGGTAGGTGGTGCGCAGAAATAGCACTGAGGTGGACCTTGACCAAGTTGGACTTAAGTCCAAGATTGGAAAGGGAAAGCAAGTACTGCAAGACCACTGACGTTGAACAGGAGAAGGTGTCTTGCGACTGCTGTGTACACCAGACGGAGAACCGACGCCACTTAAGAGCGTAGGACTTCCGGGTGGAAGGCCTCCTGGAGGCCAAGACGACCTCTTCCACATCTGGGGGCAGCTGGAGAGGGGCAAAGACTACCCTTTCAGCAGCCAGGCCATCAGATGAAGGGACCGAAGGTTGGGGTGCAGGAGCGTCCCCTGATCCTGCGTGAGGAGGTCGGGCTGAACCCCCAGAGGAAGAGGGGGTGTCCACCGCCAGCTGCATCAGAAGCGGGAACCAAGGTTGCCTCGGCCACCGGGGAGCCACTAGGATCATCGATGCCTTGTCTCTGAGAACTTTGAAGAGCGTCCGAGACACCAGAGGCATGGGTGGAAAGGCATACAAGAGGCCTGTGGACCATGGAATCAGAAAAGCATCCGTCGCTACCCGGAGAGGATGCGGCTGTCGAGAGCAGAATCTGGGAAGCTGCCGGTTCAGAGGACTGGCGAACAGATCCATGGTGGGGAGGCCCCACCGTAGAAAGATCCGCTGAACCACAAGCGGATCCAATCTCCACTCGTGCGGTTGGAGGATCCTGCTCAGTTTGTCTGCCAGATAGTTTTCTTGACCTGGGAGATAGACAGCTTTGAGGACGATGTTGCGATGGACGGCCCAAGAGCAGAGCTTCTGTGCCTCCTGACAGAGAAGGAAGGAGCCGGTTCCGCCTTGCTTGTTCACGTAGAACATGGCAACCTGATTGTCTGTCTGGACAAGTACTGACTGGTGAGACATCAGGTGAGAGAAGGCTTTGAGCGCTAGGCGGATGGCTCTGAGCTCCAGGAAGTTGATCTGCTGAGCGGACTCCCAAGGAGTCCAGAGACCCTGAGTACAAGTCCCTTGGCAATGTGCTCCCCAGCCCTGGAGAGAAGCATCGGTCGTCAGGACCTGAGAATGTGCAGGGGGCTGAAAAGTCACCCCGAGCACTAGGTTTGGCAGGTGAAGCCACCATCGCAGAGAGGAGACCAGCTGGTCGGAGATCTGCACGGAGTCCGCTAGGCTCCCAGTGGCCTGATGCCATTGTTTGCGAAGGCACCATTGAGCAGGTCGCATGTTCAGGCGGGCATAGGGGGTTACATGGACCGTGGAAGCCATATGGCCGAGCAGTCTCAGAAATTGCCTGGCCGAGACCAGGAAATTGCTGTGAAAACGGCTGGCGAGATCCATGAGCCTTTGAGCCCTGTCCAGAGGCAGGAAGGCCCGCGCCTGAAGAGTGTCCAACCTGGCGCCGATGAATTCTAGATCCTGAGAGGGGAGCAAAGTGGACTTTGCGAAGTTTATGACAAATCCCAAGTGCTGGAGCAGAGCCACCGTGCGATGAGTAGCCTGAGTGGCTTCTTGGGCAGACTGGGCTCTGATGAGCCAGTCGTCCAGGTATGGGAACACAAATTATTATTGACATTCTCTTATATACCGCACTATTTTGCATCAGTGCGGTTTACATTGAACAAACTGAAATTACATTGAACAGGGCATTGAACTTGGAGATAACTATTTTACAGGGAACATGGGCTATGGAGGGTTAAGTGGCTTGCCCAAGACCACAAGGAGCACCTGTGGGACTATAAACCCCAGTCCTTCCGGCCCAAGGTTGCTGTCCTCTAGTGGGATTTGAACCCCCGACCTTCTGGCCTGAAGTACCTTGCCCCAACCACTAGGCTACTCCTCCACTTGAAGTCTCAGATAGGCCGCCACCACTGCTAGGCATTTGGTGAACACCCTGGGGGCGGAGGATAGGCCGAAAGGCAGTACTCTGTACTGGTAATGGCGTCCGTCCACCACAAACCTGAGGTATTGTCTGTGGTGTGGATGAATAAGGATATGAGTATACGCATCCTTCAGATATAAGGAGCATAGCCAGTCTCCCTGCTGGAGGTAGGGCAGCAGGATTCCAAGGGTAAGCATTTTGAACTTTTCCTTTGCCAGGAACTTGTTGAGGTTGCGCAAGTCTAGGATGGGTCTGAGGCCTCCTGTTCTTTTCGGAATCAGGAAGTATCTGGAATAAAACCCTTGACCCTTCAGGTGGTGGGGCACCGGTTCCACGGCTTGTTCCTGAAGAAGACTCGCTAACTCCTGAAGGAGTAAGTCCCTGTGCAGAGGGAGTCTGGAAGGCTCCCCTGGAAAGTAGGAGGGAGGTACCTGGTGAAAATGAAGAAGATAGCCCTTTTGAACTATCTGAAGCACCCAGGTATCTGTGGTGATGTTGGACCACCTGTGGGCAAAGTGGACCAGCCGGCCTCCTGTGCTGAGAGAAACCAGCTGAGGGGGAGAGGCTATGCTGAGAAAGTCAAAAACCCCCACCCTGCTGAGCAGGGGCCGGTGGTGCAGGCTTGGGTGCTTGCTGCCTACGGGACCCATTACCCCGTCCCTTTGCCTGCTTTCCCTGTGGGTGAGCTGGTGAGGCCTGATACTGAGGGTAGTATTTATAGGCAGCACCTTTCCTCGGGTAAAAGGGCTTTTTCCCCCGAGGCCTTCTTCTTTTGAGAAGGGGCAGAGGTCTTCCTGGAGAGACGAGTCCTGGTGAGAGTCTCCATCTCGATTTGTGCAGCCTTCTCATCCATGGGCTTGCCAAAGAGGTTATCACCTCGGCAGGGGACATCGACCAACTTGTCCTGTACCCAGGGCTCGAGGTCGGACGACTGAAGCCAAGCCTGGCGGCGTCCACCGATGCCGGCCGCGGCTACTCGAGCCGAAGCCTCAAAACCATCATAGGCTGCTCGAGAGAATACCAGCAGATAAGGATTGGAACCTCTGCAAAGGTTCGTCGGAGAGACCAGCAGAGAACCCGGCTATTTCCTTAGCCAGGTCTCGGAGATAGAGCCCTGGAAGGCACTTCCTACCGAGAGCATCCAGGCTTCGGGCTTCCCTACCCGGGGGCACCGAGGAGTGCATTTTCTGACTCTTCAGTCTATGCATGGCCGATTCCACCACCATGGAATGGTGCGGTAGTTGTGCCTTTTGGAACCCGGGGCTCTTGCGGACTCGATAAATGGAATCGACCCGCTTGCTTAACACCGGCGACGACGCCGGGCTCTCCCACATGCGGAAGAGAAGCCGTTCCAGCATTGGAGGAACCGGTACAATAAAGGCCTCCTTCGGGGGAGAGTCATATTGGAGGGCATCGAGTTCTTCGACTCGAGGCTCCTCCTCGGGATCCGCAGGGAAGGCCAAGGCTTTGGCCATATCCCTGACGAAGTCCGAGAACCGGGTATCCTCCAGGGGGGACCGTCTCCGAGGTTCGGACTCGGGGGAGTCCGAAGGGACACACCGAGTCCGAAAGGAACCAGGTGACTCTTCGTCCTCAGATTCCCAGGCCGACTCCTCGGAGGAGGAGTCGACCGGCTCCGGTCGGGCGGGCACTGATGCCATCCGCCCCGATGCCGAGGGAGTCGGCGTCGATGACCTCGGTCCCGAACGGGAGGCCGAAGGAGACCTCGACCGAGGATCGACTCGAGCCCTCATGGACTCGAGGATCGGCTCGGTCTCCGGGGTCGACTTGGAGGTCGACGTCCCGGCGGTCAGGGCAGAAGCGCCAGCGAGGCCAGCGATCAATGCCCACTGCTGGTCCAAGAAGGCAGACAAACTGCACTCCAAGGCCGTCAACCTGAGTCCGAGCTCAGGAGACCCAGCAGCCCCCGACTCGGGCCCCGACGGTGTCGGGCCCGACGTCGGGTCCTTCGGAGGCAAGTCCACGAGGACAACAGTACTTACGTGAGCGGGCAAGTCCACCTCGAGTCGAGGATGTTTTGATGGCCTTTCCGACTCCAAGGACCGGGACGGGAATCGGGGCTATGCGACCTGGCCCTCGAGGAACCAGGAGCGTCCACCGATCCCGCCCTCGCGGGTTTCTTCTTCCGATGATGCTCCCGGGTAGGAGACCCCCTTTCAGAGGAACTCCGACGATGCTCAGGACCAGAGTCCCGAGACGTCGAAGCCTCTGACGAGGTCCGAGTCCGGCCAGGGTCAGAGAAGATACGCTCCCGCTGGTGCTGCCGACTCCTCAATGCTTTTGAGGACATTTTGCCGCATGGCCCGCAGATCATGGGGTCATGATCTGGGCCGAGGCAGCGGAGGCAGAAGTCATGAGTGTCTGTAAGAGACATAAGTTTCTTACAGAGGTCACACTTTTTGAAACCACTGGCCGCCATCGGGGGAAAAAGGGCCCCTGCGAGGTCGAACGACCGGGCAGCCAGGGAAAAAAGGAAAAAAAGCGCGAAATCTGTCACGAAGGACAAAAAAACGAAAAATAAAGGACGGACTCGCAACCGGCGTCGCGAGTCCGGGCGGGAAAAGAACCGGCGTCGAACCGAAGAAAAATAGAGAAAAATAGAGAAAAATCAACTTTTCTGCGGGGATTCACAGGCAACGTCTGTAGGGCTCCGCGGAAAAAAGAAGACTGAGCAAGATGGCACCCTTGGGGCTTTCTTTGAAAGCTGGGGAAAATTGCTCCGCGAGAGCTCCGTCGGCGCCGACGTCACCCATATGTGAGGACTGACTTCCTGCTTGGTCCTGGAGAATGACCGTCTGCTCTCTCCCTTAGGAAGTTTACTAAACGGATCTATTCATGCCATTACTTAGCACTGCATGAGGCACCATGGACAGAAACCAGAAATAAGCAAAAAAAAAACAAGAAAATGCGACTGCAGTCCTCCAGAATCCATCTACAGCCCCAGGCTAATCTGTCCTGCCTGCCAAGCCCGATCGCCAGCAACAAACCCCGAATAAGAACTGCAGAGGAAAAGAAAAGTAAAAGAAAAAGACGTGCTTCACAAAATGGCCGCCATTCCCATGCTACATGGCAGACAGTTGCTTAACCCAATGCGAGACGGGTCCCATCAATAAACTCCTGTAGTGCACTCACCCGATGGAGTTCTTTGCGTCCCCACTTCCCGCACGACGTTTAGCTGCCAGCAGAGCTTCAGTGTTGTCTGGAGTGTTCATCAGGCAATTCCTGCTGTCAGCTGTCCCTGAAACACCGAGGCTGACTGACAGTGAGGAGCAGTGCAACTGCGATCCCCTCTCTGCCCCAGGGGCGGCTTGTCTGTCCTCTTGTCTCTCTCTTATGTCTTTTTTTTTAAGCAAATTCAGTGCCTCAGCTGCATAGTGCTTAATCTAGCTGACCCCTAGTCCAAAGAGTTTTAAATTTAATGTCTATCAATTCCTTATTGGTTTCTCTAGTGAGCCTGACCTAAGGATTCACCTCACCCCAGCTGCTTGGAGACTGAGATAATGGCTCTGGTGGGAGGTGCCACTGATATGTATGCCCTGATGTCAGAGTTGCGACATGCTCAGTCTCCAAGCTGCTAGTGAGGCGACACTACCCACAGGTCCAGGACTGGACTGAAGGAACGATAAGGAAGATGGACTTCATGGGCAAAGGCCAAAGAGGACCCCACTGCTCAAAGACAAACATAAAAAGGCATGTCTGATCTTTGCCCAAACCCACCTTGAGAAACCACAGTATTCTAGGGCAATGAAACCAAACTTGAGCTCTTTGGCAATGAAGACCAGCGATACATTTGCAGGTGAAGAAATTAAGCTTATAAGGAAAGCACCCTTCCTACAGTTAAATATGGTGGAGGTTCCATAATGTTGTGGGGCTGTTTTGCTGCCTCAGGAACTGGAGACCTAGAACGTATTAATGAAATCATAAAGTCAGAGGACTTCCAAGGTATATTGGGAGTGAAATGTGCTAGTTAGTGTCAAAAAGCTAGGTCTGGATCCTCCAGCAGGACAATGACTCAAAACATACAGCCAAAAAGTACAAAAGAATGGTTAACCGGAACAAACTGACTGTTTAAAACTGGCCAGCAGTGAGTCCTGATCTCAATCCAACCAAGTACTTTTGGAAAGAGCTGAAATCTGCCATTGGAAAAAGGAATCCTGGAAACATTCAAGAGCTGGAACAAATTGAAACTGAAGAGTGGGAGAAACTACCAACAGACAGATGTATGAAACTTCTAGATGGCTACAAGAAACATTTGGAGGCTCTCATCACTGCCAAGGGTTGTGTAACCAAATATTAGTGAAGGGTGCCATTAATCCTGTCCAGCTCATATTTTGTTATTGTTTTCCTCAATTACTATGTCCAAGTGGCACAGACATCTTTTTTTGGTTCTATACCTTTGAACATACTATTAAAATATTATGATGACATACAACTGGATTATTTCCAATTATTTCTCAAGATATTTGTACAAAGCATACCTAACATGCAAGGGTGCCAATAATGTTGACCTCAACTGTATGCCAAGTCCACCAGTCAGTATGTGGCCTGTTGAGCCAGTGAACATTCGTAGGCCCATTCCCCCACCTGAGTAAGTTTCCTGTAAGATTGGGAACCCATGCTGAATACTGGGGTCTGTAAGTACACACTGCACACCGACACAAGGGATTATGTACCGACTGCTGCTGCTGCTGCTGCTATTGCCATTACTATGGCTGCTGCATTCCGGTTTTAGATGAGTGGAGGGAGGGAAAGGAGGCCGGAGATCTGCTCGTTTGATTTCATCATCAGCTGGGGTCACATAGTAACATAGTAACGTAGTAAATGACGGCAGATAAAGACCAGCATGGTTCATCCAGTCTGCCCATCAATACGGCAAGAGTAGGTGCACCTGACGCTCTGTGCAGGTCACCCCTCCCCATGTCTTTGTTTAGGGGTGGACCCACCACTCCATGTAGGACACCCCTAATTTGTGAGAAGTCAGATGGTTCCGTTTATTTTGTTGTTTTATCCTGTTGCCGTAAAGGGATCCGCTGTGCTTGTCCCATGCTGTTTTGAATTCCATCACCGTGTTTGCCCTACCACTTCCATCGGGAGAGCATTCCAAGCATCCACCACTCTTTCAGTGAAAAAATATTTCCTGACATTGCCTTTCAATTTTCCACCTTGCAGCTTCATGTTATGCCCTCTAGTTTGCAGCTTCCCTGTCTTTGGAAGAGGTTTGTTTGTTCATCGTTCCTCTTTAAGTATTTAAAGGTCTGAATCATATCTCCCCCTATCCCACCTTTCCTCCAAAGTGCACATATTTTAGGTCTTCAAGTCTCTTCTCATAAGGTTTCTTACGCAGGCTCCAAATCATTTTGGTCACCTTCCTCTGAAGGCTTTCCAGTCTTTTTACATCTTTTGCAAGATATGGTCTCCAAAACTGAACACAGTATTCCAGATGAGGCCTCACCAGCGACCTGTACAGTGGCATAAGTACCTCTTCCTTTCTGCTGGTAATCCCTCTTTGTATGCAGCCCAACATCCTCCTGGCTTGTGCCACCGCCTTGTCGCACTGTTTTGCCACCTTGAGATCATCAGAGATAATCACACCAAGGTCTTTTTCCTGAACCATGCACACCAACCTCTCGCCCCCTATCACATACATTTCCCTTGGATTTCTGCTACCTAAGTGCATGACACTTGCACTTTTTCGCATTAAATCGTAATTGCCAAGCATTAGACCATTCTTCCAGCTTTCGTAGATCTTTCCTCATGTTATCCAATCCCTCGGGGGAGTCAACTCTGTTGCAAATTTTGTGGTCATCTGCAAAAAGACAGACTTTTCCATTCAGTCCTTCAGCAATATCACTCACAAATACATTGAACAGTGCCGGGCCCAAGACCGAACCCTGGGGCACCCCGCTAATCACCTTCCCCTCATCCGAGTGAGCTCCATGTACCATCACCCTCTGTCGTCTGTCAGTCAACCAATTTCTAATCCAGTTTACTATCTTGGTACCCATCCCCAAGCTATTGAGTTTATTGACAAGCCTCCTATGAGGAACAGTATCAAAGGCTTTGCTGAAATCCAGGTAGATGACATCCATCGCATGCCCCTGATCGAGTTCCTTGGTCACCCAGTCCTTGGCAAGACCGTCCTTAGTAAAACCATGTTGCCTCGGATCTTGCAACCTGTTGGTTTTGAGCAAGTTCACTATTCACTCTTTCAGGAGCGCCTCCATTACTTTTCCCGCCACCGAGGTAAGGCTCACAGGTCTGCAGTTTGACACTTCTTCCCTGTCTCCACTTTTGTGTAGAGGTACATCATCAGCCATTTTCCAGTCCTGAGGAACCTCTCCTGTTTCCAAGGATCTGTTGAATACATCCTTTTAAACGGCCCTGCTAGAACTTCTCTGAGCTCTTTCAGTATCCTGGGATGTATCCCATCCGGTCCCATGGCTTTGCCCCCTTTCAATTTAGCAAGTTGGTTTCCAACACATCTTCTGTGAATGGTGTGGTATCTACTTCGTTCCCATTTTTATATTTGAGAGTCCCAGCTGGTCCATCTCCAGGATTTTCTTTAGTAAAAACAGAGCAGAAGTATTTGTTTAGCAATTTCGCTTTTTCTATATCACTTTCTACGAGTCTTTTCCCAGCACTTCTGAGTCCTGCAATTCCAACTCTGATCTTCTTCCTTTCCCAAATATACCCGAAGAAAGTTTTGTTGCCACCCTTAACATCTTTAGCCATCTTTTCCTCTGCCTTTGATTTTGCTAGTCTTATTTCTCTTTTTGACTCTTTGAGTTTGATCCTGTATTCATTTCTGTGTTCTTCTGTTTGCAAGCTTTTGAATTTTGCGAAAGCTGTGGTTTTTGCCTTTATTTGAGCAGCCACTTCTTTGGAAAACAAAATAGGTTTCCTTCTCCTCCTGTTTTTGTTTACTTTAACATATTTGTCCGTTGCCCCTTTTATTGCCACCTTTAGTTTATCCCATTGCAATTCCACTTCCTTTATCTCCTTCCACCCTGTCATCTCCTCCTTTAGGTACTTGGCCATTTTATTGAAAGTCAGTGTTTTTGCAAGTTTTAGGACTTTTTGAGCTTGCTATTTTTGGCCTGTACGCTGGCTTTTTAATATCTAAAAACCACACTGTGTAATGAATCGCTGTTGCTCACAGGGGTACTCACGGGGGGCCACCCAGACATTTGAACAAACGCTATCAAACGTGGTGTGAGACACTAAAATCTCCAGTGTTGAGCTTTCCCTGGTTGGTTCCCATGACCTTTTGTCTAAGTGATGCATCCCTGGACGAGGCCATCTACATATTTTCACTTTTTTGCTGTCTTTTCCAGATGCCCAGGAAGGAGTAATCCAATCCACAATCAGGTAGATTTAAAGAGTCACCAACAAATGATTAACTTTCCCCCTTTGTGGCTATCTTGCAATATCTTTAATCAAAATTAGTGATCTCTCTCTTCAATTTGAGTCGGAGGTCTGTAGCCGACAGCAAGTATGGATCGACAGTGCCATCTCCTCTTTTCCAACACAATCCCAGAGCGCTTCTTTTCTATATTTATCGCGCTATGCTCCCTGCATTTCAGTAGCTTTCTATAATATTGCTTTTGGACATACAAGGCCACTCCCTCCTCCTTTTCCAGTTTCTTCTGTCTCTTCTGAATAGATTATTAGCCAGTTATGGCTAACATCCCCCAATGAATGCGGACTTCAATTGAACCATGTTTTCTGTCTTCTGTAAGGGGGCCACAATGTCCAAATCCAATTTCCCAATCATTAGGGACTTCCAGGTCCAGAACTGTTGTTGGTGCTAAGCAAAGCTTTCGAGCATGTGTCTCATTTGCCTTTCCAGCATTTACCTGACTTGTGTGTAATTTTGCAACTAATGTTGTTCTGCCCACCATCTTTCCCACTTGTTTGTGGATGTGTGGTTTAAAAGTGTGGCTGTTTCTGATATTATTCTGCTGTTGCAGGGGGTGGGTACACAGCCTTGACCTTCCACATCCGTCACCCACTTTTCCTAGTTTAAAATGCATATCCACACTAATGCCCCCTGAATTTTTTCCAACTTAAGATTATTTTCCCTGCGACAGAGAGAATTAGGCATCAGCACAGTATAGTTCTCTTGTTGGGTCCATCTGTTGTGCCCCACGTCGCCCAGTTAACATCTGAACTCTCTTCCGTTGTTGGCCCCAGGTCTGGGAGCAATGTATTAAAGCTGTTAATGTCGGGGCGGCGGCTGTAGCGAGCCCGTGAAGGAAGGGCCGCACTTTAACGCAGCTCTGAGCAAAAGAAACGGCTTTCCAGTTTTTAGCTAGCACTGGCCTTTCATTAGCGTTCTCCCTGTGCCTACCCGATCCTGCTCTCCGAGAACCTGGTGGTTCTCGTTTTGATTCATGGTGGAGCGATCGGAGGTGCGCGCTGTGCTGTGGAGAAGGAGGCAACGATACTGTGGCAAGAACTGCTATCCTACCACCATTTGCCGTTGCGGTTCGGAACGGGGCCACTGCCACCAGGGATGCTGAGAGCGAGGTCACTCCAACAATTTTGCGTTCGGGCCCCGCCGATTGCGAGAGAGTGAGGAGCCTGGAGATCGGTGTTGCGGATGACTGAATCGCCTGCGGGTAAACGCGGCAGTGAGAGGGATCGGCCCCGCGGTTTCAGTGTTTGTTCGGCCTACCGAAGAATCCATCGGCTCACACGATGCCCCTGCACTCTGTAGACGTGGGAGCGGTGCTGTCTTAGGCGATCGGGGCTGAGTGAAGGCCGGAGTCTTGGTTCAGTTCCCTCAGCGGCCATTGACACGTGTTTCTGGAACGCATGGTTCTCCCTGCGTTCCAACTAGCTTCGGCGGGAAGGAACCACGTGTCCAGCAATTAGCGAATCAGCACCCAGTGTCCTGAGACTCGGCCTTCCTGGAGATTGATGTTCTGGCTGTTGGCCCCTCTACCCTTTTGCTACGCCTTGGTGCCGGGTTCATTGAGCCTTTTTCTCTGGGCAGCTGAAAGTGTAACAATTGCATCAGGTGCAGCTTCTCTCCGTGCCTGTTTGATCCTGCTCCTTTAAACGTGCCTGGAGTGCCATCTACAGCTCAAGAATGGGACTTTTTCATCATCATTATTATTTTTTTTCCTTTTCTTGCTTTTTGTACTGATTCCTGCTCCTATCCAGCTCCCTGCTGCTACTTTCACAATTTTTTTTTTTTTTGACTGTAGCGTTCCAAAACTACCCATGGCTACCAAACCAGGGGGCTTGAGGCC